>CM033477.1:23991052-24198552 GCA_019447015.1 Hymenochirus boettgeri
CTCTCCGATCGTACTTTCGATAATTATCGAAGATTCGTTCTGGTTTTGGATCTTCGGGATTTTCCTGAGATCCAGAAATACGAAAACGGAACAAAACTAGTGAGTTTCGGCCATCTTTATTAAAGAGCAAGGACCCTCCCCCCCCAATGTTCTTCTAAATGTACAGGACCCCCCAAGCCTGAAACCATAGTACACAGACCAGCAGCCGATCCCTCCTGCTGCTGTACAGGATCTCACAGCTTTTCTGGGTGCACCTGTCAGTGAGAGTATTTTGGTTTTAGGCATTGAGGGAGGGCTGCTCTACATGTATAAGAAAATTCATTTTGGGGGTGAACGTGCCCTTTAACTCTTAAGAAAAGGCAAGTCTTCCCCCCAAAATACATTTTGCCATTACAAAGTCTCTATCCAAAGAAGGTAGGAAATTCTGTTCTCACCTCCAAGTCATCATTATATTCTCACCAGTCCACTATAAAAATCAGCGGTGTATTACCCCCGCAAAACCCAGGGACGAAGGGGGCCCAGAGATTGACCAGATGTCACCGTGATCATGAATTACCGAGTTATTGTGGCGGTTTTTAATTTCTCGCATTGGTTCTCCTTTAATAAAGTAGAGGTTATGGTTACTGAGGTGTGAAATCAAATGAACATGAAATATGTCTTTCGTACCCATATAGCGCGAGCTCCCGTTTAGCTAAGAATTGGACAAATTATCCTTTTATTTGGTCCATATAAAGTCAAATTATTAAGCAACAAAATGAGATCACATGGCAAAATCCAATTAATTCCTCCTGGTACTTTCTACTTTTTGGTTTGTTTGCTATCAGATAACTACTGTAGCGTTACTGCAGAACATATTGCACAGCGTTCTATACTTATTGCCCTGAAGAGCTTACAGTCTAAGTAATATTGTTTATCTCACATACTCACTGCCTTACTGTGTATTCTTGGGAAAACCTGGATACCCAGAGGAAACTTATGGAAGACATAGAAACTTCTTGCGAATGTGGCCTTGGAATTTGATCTCAGGACAGGAAGGTATCAGCGGTAATTGGGTCACCACACCATATCTGATATTTGTTATGTAAATATAGTGGACCTTACACTATGTGAACCATTGTTCTTCTGTTCTTAATGTTAGTTGTCTGCACATTTTCCATCTCAAAACCATATCATGCAGATGTGTATTTGTATGAAGCTGCTTTATAACCCCTGTATGGAATATTAGGGATGGCTGAACTCACTGATATCCGTTCCGCTTGCAGATTTGAGAATTTTCCAAAAAATCCACAAATTCAAAAATCTGTAAGCAGACCCATTGAAGTCAATGGGAAAAATCCGAAAGTTCCACCTAAAATCAAGGTATAAATAGCAATTGTAACTTATTAAAAATACATCAGGGACCAGGGAAATGGTCTGGGGAACACATCCACAACCTTTAAAAAAACACCGTCCAGTACCTCTTCACGCGCTTCCAGTTTTGGCATCCCACGTAGTATTTTGGAAAATTTTCAAACATTCTAGAAATTTACAGGGTTATTCAATAAAAGTTCTTATCATTTAAAATTGTGCTAATTTTGCCCCAACCAATTAGATGTTAGCTTTCAAATAGTAAATAAGATCTGATTGGTTGGGGCAAAATTAGCACCATTTTAAACTATAGGAACTTTTATTGAATCTCCCTGTTAGAATGTAAAAAATTCTAGAAATGAAGAAAATTTTTGAAAAATAGTTCCGCGGTTCGGAAAAGTCAGATATCTGCAAAGTCCGAGTTCCGTCAGGTCTGTGAAATATCAGGTTCAGGTCTGCATTTGGGTCCATCTCTACTGTGTATATATAGTGACTTATTAATTATTTAAAGGGCATGTCCACTTCAAAAACTTATATTGGATATAATGTTCTTTAGGGTTGCCCACCCAGAACCCACTATAATAAAACTAAAAAAAAACTTTCAGATATCTAATTACAACCCCTTCGTTCCCACAAGTCTCTTCTTCCCTCTCTGCTAACAGGAAGCAGCAGAGAGGGGCCTGACTGTGTGTTATTTTGTGTTATTATAGCGATTGGGATGGGCAACCTAAAGAACACTATGTCCAAAGCCTGTCACCCTAGAAGAAAGGGGTGGCAGATGGGATCCGGAGGGAGGGAGGGGGGGGGGAGGGAAAGGGCTCCCTTGTGCATGTCAGCATCCCTCCCGGAGGCATCAAAGAAGACAGAGAAGATTGGACAGGAAGACAGCCACTACTCTTCAGTTTCCTGGACTTTGGACAAGGACTACAGGAGAACCAGAAGGAGCAGGAATGTAAGGTAAGAATTTTTTAAAACTATACATAGGGGCCAGCACTTGGGAACATTTTAGATTTGGGAGTGGACATGCCCTTTAAGTCCAGAAAGTTCAAATCTATGTTATCTTCTATGTAATACTAACAATGTTCCTCATACTCCTCTTAGCAAAAGGACATAGCTAATCACATATGCACACATATACATACAGCTGTAACCATGGACCCCCAAACTTCTTTTGATGGTGTTTAGAACTTCCTCCTTCGCAACAAACCCCAAATAGCCAAAAATGTAAACATTTATTTTTTACAGATGCAACACTGGTAAAGAATAATCTATTTAGTCTTAGCCAGAGGAGAATTCAATAGGAATCTACTAGAAACCTATCCACCACCCATGTTACCATATTCCCATATTCGAGAACTGCCCTTTGTATCCAGTATTACATGGTAATGTAGAGAACACTGAAACACGACCACCACTGAATGAGATTTACAAATGAAAGTCAAGTAAATACCTGAAGATTTACTGGACAGATTCGATGAGTGACACTTTATGGACAGAATTGTTGGCCTATAACTGGTTCAGTAAGGGACACAGTGCACCAGTTCCAGTCAACCCCTATCATTGAGGATAAGATAATTGGACCTTTTCAGGTTGAAGATGAACTGAGAATTCAGCTTGGCCATAGCTAGAAAAGTCCTCAAACATGATCAAATAATAATCTTATTGAAACCATGCAAGCCCTTTATAAACATGACATTTATAATGAGGGAAGACAATGCACCTGTTTAAATTGCATTTTTTTATTATTATTATTATTATTATTATTATTATTATTATTGATTTATATAGCGCCAACATCTTCCGTGGCACTTTACAATTACATAGTCATACATTACATACAGGGTAATACATGTTATACAAAGTCATACATATTACATACACAGGTAATACAAAATATGAGTAAACAGAGTGAGGAGTTACTTACAGCAATACCGTGATACAACAGGAGAGAGGACCCTGCCCAAAGAGCTTACAGTCTAGAGGATATGGGGTGAGACATAAGGTTGCAGGAGTCGGTAGGCTGTAAATAGATTGGCAGTGGAGTGTGAAAGGCGGGTTGGATCATATTGGGTAGTAAGATGGGGAATGTTTAGGCCAGGTTATATGGTGCCTAAAGAGATGGGTTTTAAGGTTACGTTTGAAGGTATTAAGGGACGGTGAATGACGGACAGACGGAGGAAGGGGGTTCCAGAGCAGAGGGGCAGCACGAGCAAAGTCCTGAATGTGGGCATGGGAAGAGGTGACAAGGGTGGATGAGAAGAGGATATTATTTGCTGAGCGGAGGTTGCATCAGGGACGATATCGGTGGATAAGCTCTGAGATATATGGAGGGGCTGTGTTGGATAGTGCTTTATAGGATAGAGCAAGCAGCTTGAACTGGATCCTTTGTGTGATGGGCAGTCAGTGGAGTGACTGACAGCATTTGAACATTGTGAACAAATAAAGCAACTGACAGATTCCATACTTCCCAACTACCATGTTTCTTGTGGGACAGTCCCATTTATAGCTTTGTATGTAAAAGGCGGAGAGATAGGTGGGGTTGGGAGGTCTGTGGGTTGAGTTGGGTTGTGTGTGTGTGGAGTTGGGTGGTCTGTGGGTGAAGTTGGGTGGTCTGTGGGTAGAGTTGGGTTGTGTGTGGGTGAGTTGTGGTGGTCTGTGGGTGAAGTTGGGTGGTCTGTGGGTAGAGTTGGGTTGTGTGTGGGTTGAGTTGGGTGGTCTGTGGGTGGAAGTTGGGTGGTCTGTGGGTAGAGTTGGGTTGTGTGGGGGTGGAGTTGGTGTGGTCTGTGGGTGAAGTTGGGTGTCTGTGGGTAGAGTTGGTGTGTGTGTGGGTGGAGGTTGGTGGTCTGTGGAAAGTTGGTGGTCTGTGGGTAGAGTTGGGTTGTGTGTGGGTGGAGTTGGGTTGTCTGTGGGAGAAGCTGGGTGGTCTGTGGGTAGACTTGGGTTGTGTGTGGGTGGAGTTGGTTGGTCTGTGGGTGAAGTTGGGTGGTCTGTGGGTAGAGTTGGGTTGTGTGTGGGTGGAGTTGGGTGGTCTGTGGGAAGTTGGGTGGTCTGTGGGTAGAGTTGGGTTGTGGTGGTGAGTTGGTGGTCTGTGGGGAAGTTGGGTGGTCTGTGGGTGGAGTTGGGTTGTGTGTGGGTGGAGTTGGGTGGTCTGTGGGTGAAGTTGGGTGGTCTGTGGGTAGAGTGGGGTTGTGTGTGGGTGGAGTTGGGTGGTCTGTGGGTGAAGTTGGGTGGTCTGTGGGTAGAGTTGGGTTGCGTGTGGGTGGAGTTGGTTGGTCTGTGGTTTGAATGCAGATTAGGGAGTGGAAAGAAACAATTATAATTTAGGCCACACTACAGCACACAAAAAAATTGCTGTGTCTTTCTGTGTGCTTTTGCCATTATGTGTCCGCTTTTACATGCAGTTGCATAAAAAATTACGTCATATTGATTGTGTTCGCTTCTATCCGCTTTTTTATGCGCTTCCATACACTTGTATTAAATGCTATTTTGACAAAAACTGACCAAATGCTGAGGCCACACTACATCGCTTACGAGCGCTCTGAAAATGAGCGTGCAAGTGTGCACATAAATGCGTGTGAATGTGCACACGTTTTTGGTGAGCTTGTGCATGCACGTGCAAAAAATATTAGCGAAACGTGGTACTGTGGCCTAGCCCAGTGGGCTAGTGGGCTAATAATTCTGCACATTAATGTCTAATACACACACATACAGTATATATTTCTAAGAAAGCTAAGAAAGGTTACATTGACTAAGAGCATTGTATTCCAACAATAGGAAAGAAATCAGCAACAGGGAACTGTTCCGTGTTTGCCAGTAATATAGGCAATGGGATTTTAGAAGGAAAAAGCGATTCTTTTAATTGGATAAACTGATTGAAAATGTAAAACTTTCCAAATACTTTTCCTTTCCTGGGGCATGATACCGTTATTAGAGTTCTGACAATCTGCATTTACAATCTTGTAAGCCAATAAACAGTTTTATTCCCACAATAAAAAAAACAACACTGGGGAATAATATTTGTCAATAATTGTGTACAGTGTGTCTCCGCTTCTAGTTTTATTTCTGCTTCAAGCTTCCAATATTAAGCACATTGGGGTTTATTCAATAAGAGGTACAAAATTTTGCCTGAGCTGTTAATTTGCCTCAACCAATCAAATGTTTTTTTAACTGTATTAGACCAGTAAAAGGTAACATCTTATTGGTTGAGGTAAATTGACACCCCCCTAAACCTAGACCGTGCTCCTAAATATACTTACCAGCCCTCATTCCCTGTGCTGCCTTCTGCTGCTGTTCTGAGACTTTTCCGAGCATGGAAGCAGCAGATGGTGTCAGATAGGCAGTGGCAGTGATTGGCTTCACTTATAACTATCATCTTGTCACCCATTGGGTACTCACATGCTCAGTTTGCTTCATCCAAGAAAGAGAGGAGCTGTCCAATTATCTACTTTTTATCTCCTTATTCTCCCTCCTTGTTGGGGCCCTCAAGTTTGAGATCCCTGCTCTACAGGGAAAGGAAGAAAGAGGAAGTGAATTTCTGCTTGAGTGAGAGATAATTTTGTTGCAAAACTGGATTTGTGGCAAAATTACCGGTTTTGGTGACAAATTTAAAAAAAAATTGTCCAAATTTTTTCTGCAATGAAAAAGAAATCTTAAGGTAAAAAATTATTTTAGGCTTCCAACTTTCCATTCAGACAGACTACCAAACGATCGGTATATAAAGTAGTGATGTTGATATTTCAGTTTGGCTGATCGCATAGCCCATGTAAAACCATGTGATTGGTTTAAATTTTTGCTGGTATTTTGACCCGATTGGCTGAAATTTCAGCGTACTGGACCGTGAGTAAACATTAAAATTTGGACAACATACCTGCCGAATTCAGACATCTCTAGTGATAGATACTGACTTCCTGCACATGAAACTTTTGTGGGAAGCACATTATTTTTTGCACTATAAGTCAGAAACATGTTAATCCCCTTTAATAATATAGATGTAGATTATCGGATCAATAAAACGAGTTTCCAGTTTTTTGCATTTACCCCTCCCCCTTTACACTCCATTACTTATCCCAGGCTCTTGTTTCTTTAATATCCCCCTACTTAAAATTCTGCAAACTAAATTCAGATGCCACATAAATTATTCATATTAAAAAAAATGAGAAAAATTGCAAAAAACAACATCGAATTCCTATTTAATTTTATTGATTCGAAACGTCCTTTCTCATCGCCATACGGGATTCTATCGTATACATTGCGCTTTATTCTGCCGCAATGGGAATTTTTTTCGAAAAATAATTAACTTTTTCTTCTCTTTCTCCCACTGTCAGTATTTAAAGGGTTAACGACCCACTATTCGTAGTAAATGTTTCTATGTATTGATCACTTCTTAATTCTAGTTTAACACATGGAAAATGTTTATATAACGTCCACGGTTTTATCCAGTTCGTTTTTTTTTTAGTTTGTTTCCTTTGGGCGGCTGAATAGATCATTAACTAAAAATAACAAAAGAAGAAAAGGTTATTTTGGTTTTATTCAATAATTAATTAATTAACGGCCTTCTCCTGCACGCAGGACGTTATTAATGGGGCTTTTGACAGCGTCCCCAGGAGACAGCAAGAGGCGACATTTTGTGTCCCTGCGCAATTAATTAAAATGTCACTTTGCCAAATGAATTCTGTCAACCACCGTCTTTTCTGCTCTCTTGAGCTGATCTCTCTTTTTTTTTTTGATAAAGTGACTAGGAAACAGTTAATATTTTCTCTTTAACATCACAGAGATTAATAAAGGTCTCTCTCTCTCCGGGAGAGGCATTAGGTTATTTTCAGAAGAAAAAAAAAAGCGTGTATCTGTCTCGCACACGCGTGGTCATTTGACACAAGCGCGCCACGAGCGGCACTTTTGTGGTCTCTTAGTTTATTAGTGAGGGTGTGTTGATCCTCTTGAGGTTCTCTTTGACCCCTAGTGGTATTACTGACAGTAAAGGGGTTAATAGGGCACATGAAAACCTTGTTAACAGAAGGACTCCCTATTATTCTTGAGGATGTAATATCAAAAGAAGATAACCCAGAGAGACAGTTGCCTGGATACCAGACTTAATCCCCCCCATCCTCAGCACCTCACCTGATTTCCCAGAAGGATGAAAAAAGATAAAATGGACATCTAGGCATGTTTTGTTTCTTAAGATGATGACCCTCTTCTGTTATATCCTAAAACTGGATTAAATGATAAAAATAACGGCAGTCGGTGAAGATTAGGAAAATGAGACGGAAAATAATTCTGATCATTTAATCTCCTTGAAAATGATGCGCAAAATGTTTCCCCCAGTGGCATAACTAGGAATCACTGGGCCCCCAAGCAAAACCATGATGGGGCCCCTGTGCTTCGTCCACAGTGGTTTTCTGGGAAGAGGGTATATCTATCATAGGAAAAATAAGAAGATGGGGCCTCCCTGCAGTTGCTCCCCTGCTCCCCTCTAGTTACGCTCCTGGTTTCCCCCTCCATTGGAAAAGGCACAAAATTAAATTGGACTGATAAATGTTAAATTCTTCAAGTTTATTCAATGTTTCGGACCAATGTTCAGTGGATTCACCCAATCTAATGAACCAGTTACACACACTAATACCGATCATGACATTATGACAAACATGACATCATCGATTAGTATTGGGCAGATAAATTGCTTCCGAATCTCAACCCTATATTAACGTCCAGAAGCTGCTGATTGTAATGCTATATCACTTACCATTCTAAGAAACTTTTAATTATGATGCCATAACCATGAGAGCCTTTTATTATATTACAATTCCAGTCATATCCTTTTAAGTCCAGTTATGTGGTGGGGTTAAAAATCTTATGTTAAAGTCTCGCTATTCCAGTCACTGTAAATTCCTATGATGTGAATGTATACATGTAATTGTAAAGCGCTACGGAAGATGTTGGCGCCATATAAATCCACAATAATAATAATAATAATAATAATTCCTAGGGCCATATCCATAAAGGCGCAGTATCGCTTTTTTTGATAAACATAAATCTTACTGTAGATTTACGCCTCCCATAGACTACCGTTGCGGTATTTTACTACCGTATGGTATACTATGACCGAACGTTCGTTAATTTTATGGCGGTACATTTACGGCCGCTGTTGGTACAATAACGCACAGTATCGTTAAATTGTAATACCGCGCATTTAGACATATGGCCCTTAGTGATGTCAAG
The DNA here is from genome assembly GCA_019447015.1 of Hymenochirus boettgeri. Lineage (NCBI taxonomy): Eukaryota > Metazoa > Chordata > Amphibia > Anura > Pipidae > Hymenochirus > Hymenochirus boettgeri. The sequence goes on from CM033477.1 coordinate 23,999,615, forward strand.
ACCCTCGGAATGTCTGAAACCAGGTTGCAGCTCTGGGCACATTGTCCTGTTTGTATCACCCTGTGTTAAAGGGAGTGAGGATTAGAATTGTAAAAGTAACTGGGGGATTTATGAAGTGAATGATTTTATATCTTTAGTTAATACATAGAAATACATAACTGTGATAAGCAGCATTCGGACTATAAGCTGCATGTCCCCTTTAATGGTAGACATTCTTACTAACTGGTTTGATCATTAGTTTGGTGAGTGGACTGGGAATGTGGTCTCTATTAATTCCCATTCGTCCATCATTGTATTATTCTGCAATTATCTTAATGAGGTAAGTGAGGGAATTGGTCAAGTTACAGGATTCTGGTGCTTCTATTTCTATCTCCCCGTTTTCTTCTGTAACTGGAGCTGTCAGTCACATTCAGATCTGTACATTTACCCCTCATCAGATTCTATGGATCAGTTACCAACTGTCCCAGATTTGCAGGACAGTCCCAACTTACTCCTAACGCAACATCCGGAGATCCACAGCCAGTGTCGGACTTGGTGTTGGTGTCCACCAGGAACAATAAGACCAGGCACCCACCAGAAAGCATTAAGGGACCCACTTTTATGTCTTCATTTCTCAAAGACCGGGGAAGGAATGACCTGACTCCTTATTAAAGGGGATCTCCACAGTGAAAATCTTTTTTTGATATTCAGTTTAATTGAAGAACAGAAGGTAAAGGAGCTGTGTCTTATCTCCCGTTCTTCAATAAAAGGTTCAGTAGCCAGGAACAAAGGTAAGTAACTTACCCAATCTTTTGCTCCTACACCGCGTACTATGACAGGTCCTGATGGACTCAGTATGTTATGCACATGGCACATGCGCATTACATACTAAATAAGGTAAGAGGGTCCCAGGTGTGAGGCGCTAGTGGTTCAGTTCCCCATCCTGGGTACAATGCATTTGTCGAGTGAGGGGGGAGGTGAATCTAATAATCTTTAACATATTTTCAGTGTAGCCCCCTATGTATTTAATTCTTTCCATCTTTCCCTTTCTTGCTGTATCAGCCCATCCCCTACCACCAGCCAATACCTACAGCCTCCATTCCCCGTGTTTTCCCACCAGCTCTGCTTTCCTGACCTATCCCCCCTCCTCCCTTTATCACTTTTGCTATTTTCTGCTATTATCCTGTTCAGCATTTTCTGCTCTCGTCTCCTCTCTGTGATGGTAAATACAAAACAAGATGCTCGTGGGAGGTCAGATCAAAAGCCTGACTGCCAACTTATTAAATCTATAAATAAACCCCCATCCAAATCCCCTAGAATGGCCAGTGTAGCAGGAATGAATGGTGCAGGATAGACACCACCTGTCGTGATGGCTCGCCAAACACCTAATACCAGCCCCGTGCTGATAGTCTGCACATTTCTAACTTGCTTAGGACGATACGGTGTCTTGTCATATCCAGTGAAATGCAATCTAGCAACTGCACAGGAAAACGACGAGATACGCCATGTTATTGCATTACAATATGTTCATATCAGCAAAACTGCATCTTACATAACACAGCGTTTATTTTGTTATTCCAGTCAAACGTTTAAAGGGGAAAAAATATGGGTTTTTATAGAGGGAAACTTTCTATATAATGATCAATGTTTCTGCAAGAAACTCGTATTTTTAACGTGGTAGGGGGAGTTGATATAGAAGACCAATCAGCGCTTTTAAAATAAGAGTGAGAGCGCCCCCTGTGGCCATATTGATATTAGAGATGGCAGAATGCATGCTAGGATTTACCAAACAATGATTTCTTTTGAATTATGTATCAATGTTCATGAGTTTTAATGCAGACGTGAAGGCTAAATGTTTTTTTCAGTACATATTGTTTATACAGATCTTAAGGCGCCATACATTAGCAGACCGATTCCGAGACATTCAATCAATTCTGCCTTTTGGGATCTTCTTAGCGGGTGACACATGATCATATGCCGGTCATGAAGAAGATTTAGAATGGCAGTTCCTTACTGTCATGAACGTGAGTGCAATATCTGAAATTGCAGTCTTAATTTTCAAATTATATCACTTTAAGGCATGGTCAAGCAGTTTGGCAGCTCCCGCAATGTTTAACTGTCAGGCAATCACAGGGTTAAAATCTTTGCCTGACCATTTGGAAAAGACTAAAGTTTCGAACACACGTGCAATCGCGGGTCCTGACCCGTGTATGGGCCCTTTATCGGCTGAAATGGACGGATGGGCCCGACCGACCAGACGGGTCTCCGAACGACCGGATGTTTCAGCGATAAAGGGCCCATACACGGGCCGATTATCGGGCGAAATGAACGTTTGTACACATTGTGCGCTGCAGGCCTGTACAAACCTTATATTTTCTTATATTTGCTTAGCCAAGCATGAGGTCTGCCAGTGCCTTTAAAGGCAGACAAAGTCAGTTCAAAGACCATTCATATTTCTTAATAATTCAGGGCATAGAATTATTTCATATTTTCATAAATATTCTCAGTTTATACTAGAATCCAATCTGCATTCATAGATACCTTATAGGCGATGATATTCCTTGGGAAACTCGAGATATTATCCTTCTTAGGCCTACAAACTCCAATAAATGTCATGTGTGGTATCATTGACAATGACAATCAAGTTAATATATATCAGATTGTGTATCGCAGTATGTTATATCCTGGACTTAATCAGATCGCGTATCGCAGTACGTTATATCCTGGATTTAATCAGATTGCGTATCGCAGTATGTTATATCCTGGACTTAATCAGATCGCGTATCGCAGTATGTTATATCCTGGATTTAATCAGATTGCGTATCGCAGTATGTTATATCCTGGATTTAATCAGATCGTGTATCGCAGTATGTTAAATCCTGGATTTAATCAGATCGCGTATCGCAGTATGTTATATCCTGGATTTAATCAGATCGCGTATCGCAGTATGTTATATCCTGGATTTAATCAGATCGCGTATCGCAGTATGTTATATCCTGGATTTAATCAGTATGCGTATCGCAGTATGTTATATCCTGGATTTAATCAGATCGGTATCGCAGTATGTTAAATCCTGGACTTAATCAGATCGCGTATCGCAGTATGTTATATCCTGATTTAATCAGATCGCGTATCGCAGTATGTTAATCCTGGATTTAATCAGATCGCGTATCGCAGTATGTTATATCCTGGATTTAATCAGATGCGTATCATCAGTATGTTATATCCTGGATTAATCAGATCGTGTATCATGTATGTTATATCCTGAATTAATCAGATTGCGATCGCAGTATTGTTATATCCTGGATTTAATCAGATCGCTATCGCAGTATGTTATATCGTGGATTTAATCAGATCGCGTATCGCAGTATGTTTATATCTGGATTTAATCAGATCGCGTATGCAGTATGTTAATCCTGGATTTAATCAGATCGCGTACGCAGTATGTTATATCCTGGATTTAATCAGATGCTATCGCAGTATGTTATATCCTGGATTTAATCAGATCGCGTATCGCAGTATGTTATCCTGATTTAATCAATCGCGTATCGCGTATGTATATCCTGGATTTAATCAATCGCGTATCGCAGTATGTTATATCCTGGATTTATCAGATCGCGTATCGCAGTATGTATATCCTGGATTTAATCAGATCGCGTATCGCAGTAGTTTATATCCTGGATTTAATCAGATGCGTATCGCAGTATGTTATATCCTGGATTTAATCAGATCGCGTATCGCAGTATGTTATCCTGGATTTAATCAGATCGCGTATCGCAGTAGTTTATAATCTCCTGGATTTAATCAGATCGCGTATCGCAGTATGTTATATCCTGGATTTAATCAGATCGCGTATCGCGTATGTTATATCCTGGATTTACAGATCGCGATCAGTATGTTATATCCTGGATTTAATCAGATCGTGTATCATAGTTGTTATATCTGGATTTAATCAATCGCGTATCGCAGTAGTTATATCCTGGATTTAATCAGAGCGTATCCAGTAGTTATATCCTGGATTTAATCAGACGGTATCGCAGTATGTTATATCCTGGATTTAATCAGATCGCGTATCGCAGTATGTTATACCTGGATTAATCATGATCGCGTATCGCAGTATGTTATATCCTGGATTAATCAGATCGCGTATGCAGTATGTTAATCCTGGATTTAATCAGATCGCGTATCGCAGTATGTTATATCCTGGATTTAATCAGATCGCGTATCGCAGTAGGTTTATATCCTGGATTTATCACATCGCGTATCGCAGTATGTTATATCTGGTTTAATCAGATCGCGTATCGCAGTATGTTAATCCTGGATTTATAAATCGCGTTCGCAGTATGTTATATCCTGGATTTAATCAGATCGCGTATCGCAGTATGTTATATCCTGGATTTAATCAGATCGCTGTATCGCAGTATGTTATATCCCTGGATTAATCAGATTGCGTATCGCAGTATGTTATATCCTGGATTTAATCAGATCGCGTATCGCAGTATGTTGGATATCAGATCGCTATCGCAGTTGTTATATCCTTGGATTTAATCAGATCGCGTATCACAGTATGTTATATCCTGATTTAATCAGATCGCGTATCGAGTATGTTATTCCTGGATTTAATCAATGCGTATCGCAGTAGTATATCCGGATTTATCAGATGCGTATCGCATAGTTATATCCTGGATTTATCAATGCTATCGCATTATGTTATATCCTGGATTTAATCAGATGCATATCGCAGTTTATATCCGGATTTAATCAGATCAGTATCGCAGTATTTATATCCGGATTAATAGTCGCGTTCGCAGTATGTATATTCCGGATTTATCATATCGTATCGCAGTATGTTATATCCTGGATTTAATCAGATCGCGTATCGCAGTATGTTATATCCTGGATTTAATCAGATTGGCGTATCGCAGTATGTTATATCCTGGATTTAATCAGATCGGCGTATCGCAGTATCGTTTATATCCTGGATTTAATCAGATCGCGTATCGCAGTAATGTTATATCCTGGATTTAATCAGATTGCGTATCGCAATATGTTTATCCTGGATTTAATCAGATCGCTTATCGCAGTATGTTATATCCTGGATTTAATCAGATTGCGTATCGCAGTATGTTATATCCTGGATTTAATCAGATCGTGTATCGCAGTATGTTATATCCTGGTTAATCATATCGGTATCGCAGTATGTTAATCCTGTATTAATCGATTGCGTATCGCATTATTTATGCCTGATTTAATCAGATTGCGTATCGCAGTATGTTATATCCTGGATTAATCAGATCGCTATCGCAGTAGTTATATCCTGGATTTAATCAGATCGCGTATCGCAGTACGTTATATCCTGGATTTAATCAATCGCGTATCGCAGTATAGTTTTCCTGGATTTAATCGATGCGTATCGCAGTATGTTATATCCTGGATTTAATCAGATCGCGTATCGCAGTATGTTATATCCTGGATTTAATCAGATCGCGTATCGCAGTAAGTTATATCCTGGATTTATCAGCAGTCGCGTATCGCATATGTTATTCCTGGATTTAATCAGATCGGTATCCGCAGTATGTTATATCCGGATTTAATCAGATCGCGTATCGCATTATGTTATATCCTGGATTAATCAGATCGCGTATCGCAGTATGTTATATCCTGGATTTAATCAGATCGCGTATCGCAGTATGTTATATCCTGGATTTAATCAGATCGCGTATCGCAGTATGTTATATCCTGGATTTAATCAGATTGCGTATCGCAGTACGTTATATCCTGGATTTAATCAGATTGCGTATCGCAGTATGTTATATCCTGGATTTAATCAGATCGCGTATCGCAGTATGTTATATCCTGGATTTAATCAGATAGGCGTATGCAGTATGTTTTATCCTGGATTTAATCAGATGCGCTATCGCAGTATGTTATATCCTGATTTAATCAGATCGCATTCGAGTATGTTATATCCTGGATTTAATCAATCGCGATTCGCGTATGTTATATCCTGGATTTAATCAGATCGCTATCGCAGTATGTTATATCCTGGATTTAATCAGATCGCGTATCGCAGTATGTTAATCCTGGATTTATCAGATTCGTGTATCGCAGTATGTTATATCCGGATTTAATCAGATTGGTATCGCAGTATGTTATCCTGGATTTAATCAGATCGCTATCGCAGTATGTTATATCCTGGATTTAATCAGATTGCGTATCGCAGTACGTTATATCCTGGATTTAATCAGATTCGCGTATCGCAGTATGTTATATCCTGGATTAAATCAGATCGCGTATCGCAGTATGTTATATCCTGGATTTAACTCAGATGCGTATGCGCAGTATGTTATTCCTGGATTTAATCAGATCCGTATCGCAGTATGTATATCCTGGATTTATCAGATTGCGTTATCGCAGTATGTTATTCCTGGCCCAGCACAGAAGAGCCAATTCCTCGGGTCAGGACTCAGCCGTGTATCTGCATCTTAAGGATAAAGGACATACCTTTGAAGATTGTAATGTTAACATACTGGCGAAGGAACGTGACTGGTTCAAGAGAGGTGTTAAGGAGGCCATTTATGTGAAAATAAAGAAACCAAGCCTAAATAGAGGTGGGGGGGTTCGACACCAACTGTCTGCCATGTACAATGCTGTTTTGACACCTTACTCTGGGCGTTCCTATAACACCTCTTAGCCACTATCTAATCACACCCTTAACACCTGGCTGTGATATGCTAATTGGGATTTTCCAGGGTACATAATTGCCACAGATTCTTGTACAAGTCATTCTGAATTGAGAAAGCCAGTCGGATGACTAGCGAAACGTCTTCAAGAACTACATTTCAAGTCCAGTTGATCTAATTGAATACAACAGATATACCATGACCTGGATGAATGAGAACCTTCACAAGCCTGTATCTATGTTATATGGTCATCTCTCTATCTATCTATCTATCTATTATCTATCTATCTATCTATCATCTGTCTATCTATCTATCTATCATCTGTCTATCTATTTATCATCTATCTATCTATCATCTATTTATCTATTTATCATCTATCTATCATCTATATCTATGTTATATGGATATCATCTATATATGTTTGCGCATGCGTTTTTTCATTAAGTATTGAAAAACGCATGCAACTGCGATTTAAAATGCGGAACGCAAATCGCAGTCGCAACACACCCAAAAACGTGTGTTTTCGGTGCGTTGCCGCGTTTTCAATGATATGAAAAAACACAAACGCAAAAAAAAGTGCAGCAGTGTGGGCTAGCCCTCAGGTACAAAAGCAATGTATTTATATTTGTATATAAGCCATGTATAGGACCATGGTGTGCACATTTATTTATAGTTGAGACAATTGAATAACCAAGAGGGTGTCTATATATTATATGTGACTAGTTATACATTGGGTTATAGGGAGTATCAACTACCATGGGGCTTTATTCATTCCCCCTGGATTTATAACTGATATCGAGCGATATCCCATTAAGGATAGTACATACGAGGTAAAAGACAGTTACATGAAGTTACATATTATGTATTTTCTGTATACCGTATGTATTTGTATATATTTCTATGTTAACATGTCTTATTATATATTAATATTTATTCATATTTCTATATTAACTTGGCTACTGGCTGGCCAGCAGGGATATAGATTGATTGCATATGAATTCTGGTAGGGTTCCTACCAGAATTATATTAATATTATATTAGAGTCACTTAACACAGAGCCATTTATAGTATAAGCAGCACAAGTCCAAAATGCATCACCTTACATTTATCACCATTGAATCTCATCTGCCACTTAGCAGCCCAATGTGACAATCTATCTAGATCCACCTGCAACGATTGCACATCCTCTGAAGTTTTAAATGGTCAACTAAGTCTTGTAATATCGTCCAACACAGAAACCTTGCTGACAATACCCACATTCCAATATTGTTCGTTAAGGAGCTACAGCACTTATAGTTTTCATCTGCCAGGTCATGGCTCTGTGCCTTCCTGTATTAAAGATGGTGCTGAAGCACTCATGAAGCCTGGCAGAAGCAGTTTTCTTTGTGCTGCCACTTCTCATAGAGGGTAGAAATGATCAATCATGCTTGGCACATGGCACTGATAACATGGTGGCACACACACTGGTAATATGCTTGGCACATGGCACTGATAACATGGTGGCACAGACACTGGGTAATATCCTTGGAACATGGCACTGATAACATGGTGGCACAAACACTGGGTAATATGCTTGGAACATGGCACTGATAACATGGTGGCACAGACACTGGGTAATATGCTTGGAACATGGCACTGATAACATGGTGGCACAGACACTGGGTAATTTCCTTGGAACATGGCACTGATAACATGGTGGCACAGACACTGGTAATTTCCTTGGCACATGGCACTGATAACATGGGTTTTACTTACATTACTTTAGGTTTAGGAGCCAAACCGACCATGCACAATGCATTGCTAACGTTACGTGCAGCAGCAGGTAGAAGGAGGAGCACAGCCCACTTGACTCTGGAATCTTTCCAACCCACCACTGAAAGAGGAAGGGGCAGAAGCTGGGATGAGACCACCGCCCCCTGCAGGTTTGTCCCAGCCCGTTTTCAATGAAAACTTTTTTCAATCATTTCCTCCTACATTGTCTCCTAAGCACATTGCAAGGTCATTATGCATGGATGTGCCTGGACTTATTAATTGGACACTGACTCTTTATAAAGCATTGGTAAGGCCTCATTTGGAATATGCAGGGCAATTTTGGAATCCTGTGTACAAAAAGAACATCTTGGAAATGGAAAGGGTTCAGAGAAGGGCAACTAAATTAATAAGGGGATTGGGGGAGCTTGAATATGAAGAGAGACTGGAAAAGTTACAATTGTGTACACTGGAGAAAAGTCGCTTGTGTGGGGATATGATTACTGTGGATAAAAGGTTTAGGCTGCAAGTTGGGAAAGGGTTTTTCACTGTGAGAACTAGTAAATTCCTCGCAGTTTACTTTGGGGATCAAAAGTCCCTAGTTGCCTTTTTGGTATATCTATCGCTTTCTGTTAGTACCATGTTTAACCAACATTTATTTAAGCATTTATGTATTTTTTGTACCAAAAATTAAAATAGACAACAGCAAGAAAAAATTGTAACAAGCGCACTCAAGATACATAGCACTAGCACTTCAATGTACACTTTAGCATGAATTGATTCTATCATATTGGCTAAAGCTACTTTAGAGGTACAAGATTTTGTACCACTAGAGCGGTGTTTCAACCTTATAATCTGTGGGGGACCCTTTCCTGTCTCGGGAAACCCCTACAAAAATTATAATTTTATATATTATTGTTTCTTTTTCGGTCATCAATCACCAAATACAATCAGGGTTATAAAAGTTCTTATCGTTAAAAATGGTGCTAATTTTGCCCCAACCAATCAGATCTTATTTAACATTGAAAGCTAACATCTGATTGGTTGGGGCAAAATTAGCACCATTTTTAAATATAACTTTTATTGATGTCCCTGATAATTTCTACAAATATAAATGATAGATCTATAAATATATCTCTATTTAAAATAATGCACTCAATTTACCGCAGGGGGGAGAACCCTACTAAAAACATCATATTTTTTAATAATTTTTTCAATAAGTCATAAGAATATTGATACATTTATAGACAAATATATCTGAATCCATAAAATGGTGGATCCATACAGTTTCTGTCCATCCCATGCACCCCTCAGGGACCCCTGGTTTAGAAAAACTGCACTATAGGTCTCTACAACATCCTCCTTGCTCAGCACTATTTAAAACGTGTTTAAATTGTATTGGTCTGAAGGGTGTCACATCACACTGAAACATCACATGTAACTTTTTAAGACTGGAGTGCACTATGAATCCTGTTAAAGAAAATATACCTAAGATAGGAATTTAACCTCTGTTTGCTTAACTGCAAAAAAAAAACGCCAAAAAGATGTTGTACATGGTGGATGTGCGAATCCTACAACACGTAATAACCACACAAGAAAGTTATGTATTTCATTAATATCAGTAACAGAACTGTGCCATTGGCTACCACAGCAACCTGAGAATGGCGATGGCCATATAAATTGTTGTCTCTATGATGCCGAACATTACACATTTTGGCTCTTTTTAAATAGAATGGATGTCCACCTCTAGTTTTTGAGGCTTCGTGGTGAATCCCATGGCATCAGACACAAAGGCCCTAAACCCCTGATCACTGTACACCCACTATTATTACTGACTAAGCAAACCAACAGTGCAAGGGCTTCAGTCAAGATGCACCAAATTAATGCAATAGTTAAATGTATTACTACATTGGTGCCATAGGGTTGTACCTGTCTTTTTCAGCATTGATATTTGCCTGTCTTTTGGTAACTAGTAACTACTCTCTCCCTAAACCACAAATTCTAGACCATTGTGGAGAATGATTCAGCTCCTTTCCTCAGGGTACGGGGGTAAACGGTTATGTTTGCATGATACACCAACTATGAGCTGATCATGGCTGAAAATTAAAACTATTTCCTTCATTAGGAATTAAATATACCTAAGTTAATATTGGCCTATCATAGGTCATTATCCTACTCGGGATGGTCCATCCCCGTGATAGACAGTCCTGACCATATAGGTTTAAACAATTTCCTTCCTAATATTGAGAAATGCAGCCAACATCACCCATGGAGCTTCCTGGTTTTCTTGAAAACATGTTAAAGGAGGGTAATTTTCTGTTGGCTTTTCCTTGAAATGTATCCTGTATTTAGAAGCCAGTTTAGCTTTGATGTATTTAGAAAGCCGGTAGCTTTGATGGCAGAGATAAGGGCTGCACTTGACCCCCCCTTCTTTGATAGACTTCACTCATTAATGATGGGTCACAGAGAGAGATCTTTATTTTAGTATGGACACGGAGATCTGTGTCTCCAGGACAGCTTGCTTTCTATTGGCCACTTTGTGTAGGTGTGTTTTTTCAGGATGTTGAACTTTTAACTCCTACTGCACATGATAAGCTGTCAGTTAGCCGGAGTTGAGACATGGAGGAGGTACAAACGAACTCCCAACCCGAACTTACCTGGCAGCTCCGCCTCCGGAAGGCATTCTTTCTTGGCACGCGTTTTTTCTGTGACGTATTTACCTCACAGTCCCCATTTGCCCACCCTAGCTCTCCACCCCCCTTTGTGATTTCATTGACTCACGTCAGTCAGCTCCGCCCCCTTCTCCCCATCCTGCCCGGAAGCCAGATTCGGCAGGGTGGGATGTCTGGAGGTCCACATACCTGCTGTAGTTCTAGCTGAACCTCATCAAGTTGGTAGATTATTATTATCATCAACCAGAATCATCCTCTCTCATAGATCAGGGATGTCAAACTCAATCCCATAGGGGCCAAAATCAAAAGACGGCTAAGTGGTGGGCCGAATTTTTTAAAAATACTTTCAAGTCTGTCACACACTTGTGTTAAGTCTCGTTCCAGGGAAAGGGTATGGCACAACTGTTTTGGCACGGAACCCCTGTCTATGGCGTGACCATGTGCTAATGTGGGAACGCCCACCTCTTCTGGCGTGGCTAACTCCATGGACAGGGGCCTGTCAGGGAGGGACTTCTCCCTTCTCCTATGCCACTACTGTTTTTATTTTTTTTCCCTTCTTTTTTGTTCTTTTTTATTTGGTCCTTCGTTGTTTTTCCCCTTTTTTTTTTTATTTATTTTCTATTTATTCTTTTTTTTATTCTTTTTTCGGCTTTTTTTTGTTATTTACTTTTTTTTTTTATTTTTTTTTTCTTATTTCCTTCCCTTGCTTCTTTTTTCTTTTTTTTTTTATTTTTTGTCCTTTTTTCTCCTTTGTTTTTTTTTTTCGCTTTTTTTTTTTTTTTTCTTTCTTCTTTTTTTCTTTCCTCTTCTTTTTCTATCCCCTTTCCTTTTTTCCTTGTTTTGTTTTTCTTTCTGTCCCTTTCTTCCTTCTTGTCTCTTCTTTTCCCTTTTTTTCCTTTTCTTTTTTTTTTTTCTTTTTCCTTTGTTCCTTCCGTTTCCTTTCTCTCTAATTCTTTTTCTTCTTTTTCTTTTTTTTTATCTTTTTTTTATTGTTTCTTTTTTTCTTTGTTTTTTTTTCTTCTTTATTTCTTCTTTTGTTTCTTTGATCTTTTTTTTTCTTTTTTTTTCTTTTTTTCTTTTGCCTTTTTTTCTGCTTATTTTTTTGCGGGTTTGGTTCGGTTTTCTTTTTGGTTTCTTTTTCCTCCGTTCCTGTTCGTTATTTTTCCTTTCCTTCTGCTCATCTTTTTTTTTTTCCGGTTCTTCTGTCTCTTCTGCCTTTTTTGTGTTCCGTTCTTCTTTTTTCCTCCTTTTTCCTTTCGTTTTTTTTTATCCTTTTTTCTTTTTTCCTTACTTTCTCTTTTTTTTCCTTCTTTGTTTTCTGTGGGTTTTTTTTCCTTTCCTTTTTTTGCTTTTTTTTTTTTCTGCTCTTTCTTATTTCTTCTTCCCCGTTTTTACCCTTATCTTTTTGTTCCTATTTTCCTTTCTCTTTTACTTGTTTGTTTTTTTCTTTTCTTTTTTCTTTCTTTTTGTTTTTTTTTCTTTTTTTTCTCCGTTTTTCAGTCTCCTACTTTCTTCTTCTTCTTTTTTTTTTCTCTTTTTCATCTTCTTGCCCCTCCTTCTTTTCCGCCTCTTTCCTTTCTTTTCTTTTTTGCTTCTTTTTCTTCATTTTCTTTTTTTTTTCTTTTTTCTTTTCTCTTTTCCCTTTTATTTCTTTCTTTGTTTTTTTTTTTTTTCCTTTTTTGTCCTCTCTCTTTCTCTTCTTTCTCTTTTTCCTTCTTCTTCTCTTTTTTTTTCTTTTTTTTTTCTTCTTTTCGTTTTTCTTCTTTTTTTCCTTGTTTTTTTTTTTTGTTGCCTTTTTTCTTCGCTTATTGTCCTTTTTCCTTTATGTTTTCTTTCTCTTCTTTTTTTCCTTACTTCTTCCTTTTTTATTCTTTTTGTTTTTTTTTTTTCTTTTCTTTTCTTTTTTTTTTTTCTTTTTTTCTTCTCTTGTTTTTTTCTCTTCTTTTTTTTTTTTTCTTTTTTTCTTCGTTTGGTGGCGTTGTTGGTCTGGATGGTTTGTTTGCTGCTGTGTTGTTTTCGGGGGGGGGGCGGCGCTGTTCGGGCCGGCGGTGTGTGCTGCGGTCTTTTTGTTGATTGCGGTCGGGGCCTGGTGGGCCTTGCCGCGCTTCTTGTCGGACCATTGCCTGTTTGCGGTGGCCGGGGGGCTGGGGGGCTTGGGGGGGCGTGGGTTCGGGTGTCTGTTATATTGTCGCGTGGCTGTGGCGGGGCTGGCGGTGTGTACGTGGGGTGTTCTTTCCAGTGTGCGTGCGGTTCCTGGGTGGGCGGGGGTGGCCTGGCGAGCTTGGGCTGGTGCGATCAGGCCGGCTTTGGCGGATGTACGTGTTGTGGGGGGGGCGGGCCGTGGCCGGGCTGTTGGGGGTGCGTGGTGGGGGGCGGGCCCTGCGGGTCATGGCTGCGGGGGGGCCGGGGTGGGTCGTGCGGGCGTCGGGGGTTGCTTGGGTTCGTGTGCGTGTGTGCGGTGCTGGCCGGCCGTGTTGTCTGGGGGGAGGGCGGCGGTTACTTGGGGCTGGCCGGGCGGGGGGGTCGGGGTTGGGGGCCGTCCTGTCTGCGGGCGTGGGTGTTTGCGGGGTCGTTCCTGCGGCGTGCCCTTTCCCCCCCCCACTTCCCCCTCTTTCCCTCCCTCCCCCTTCTCCTCTCCTCCTCACTCCGTGCCAGGCTCGTCCTGTGTTTTTACAGCTTTGTGCCCAATCAGTTTGTTTAAAAAGAGTTGATTGTGGTATCTAGCAGGCAGGTCATAGTTATGCCACTACTGGGATTGCACAAATGCATAGCAGTGTAGCAAGTCTTGGATGCTGTACAGTCACTTGGGGTCACAAACAACGGCTGTAGTTTACACGTGTGTAATAGATCATTATGGCCAGAAGGATTTACAAAAGACCATGAAATCACATGTCATCTGTTCCCATGTAGACACTTGCTCTGGTCTCATGCATAGGTGCAGGTGCAGATAGACGTTTGTTCTTTGTTCTATGGGAGATTGTTACTTCTTGGCTCTGACCTCTGCTGTAAAACCAAGTTCAGAACTTTAACCCCTGCCTTTCCCTTCACTCCAGCATTAATTACTGCTGTTTTACCCAGTGATCTCTGCAAAATTTACCCAGGCACTACAAGAGTTAAAGTTTCAACATATCTGCCTGTATTCCTATCCACATCCTGTATAATATTCTAAATACATTAGAGCTGTAATTAACTCATACCCAGCCAAAACCAAAAACATAGTAAGAATCTGGGAGCTTTTGCTCAGATACATTTGCCCTTATCTCCACTAGTGTATTTAGTGTAAGGTGCCATACACACTGCACAGTGTCTTGGATGATAACAATTTATTCTTGGTTTCAGTTATTACTTTTTTTTTACTTAATTTTTTTTTGAAGACTGGAATTCTTCTACCACCGACCAGAACCCGAGCCGTGGCTCTCTTTACCGAACCGACCCGCAACCAATTCAATTCAAACCTAGGGTTACCCGAACAGATGCAGGCTCTATATGTTCATTGAGAATAAAAACATAATCCTACCAATACCGGTATATGTAAGAATCTGCCTCTGTACAGAACCCACTGGGATAACGACAAAGGCAAACATTGCCATCTATGGCTGAAAAAAATATAGTCCCCTATTATTCAGGAAAACTGCTATACCCAAGTCAATGATAAATAATCATTTGTACTATTCCCAAACATGAAACATCTACGAGCGAGTTAATAATAAAGGTTACATGCCCCAACCAATCAGATTTTATCTTCAAATGGTAAATAACATCTGATTGGTTGGGGTAAAATTAGCACCTTTTTTTAATGATAGAAATTTATTACATCTCCCTCCGAGACTTACAGTAGATTTGCAGATAAAAATGTTTTTAACTACACAGCTCAACCAAATGATTGTACAGCTCCTTTGCCTACGTTCTTCATTTATGCAAAAAAGCATAGGTTCACTTTCTCGTGACCAACTTTGACCACCAAGGCAATGTTTTCTCCAAGGAGTCTGCTCATATGCACCAACATAACTCCACAGAGCAATGCAATATACCGTATATTCACGAGTATAAGCGCGACTCGAGTATACAAAAAGCCGAGGCACCCATTTTTTGCCTCAAAAATTAGAAAAAATGATTGACCCAGAGAGCCGGGTATACAGTAACCCTAATTCCTTCCACTGTAGATGTTGGAAACTACAACTCCCAGCATGCTTGGTTGCTGGGAGTTGTATTTCCACCCACCTATAGTAGAAAGGTTATTGGGGTTACGTATGGCATACTGTCCTCCCACCCAAACCTTTCCACTGTAATGTTGGAAAACTACAACTCCCAGCATGCTGGTTGCTGGAGTTGTAGTTTCCACTACCTATATAAAAGGTAGATGTGGGTGTCTGCATGGCATACTGTGCCCCAGCCCTCCCCCCAGTCCCCCCAGCTGCACTTACCCTACCTGTTCTTCAGTCTTGTCCTCTCTCTGCAATCCAAAGCACCGCGAGTCCGGCCGGCAGTTCCCATTACTGCTTCGCGGCTGCGCGATGACGTCATCCCCAGCGTGCGTGATGACGTCATCGCGCAACCCGCAAGCACTCTGGAACTGCCGGCGGACTCGCGCTGCCTCTGGAATGCAGTAGTTCCTGGACTTGAGTATAAGCCGAGTCAAGGTTTTTAGGTCTTTTTAAACCTAAACCTCGGCTTATCTTAGTATATACGGTAAAGTGCCCAATTTGCCACCTGATGATACGTATCAAATTATGTAAAAAAATAGAGGTAGCATTGCTTTAGCACCTTAATGGAAAATGTTAACATCCTGCAATCCATACTGTAGTGAATACAACTAACCCACAAAAAGGTTTAGGTCCTTGCCGGGCACCTTTAAGGGGGTGCAGCAGACCCAATTCTTCTTAAATTCAATTAGGTGACATCATTTAAAGGGAATTGTGAATGGCTTAATTTTTGTATTTAGCATGGCGAACAGATTTTTGCTCACTGTCATGACAAAGATTAATGAATTTCCCTTCAAAAACATAGACTTTTTCTGATAAGACACCCCTTTAAGTAGTCTACTATCACACTATGGTCAGCACTGTTATTCCTGGGATAACATCTTGTCACTATGAAAAGCAGAGCATGTATATTGACGAACGGTATTGTACCTTACTCGTTTTACTGTGTGTAGCTAGTCGGCCTTGTGCGGTCCTTTGGAAATACCCGAATTGCCCTCAGTCCCGTCATCTACCATTAATTACAGTTTGGGGAGTCGGCCTCAGCTGGGGGAAATGTGCAGTCCTTGCGATTCTGTCTCTCACTTTGCAACAATTGTGGGTGTGTGTACCCAACATTAATAGAATCGCACTGATAATATTGGAAACATTCCATATTCTTCTCACCAATATAGGTGGATTAGCACATGTTACCATGTGGGCAGCACCCTCAAAGTTCAATAACCTTGTTGACTGACCATTCACACTCACAACTTTATTAATAAAGCCTATATTTAACAATGACGTACTGACTGTGTTTCTGATTGTGATCTGATTATACTCCTGTAGACTAAATGCTTTAATAGTGTTCCCATGCTAGCCATTTTACAAAACCATAGAGAAATGTTGACTTTGATGATACAATAGCAAGTATAAATAAAAAGCATCAATAAGAAAAAAAAATAAACAGTCCATCAGAATAGGGTTTCTTGATGTGGCTTGGAGAGGAAAACCTAAGAGCCGTTGGCACTTCATGGTTGTGGGCAGATGATGTGGTGGGAAAGGGGACAAGTCCTGAAAGGTCCCGTGAGGATTCCATTTAAATAAGACAGTTTGTGGTCACGCCCTTCTCCCTCTCAGTTATCTCACAAACAACTGCAATTATTCCACCCTCTCCATCCCTCCATCATAGGTTCCCCTTTAAGTTCCCAGGTAGTAGTACAAACCAGTGCAAAAAGAACGGACAACATGGGGGGGTTGCTATCCGGAGGTGAGCTAGGGTGCTGCACTAGATTAGCTAAGGTTAACACTCGGCTTTTTTCTTTGTGGTTCCTGCTGTTGACAATGACCTGTCATGTTTGCTGCTCCCCATCCAAACTGGCAGCTGCTCACTGAGTTTCTCTCTATCACCATGATAGCAGCGCATTATGAAGACCGTGATGAACTCCCCCAAATCAGGACATCTTCCATTACAAGCATATAATTAAAGTAGAACATTTTTACCCTTGCCAGGCCTTTTGAAAACAGTAATTACATTTCATGTCTTGTGAAACTGACAGAAAGTTTCTACTAAGCAGCAAACTTTGGCATTTCCCTAAATTATTAGCACTGTGAGGGAGAGGCGACATCAAGACGGATGTTCTGTATTGGAATATAAACTTATCATCTCCTGCTTTTATCCCCGTCCCGTATCATGCTCTTTCTATACACTCTCCTCTCCCGAAGCGCACACATAATTGCAATCATAAACATGCCTGAAACAAATAAACATTAATAATTCATGTGGAAAATCAAAGAGACTCTTCCTACTTATTTTTTTCTGCACCTTTTATCTATCCTGTTTTCTACTAAACACTATTAATTTTTTTGTGCAGTAAGTTTCTCCTTAACCATTACTTTGGTCTGAGAAGCCGGAGGATCATATAACACCGACTTTTTGAAAGAGAGCGAAAATATCTGCTGATCTGCTGCAGAGATAAGGGGATAAGGTTTTTGGGGTTTATGAAACAACTCTCGTATTGTTTGGTCTTGTTCCTTTTCAATTTGGCTTCAGGACATCATGAGATTAGAAGATACCCCGTACTTGGACAATTTCTGGGGTCCCAGTATATGAGAGTATATTGGTGGACTTCCTACTAATAAACTTTTAGACCTGCCCTCTTCTCCACCATTCAAGGGGCCCATACATGTACCAATCATTTGGTCCAATAAAAAATTGGGGCATCAGCCATACCGATCCGACTATCATACAATGAGATTGGTATGTGTTATCGGCCCCTTAATAAGTCTTCCCCAAGAGTATTAATAGTTATAGATTTTTGACCCATCCCTACCATTTCCTTTTACAGAGAACTGGACTTAACTTTGCTGTCTCACATTTTGTATAGACCAGTTAAATTAATATATTTTATATATAGTCATAGGTGATTGCTTCTCTATGTTGTCTAGGACATTTGTAAGATTTAAGAATTAATGGGACTGTCTCTCTACTTTTATGTATGGAAGCTAATTTAACTTAGTCTTATCATTACTGTTCATTGTCATTCCTCCAGGACAGGCTTTGTGTGAAATGTGGCCGGCGCTGGGAATAAACTCATTAAAAAACTTTTTTAGCAGTTCATGCGCATGTTTGGTCCACTGGAAGGTTCCACGGGGACGTTTCCAGCTGGCATTTATTGCCAATAATTAAGACTGTTAACTATGTAGTACAGTAGAGATGGAATCCGTATTTTCTAACCCTGGAGAAATGGTAGCTAGTTTCGGTTACTAGATATTTAAGCTACTTTTGGTAACCCTTGGTAATATACAGTAAATGCTATATATTTTTTGGTTGTTTTGGGTTATTTCCAAGTGCCTGAGCTATCTATTGTAAGTCACCATGCTTTTTCCCTTACTTTACCAGAACTTTCGGATTTTTTCTACCATTGACTTCTATGGGTCTGTTTTAGAATTTTAGAATATTCAATATTTTGGAATTCTAAAATTGGGAAAATGGAATGGACATCTATCGTGAACATCTCTACTGCGTATCCTATTTAATACATAACTCCAGCTGTGAAAACTGCAACAGGTATTTACACCATTGTTATATAAAGGGCAGTCCACCTGTACATAAAATTTTAGACTTACCTTCCCACCAATAAAAATCCTGATCTCGCGAACTTACTTACTGTACCTTACTTGGTTTGCAAAGGCTTTGATACAGTCCCCCATAGGACACTAATATATAAGCTAAGGTCTGTTGGTCTGGGAGTCACTTTGTACATGCTTGTGAAGGTTATCATTCATCCAGGTCATAGTATATTCTTTTGTATTCAATTAGATCAACTGGACTTGAAGTTTAGTTCTTGAAGCATTTCACTAGTCTCTGACTGGCTTTCTCAATCAAATCTTGTACAAGAATCTGTGGCAATTATGTACCCTGGAAAATCCCAATTAGCACCTGCATGTGATATGCTAATTGGGATTTTCAGGGTCTATTGCCACCGATTCTTGTACAAGTCATTCTGAATTGAAAAGCCAGTCGGATGACTAGCGAAGAAAACTAAACTCAAGTCCAGTTGATCTAATTGAATACAACGATACACATTTGTACATGGATAGAAAATTGGTGTAATGAATGGATGCAAAGAGTAGTTGTTAATGGGCTTCATCTTATGGACTAAAGTGCTAAGTAGGGTGCCACAGGGTTCTGTGTTGGGGCCGCTTCTATTTACTATTTATTAATGATTTGAAGTGGGGTTTATCAGCAAGTTTCTGGTTTGCTGACGACACAAACCTTGTCAACCATTAAAACTTCAGAGGATGTGCAATCGTTGCAGGGGATCTAGATAGATTGTCACATTGGGATGCTACGTGGTAGATGATTCAATGTTGATAAATGTAAGGTGATGCATTTTGGACATAAAAATCCTTGTGCTACTTATACTATAAATGGCTCTGGTGTTATTGAATCCCTGTTGGAAAGGGATCTTGGAGTTTTGGTGGATAACAAACTTAAAGGAAGCATGTAGTGCCAGGCGGGCACAGCCAAGCCAGCATAGTATTGTCTTGTATAAAGTGAGGTATGGATTCAAGGGAGGAAATGTTATTCTCCCTCTTTACAAAGCATTGGTAAGGCCTCATTTGAATAGCAGTGCAATCCTGGAATCCTGTGTACAAAAGACATCTTTAAAATGGAAAGGGTTCAGAGAAGGGCAACAAAATTATAAGGGGATTGGGGAGCTGAATATGAAGAGAGACTGGACAAGTTACAATTATGTATGCTGAGAAAAGGCGCTTGCATGGGGAGATGATTACTGTGTAAAATACATTAATGGACCATACAATAACTATCTGGGGCATTGTTCACCAATAGAGCATGTCAGAGGACACGAGCCACTCCCTTTAGGCTGCATGTTCGGAAGGGTTTTTTCACTGTGAGAACGGTAAAGCTATGGAACTGTCTTCCAGTGGATGTTGTGATGGCAGGTTCATGGTAAGTTTATAAAAAGCTGGATGAGTTTCTGCAACAAGGAATGTTACAGTTACTGGTATTGATACATAAAGTAGAGTTGATCCAGGGAAATTTCCGATTGCCACTTGGAGTCAGGAAGGAATTTTTTTCCCCTTCATAAATTTGGTGTTTTTTACTCTGGATCAACAGTTAGGCAGAATGAGGATTGCTAGATGGGTTGGACTGGATGGACATATGTCTTTATTCAACCTCAATACTGATCCTATACTATACCTACCTGGAGTTCCCAACTGAGATACTCAACCTGTAATCCACTGGTCTCTTGCCTGGTTGCTTCCTCCTCTTAAAGCTGAACAAGCTTGTGTGCTGAAAAGGCAGCCCCATCAATAGAAGTCATCAATGGCTCAATCCGTCATGCCCGTGATTGACAGCTGTGCTGTCAAGAAGCAGGGAACAAGCAGAAGACCCGTGAGAGGACAGTGGAGTGCAAGTTAAGTAGCTCAGTACAGAATATGGGAGCTAAGTAAGGCTTGTGAGGTCTGGGTTTTCTGGGATGGGACTTCATTTCAATGCATTAAGACTGGCCAGCCAAGACAAACAAATTTACTATGGCATCTTTACCAACCCCTGAAAGATTTAAAGAGATGTGGAGGGTAAGAGCGACAGTCTTAAGCAGGGTACACCCTGGACAATTTTTTAGCCTTGATTGATCACCAAGTGGAAGATTTTGGCTGGATACACCCGGGATTCTAGTGGACACCAGCTGTGGACAGATATTGGCAAATTGTCCTGCCAGCAAACATTTTTTTAATTGTGGGTTTTTAACATTACAAGAACAATGACTTGTGCGCTTTCACTTTCCTGAAGATAAGGTGTCGCATGGGTACTTGGCCTTAAGTTCACAGAATTCAGGATGAGGGGTGTTAATGCCTCAAAATGGTTTTAGTTCCATTTTATAAATTACTTATCAAGTGCATCTGGATATTTATTTTTAAAGGCAATTCCAGCCCTAAAGGAAAACAGGTAAAAACACCCCCCAAACCCTAAATTTTATAGTTTAAATCTGAATATGTAAGTCTAACCTGAAATCCTGCACAATGTCCTGTTTCCCCTGTTTCTACTCCTGGTTCTTCCAGTTAGTAACTGTCAGTATGGATACAACATTTTTTTAAAGAGGCCATTCTTTCTAAAAAAGATGTTCTTATTTAGAGTGGAGTTGTCCTTTAAAATAGTTTGATATATGTGGAGTTGTCCTAATGATTCATTACTGTATGCCTGCTATGCTTTCTGGATGCCTCATGAAACTGAGCAATTTAGAAACCTGTACTTACCTGTACTGAGCCTGGGCATGCTCAGAAGAGGCAGACAGGGGATTAACATTCACTCATTGACTGTGATGTCAACTGTCAAATCTATAACTGACATGTGCTTAACTGAAGAGCCAGGAAGCACAGAACAGGGGAAACAGGACATTGTGCAGGATTTCAAACTATTACCGTTAGGGGGGTGGATAGATTACCATAAGGATAGTATCCTATCCAGGTGACATTATACATTTATATATTAACATAGAGTGTAGAAGGAATGGGTAGAGAGAATGTCTTGTATATGAGCTAAGTGGACCTATAATGCTAAATTACATATAGGATTGTCCTATGCCAAACAAAATCATTCACAATGGATTCTATAATTCGTCTAGTGATGCGGTATATCAACTATTACAATATTGCATGGATGTGCTATTGTAGAAGCTACACAAAGAAAAATCATATTTGTAGCAATCACAGAATACAGACGTCTAGTGGAGCATTCTGCCTTGTGAAACGTAGTACAAGTACAAGCTGATGTTTATGCAAAGTGAAACATCGCCATCTAGATTACCCAGTCCACACCCACTGGAATCTGAAAAGTATTAAAAGCCAATATCACAAGGAAATGCAAACCACCTAAATGCATTGTGCACAATGATATTAACTACATATGGTCTTATGGATCTATCTTATATGATATTAACTTATATATGGTCTTAAGGATCTATCTATAAATATTAACATATATATGGTCTTTATGGATCTTCTTATACGATATTAACTTAGATATGGTCCTTAAGGTCTATTATTGATATTAACATATATATAGTCTTAAGGATCTTCCGATATGATTTATGGGAGTTGTAGTTTTCAGATATTTGGAGACCCCTGCTATATATTTTAGTGGCATGGTAGGTTTGTTTCTAAACAATTTTGGTTATGAATAAAACAGTTATTTTAACCCCCTGTTAATATTTACGAGGGGTCTGAACACTTATGGTGTGTGTCAGTGTTCCTAGACCTTTTTTACCTGAAACATCTTTAATGCAGCACCCAAATCTTCCGCGAGGATAAAAGGGAAGTAGTGATGCTTGTGAGGTGAGGGAAAAGTAGGTCGGTGGCTGATTAAAATAAATGCCCTCATGCCCAGCCCACAACTTACAAATTACATGCCTCTGCCGCGCCCAGATCTAGTAAATTGCATGCCCTTATGCCCAGACCCCACAGGCGGTAATATAAGATGCCCCCATACCAGGTAAAAAATCATTTATTCACAGTATTGTACATACG
The DNA here is from genome assembly GCA_019447015.1 of Hymenochirus boettgeri. Taxonomy (NCBI): domain Eukaryota; kingdom Metazoa; phylum Chordata; class Amphibia; order Anura; family Pipidae; genus Hymenochirus; species Hymenochirus boettgeri. Next base: position 24,022,433 of record CM033477.1, read on the forward strand.
AGTTTGTCACATGATGTTACATACAAATTGTATTGTACGACATGAAGTATATGCTGATTAAGAATAAGATGCCCTCATGCCCACCCCACACAGACTTGTACAAATATAAGATGCCCTCATGCCGCGCCCAGACTAGTAAAAAAAGTATTAGATTGCCCTGTATGCCCAGTCCACTCCACACGGCGGTAAATATAAAATGCCCCATGACCAGGTAACAACACATATTTCACAAGTGACTTGTACATACTAGTTTGTCTCAGTGACTGAGGTACCATACAAATTGTTATTGACGACATGATACGATATAGGTAATTTCAACGGACTCAAGCATACTACATTGGATTGTTGCAAAGATTTTTTCTGAGAAAAATCACAAAACATGTTTTACGACTTCTAGAGGTCCTATTCAAGTGTATTCATCACGAACCTTGATAAGGACCTACATAGTTCTAGTGTGTTTTTCTTGTCTAAAATTGCTTTTGCAACCCATCCGTTGAGGTTGTCTTTGGAGTCATTGATACCTTATATTTGCATTCGTGACAAATTACTGTAGTGCCTTGGAAACAGGACTTATGGTCATTCCCAGACAACGAACTTACGGAGTTACTTGATAAAACTCCAATCTCTACTTTATGATAACGGTTACAACAAGTTTTCCTCAAAGGGTTGGTATCATCAAACAATTGCCCGACAAAAATGATTTTCTGGTACAGCACGTTTTCCCACAGGAAGGGGGAGTCTAGTCTCCCCGGAAATGGGCCTGATGATGAATTTAACAGTAATTGCAAAAGCACTTAGCAGATGACTGGTGATCTAGTAAATCCATAATAATATCAGTCACTGTTTGGCCCAATTTGACTAGGTACATATACAGTTTGACCCACAGTATTAGTACATAAACTGTTTCCCACGTATGACTGGTTTAGCATTAAAAGTCTTGTCAGTGAATGTGGTACATCTAGAAGTTTGCCCACTGGGTGGACTGGTACATATAAGATGTAGTTAAAAATAATAGGAGAAGCCGTGGGTTACCACTTTCCGCGCTTATGGTTGGGTTGGGTAATGTCTACCTTGTAGTAACGGGGAGTCCCCGGCTGCCACTGCAAGTTGTCTACTGAATTGTTATAAAATTTCTTTAAAGTATCTTACTTGCGCTTTAGGCGGTTTAGGGTAGGGAGGGGATTGTTTGTATCCACAAAAAGTAAAAATAAATCAGGTTAAGATCAACGATACTCTGAAAAACATCATGTTTAAAATGATACTTCATATATTAAAATTCTTTTTAAAACACTCTACTTATCCACACTAGGGAAAGTGAAGGCTTTACTCTTTGGGTTTCTTGAGCTTGCTTGGTCTGTATAGGACTCCTCACTAAATTAAGATTCTGTCCACCAGTTTGGATTGTCACATATGTTTGTTCCAACAGTGTATTGGTACATATAAGAGTTCCCAACAGTGACCTTTCAATACAGTATTTGTTGTTCTGCTACATAATTGGGTATTGCAGAGTTTAATTTATTACTTACGCAAAAGTGGCAGAGCAGTAGGATCTGTAATGACGTCCAGTCACCAATGTGATGTTGATCGATTTTGTAAGATGCTCTCTTCGTCATATAAGGATCCCTTACACGACCATTTTCAGTAGGTCGCATTGTAGGTGAAAGTGGTCCGGAGTTGGTTCTGCTATTGGGGGACTGCTCATCACCGGTCGAGCCTCCTGTCCTCGGTTTGACTTTGTATGTGTGTCGGTTACTATACGACTTTTACATGCCCTACTACGGCTACTGTTGCAACGGGGCCCACAAGGGATTGGTTAGTCACTATGTTGCTAATCCTACAGTGATTGGTACGAGTAGCGCAAGTTTGTGCTCGACCACCCCAGTGCGATCTGGTTGGGGACTAATGCAAGAATATTTGCCCACGAGCGTAGACCAAGTCTCTTACCAGGCGCTATTGGTACCGAAAACTATTCACTATCGTCTCTATTGCCCCCTTTAGGCAATGCACTGAGAGGATAGTGGCATGTGTACTAGAGTTTGCTTTTGCACAATCTATAACGCCGCTACTCCTGGGTTAAGCTAACGGCTTAAAGAGCCGTTAACGTCTCAGTACACTTGGTTAACCTACTTTAAGACACCAATAGGCCACTAAGCAGCTCTTTGTACATAAGCCCTGTATATGTGGCAATGATATGAAGGCTGGCAGAGACAAGATCTGCGTAAGGGACACACACTTTCACGATGTGCATACCTCCCCCCGGCAGCATGCTTTTCTCCTTCCATACCTTTAAATTCCGTCTGGCAAGAAACTCTGTATTCATGCATTGAATTTTCGAGGTTACGAAATGGATCGCCACATTGGATAATACATTAGAGGGTTATGGCCAATTGAGGCTATAGAATGCTACCATTCAATTCGCAGGTAAAGGGCATTTGGAGGGTTATCGCGAAGTCAGGTTATCACCCGCTACATATGGGCTTAATCCACCATTTGCTATAACCCATGAATTCGTGCATAAACCTCGTGATGTAGCATTCACAGGCCTCGAATTCAGCCACAAACCCTCGAATACTGGCGATAACCTCTATGTAATGCCGAAGCGCCGCCTTTAGGTTATGAAGGAGCGATAAAGTTAGGTTATCGCTTCAAAAATACAAAATCCTTGAATTTTCCGATAACTATAGAAGATATGTTCCGCGATCTTCAGAAAACCTGGACAGTTCTAAGTTAGAAGTTCTAAAAGGCAAATTCGTACAAACTCATAAATCAGTCTCAACCTCGAGACGTATTTGAATCGCAAAACTTGTTCAGTGACACAGAAGTTTCTCTTTAAGCGGCTACACATGGGATCCTTCAATTACCGCACCTGTGTTCCACGACCCTTGCTACCAATTGGCCATGACGAAGAACGCGTTCGTGCAAGAAGTATACTGGCAGGGCGAACAGTTTAGCCCGTGATTATTTGTGGTCAGATCGGTGAGACAACGTCTGTGGTTTCTCTCCGTTGTCGTTGATTAGCGCATTCATGCCCTGAAATCTTTCATAGAGCTCGGGCCGAACAATTCTTGATGTATTAGGGTAGCATAAGGCTCGTAAACACCTACGATCTTTGCAACACCCACAACCCACTATGACCCGCGACGACGTCTGTTTCTGCTGTGTGTATTTTTTTCAGTGGGCTTTAATCCATTTTATTTAAAATTCAATAGAAGTTGTTGCTATTTAGGGTCTATAGTTACATGTAGACATTGAGCTCTATGGTGAGCAGGCTTTATTGACATACAACCGCTGTGTGTCCTTCATTAAATCCCGCATTAAGTATGCAGAAGCAACTTGATACTGATTTCTGATTGGTCAGGAAAATTCAGGAGACAGGAGACTCTCGGCCATCCTTTTTTTTTTTTGTTTAGTGGCAACCTGGCAATGTGTACCTAGGCACCGAGACGCTGGCTTGTTCTTTGTTGTCTACATTATTGCTATGGCAACTAGGCTTGACGTAAAGCTGGTAAAACAGCAGGAGATATTTTGATATGATCACGTCTGTCATTTTCAAGAGTTGGATAACACACAGTCCCAACCAGTTCTCCTCTATGTTCATTACAACAGCATATACACATCAATATCACACTCATAATACACACCATATACACTCATATACCAGGCTTAGCCACAGGGCTTATACACGCATATACCTAATAACAGCATCATATACACATCTATTGCCCAGCTTATTACACGGCATATACCCCATATATACACACCATATACAAATCATCATACAACATGCTTATACACATCATATCCGATACACATCATTACCCATCATATAGCACCAGCAAAAAAAAAAAAAAAAAGATACAGTGCAGCATACCCTATACAGCATCCTATACCCATCATATTACTATCATATCCCAGCATATACACAAGCTTATACAACTCATCTACCCATCATATACCATCATATACACAGCATATACACCGCTATACACAGCAATACACAGCATAACACTCATCTACACGCAATCCCAGCTTATACACATCATATACACATCATATACACCTCATAATACAGACTCATCACACAGCTTATATCACATCATAACACATCATATACACACTCATATACACAGCATATAGCACACTTATACACATCATATACACATCACTATACACATCATATACCATCATATACACATCTTATGACACATCATAATACCACCTCATAATACCATCATATACCAGGCCTCATATACACCGCTTATCACATCATAAACCGCTTATGAACCCAATCATATACACATCATATACACAGCGTATACCGATATACCACAGATCAACCTAACAATCTCACAGCTTATAATAACAATCATGTCCATCATCTAACACATAAACAGCATAGCATAATACACACTTCATCTCAACATCCGTATACCACGCTATACACTCAGATACACATGCATATTCACCTCATATACAACATCATATCACAGCTTATACACATCATATACAGCAGCATATACACATGCATATACACAGCATATACACCACTACTCTATACACATATACAGCTATACACACATCATAAACATCTATACCACATCTATACACCGCCACATATACACAGCATTATACACATCTATACAGCAGTCATATACAACTTATCATATTAACGAAGCATATACAATCACTATTACACATCATATACACCAGCTTATACACATCATAGTACAACACAGATTAAACATCGAAAGCAATACACAGCTTACAATACACAGTTATACACATTATACACAGCATATACACATCAATACAATCATATACACAGCATATACACAGTCATATACATCAGTATCACAGTCTATACACCGCTATACACATCATATCACAGCATATACCACTATACACTATACACAGCGATAACACCATCAATATACACATCATATAACACATTAGCTATAACATCATATACTCACATATCCATCTAATCACAGCATATACAATCTATATCACACATCATATACACATCATAACAGCTATCAATACACACGCATATAAACATCATATACACATCATATACACAGGCAGAATTTACAACAGTTATACACCTCTATACAACAGCATATACACAGCTTATTACACATCATTACACAGCTCATATCCAACATGCTTATACACATCAAGTATACAGTTTCACTGCTTTCTACACCAGCATCTATACACAGCATATACAACATCATATAACATCATATCACACCAGCATTATACACATCTATACGATATCAGCCATATCATCATACACATATACACAGCATATAAACAGCTTATACACATCTATATACCAGCATAATCAATCACATTCATGTATCACCACATATACACATCTTATACACCATCATATACACAGCATATACACAGCATTACACAGCTTCTACACATCATACGGCACAATACACATCATATACGCAGCTATACACAGCTTATACCCAATCATATACCACCAGCTTATACACATCATATACACAGCATATACACAGCTTATACACATCGGCATATAACACACTCATAATACGCAGCATCATATAGCACAGTTTACACTCATTACACAGCTTATACACATCATATACGCAGCATATACACAGCTTATACACATCATATACCAGGCATATACACAGCATATACACAGCTTATCACATCCTATACGCATCATATACACACATCATATACGCTCATCATTAACATCAGCTTATAATACACATCATATACACAGATCATTACACAGCATTACACATACACTTATATACATCATATACACAGTCATATACAGACACCATATACACAGCTTATACACATCAGAACTATGAGACACATATTACAACATATTACACAGCTATACACATCATAGATACAGCATATACACTTATAACATATACATTTACAGCATCTTATAGCACATCTATACCACAGCATATACACAGCTGATATATATACACAGCTATACACATCATATACAACATATGCCATATATACCACACGGCTTATTACACATCATATACACAGCATTATACACATTATATACAACAGCATAATACACAGCATATACAAAGCTTATACACATTATATACACAGATTATACACATCATATACACAGCAATATACACAACAGTCTATACACTCAATACACACGGTATATACACAGCTTATACACATTAAATACACATTTACACATCAACACTACAAGCTTATACACATCATATACACAGCATATTACACCTCATATCAACACTGCTATACACATCATATACACAGCATGTACACAGCTTATACACATCATATACACAGCATGTACACAGCTTATACACATCATATACACAGCATGTACACAGCTTATACACATCATATACACAGCATATACACAGCTTATACACAGCTTATACACATCACATACACGCTATAGCACATCCTTACACATATACACATCATATACACATCATTACACAGCTTATACACATCATATACACATCATATACACAGCATGTACACAGCTTATACACAGCTTATACACATCACATACACAGCTTATACACATCATATACACAGCTTATACACATCATATACACACCACAGGCATCCCACCTCTCCCTGAAGTTCAGGGAGTCTCCCTGATTTTAATGGCAGATCCCTGACTCCCTGAAATAATATACAATCTCCCTGAAATGTGTTGTTTTGAATAAGAGTGAGGGAGCACAATGAGGTCAGAGTTCTTTAGCGGTTAACACATGACAAAAACACTTATACATGACTTGTTTGTTGCATGTGTGTCTGACTGTTTTCATGAGTGTGCTCAGCCAAGGAGTAAGTTCAGCACTCCTTCGCGCTCATTTGGGAAAGCCAATACACTTTGTAAACTGAAGGGCTGGTTTTACAATGGCCAGTGAAGGGATGTGCCTGAGAGCTGTAATATACTGGGTAAGTTTGGTTTCATCCGGCTAACTACCCAGCCATTTTAGTTTGGCAATCCTCCATGGGTGGACGCTTATCCTCCTATCTAGAGATGTAATGTGGGTTCGAATCGAATCTGAGGGTTTCGAAGTCCAGACGAAACTATCGAAAGTAGATAATTATCGAAAATCAAAAGTAGATAATTATTGAAAATCTAAAGTAGACGATTTTCGAAATCGAAAGTAGCCGATTTGGAGTCACAGTGGTGCTGGATCTCTTGCTGTTGTTATGATTATTGGATTTTACATGCCCACCGTAATGTGGCTGCATCCCAGGAAGATCAGGAAATATCCGTATGGTTGTGTGTGGTTATAGGGTTGGCTACAGCAAAATGGTAACGGAGCAAGGATCTGTACTCATCTTGTGCTGTATACAACTCATAAGCTGTGGCCGACTAAATTCACCCAACAAATTGGCGTCAGTGTGTTCTTATCGATAGAGGCATATGTATGTGTGTGAACAAGTAGCCGAAGGGGCTGCTCAAGACCATACTGATAAAGTCAAAGGAACACTCCAGCACACGCGTGCTGTATGCCAGACAGTAGGAGTTGCAATTCCCCATGCCCTCACTCCTAGGGGCCAGAGAAGTCTCCAACAAACGAAAAGAAGTAGGGGAGCACACATATGAGGTGAATTCACGTTTTTACTAAAATAACCACACAACACTTTCAGGACCCTGTCCCTTCTCAGGTGTGATGAAGGACAGGTTTCCCTAAACTTAGTGGGTTCTTTAATAAAAACGTGAATTCATTCAGTAGTGTGCTCCCCTACTTCTTTCGTTTGTTCAAACACATACTGCCAGAGTAATAAACTGAAAATCTATAGGTTCGTTACACAACCTCAATTTGCAAGCGAGCAACGACCCGCGAGGCCGAGAGCTACCACGACTTTTGCCGAGAATGTCCATGTTGTATGCGTTCAGTCAGGGGTTGTTCATTGCTCCACCAGGCGGCTAATGGCCGAGCGCATACACGCGACGAAACGGCCATTACGGCCAAGAAGATGTTTGGTGTATGTGTTCAGTTGGGGGTTGTTTGTTGATCACGACAGGAGGCTGACGGCCGAGCGCTACACATGACGAACAGCTGTTTGGCCAAGAATCATCCGTGTGTATGCGTTCGATTGGGGGCAGATTAATGAACGCCCCCAACCAATGGCATTGAACAGAGCGATTCTCGGTCGAAACCGTCCGTTCGTCACGTGTAGTGCTCAGGCGTCAGCCGCCTGGCGATCAACGAACTCCCCCGACTGAACGCATACACTGGACGATTCTCGCTTGAAACAGCCGTTCGTCACGTGTAGCACTCTGCTGATTCGTTGCTCCCTCACAAATTGAGCATGTGTACGAACCTTTATTCTGGGGAAGCACTTGAAGGAAGCCAAGAGCAGAATAATATGGGAGCTCAGGGATCATAAACACAGAGTAGCAGCTAACTTTCCCCTCCCCCATACAGCACATTAACAGAGAAACGCGTGTCTGCCAAGCCAGATCCCTACTAACCTCCCATACATAGACTAAGTGTGCGGATCTCCTTTATTCTCACACCGTCAGTCCTAACTCTTCACTAACAATTCTAAGTTGGTTCCTGCCGGCCGTGCACTGTCACTGGTTGCTTGTGGCACTACCTAACTGTAAAGCTCTCTCCATAGCACGAGGCCTGCAAGCTGCTCCCCTGCCAAACCCCCAGAGCAAGGTAAAGAAATGTTGCAGGGTAATGGAGGGGAGATTAGATTTATGTCTTGTTAGCAACAGATGCAGCTTTTACTTACTTACTCTGTGGCTTTAAAGTGAAGGGGCGGGTAAAGGAAGGAGGAGTCAGAGTACTCAGAGTGTGACTGGTCAGAGTCTCAGCCAGTGCTGTCACTCAAACTAAAGGGGAGGGTAATAAAGGAGGGCCGGTGGAAGTTAGAGCCCGTGTTCTGCAGTAAATGTGAAGTGAGGTGAGAGACGGAATTTTTTCAGACGGCTCTATATTTACACAACATTACAGACGGTTCATATAATTTACACAATAGCAGACGGTTGTATAATTTACCAACATTACAGACGGTTTCATTAATTTACCGACAATACAGAACGGTTCGTATAATTACGACAATACATACGGTTCGTAAAGTGTACAGACATTAGCAGATGTTCGTATAATTTCCCAACGTTACTGACAGCTCGTTAATTTAAACCGATATTACAGACAGCTCGTCTAATTTACCGACATTACCGACAGCTCGTATAATTTACCAACATTACTGACAGTTCGTATAATTTACCGATATTACAGACAGTTCTATAATTTACAGACATTACGGACAGTTCATATAATTACCAACATTAAGGACAGTTGGTATAACTTACCGACATTACAGACCGCCCATCTTTTAAAGTTATTTTTCAGCAGACTGTTCATAAATTTACAGACGTTTGGCACCTGTCACTAGCGCATCGTGTCGGTTGAAAAGATTGGAAAGATGTGCTGCCTGTGCTTGTTGTCCGCCCGCTGGCCCCATCAGTCAATCCCAGCTACTAGTTATACCAGGACGTACGGTGGAAGGCGCGGTGGGAACACAGGTCACTATCCTCGTCCGGCTGAGCCACTGCCAGGCTTCCGTATCAGCCAAGTACCTACATGGGAAGGCAGGGCAGGAACAACAACACTTTCTACAGTGCCTGGTCAGACCGGGACAGCTCGGAGAAAGTGAGGCAGGGAGGGAAGCACTGGGGGAAGAAGGAAGCCAAGGCCCAGCCCCCAGGCCGATTGTACTAGGAGCATCGGGGAGAGGCTGGTGGATGTTCACATACTGGGAGTCTGAACTGCCGGGAGAATCGGGACTCTGGAACCACGAGACGATGTTGGTGGCAGCAGAAGGTCGACTGGAGAAAGGCCCTGGACACAACCGACATCCCATACAGTATTTCCACGGACAAACCGCGGTTAGGGAGAGGAGAGAGGGGGGCAGAGCTGGTCAGAGAGGGTGGATGATGAGCTGATCAGGTAATAAATAATCATTAGAAGGAATAGCTCGTTGTTATGTGAACATGGGAATCCCATTGTACTATGATCCCAGTGGGCTACAACTGAACGAGCAGTTCATGGATAATGTGGAGACAAACTCATTAACCCATTTAGTTATTAGACATTAGCTTTAAGCACACGAGTTTAAACTCAGGTCTGTGGGCAGATCTGGTTCTTCTGGTGTTGGTTGTGGCCCCTGGTGACTTACTTATCCAAGACTTACTACATTGCTATATCCATTTGTGCAGTCCTAATAAGTGGTGTAACTATAGTGCAATCAGCTGTTTAAAACAGCTGATCGCGGTATCTATCAGGCAGATCTATAGTTACAAAGCTGCTTTGACTGCTCAAATGGGATTGCACAAATGGATAGCAGCTTAGTAAGGCTTGGATGCCGTCATCACTGTAACAATGATCGTCGTATCTAGCATGGCACTGGGGAGGGAGGTGTGACAAAGGGTTTTCATTTGGAGTTGGCTATTCCATTATCGTGCCAAAAGTAAGGTAGGCAATGCTTCATACCCTTTTCCTACGCAAGACCAAAGAAAACTAGACAAATCACATGGCAATCGCAAGAAGATCTCACTAGTAATCAGGATTGCGTATGGCAATGCAGTTGGTGGCCTTGCCAATCAGGACTTGGCCCATGTGGGTACCGATAGTAGAAATAATTGATAACCCCCGCCACCCATGGTATTATCATTTGTAATTTGCGCATGCATAAAAAGTTACTGGGACCTTCAAGAGGACAGACTCCGTTAAGGGCTTAAGGGCTTAAGCTGGTTACACACCATGCTTCGTTCGACCTCCGTTTGGCCCTTCAAAACCGTCAGCCAGGATGAAAGAACTGTTGGCAGTGGACAAAGTAGCTGCCACTGAGCGTGCAGTCCACACAATCACCCGTGGTTTTGGACTCATCCGATCACCCATTTGTCCATTTGGACGAACGGTAGGACATCTGTCTCTGCCAGCCAAAAACACCATGCAATTTTTCCAGCCTGATCAACACGATACACTGAACTTTGGTCAGTCGGGCTCAAAAAAAATGCATGGTGTGTTCACAGCCTTAAGTAGTTTTTGTTTTTGACCTAAGATTATGGGCATGGGACAGCAATGTTTCTTGTGCTTTTATTGTGGGCAGTTGTCTCCAAATATTGAAGCACTTCATTGGCTCATTGCAGCACGTGAGTATGTAATCTATATTTTCATTGGCTGTAGCTGTGTTTTTAGCCGTGTCCACTTTGTAATGTGTGCATACTATTTTGATCTACCAGATTTATTGCAACTGAAAGCTCATCTAAAGTATATCTAAATTGAAAGAAAGGGGAAGGTTCATTCATTCTCATTTATCAATTGGAGTAGTGATCATCTAGTTTTTATTTACATTGTTTACAGGTTTTTACATGTAATAGCGATAAATATGTTTGCATTATTCGGGAAGTGGATCTGATTCGCAATGTTCAAGAACTTCTAAAAGAACCCTGAACGCAAGTCAGTTGAGCAGATAAGGTATGGACTTTACTTAACAGCAAGTAACTCCTCAGTATGAAATAGAATGGCCTACTGGCTAAACTATTCTATATCAATAGTGAGTCGCATGGTTCAATAACAATATAAAACTCTCACAAACCTGTTTCTGCCTCGGTTCAAATGAAGAAATGCAAAGATCACTGCACTTACAGGTTTTATTATGTAACATTATATTCAATATGGGATAGGTAATAAACTGACCTCTGGTGGTGATTGTGTCAATACACAACATTCATATTTTTTGTTCATTGCACGTCAAGCCTTTTGTTGTTAATACAATTATCATATTTGAAATAGTTATTTAACATGGTGTAGGCTGCATCAGGTGACGTATGTAAATCTTGCAAGTAAGGCTACCTGATCACCCAATGATTGGAGGATTTTAATTACAAGGATTTGCATTTGAATGGTTTGTTCTTCATTCATTTTATTGGTTCAAAGAAGAAGCTCAGGTTTAAAACATATAATGGGCTATGTACCTAGAGTCCCTATCGCTCTCTAACTGCCCCCTTTGGCCATGCACTGAGTCTGATAGTGGCTTCAGTGCATTGCGAATAGAGTTTGCCTTTTGCGAATCTTGAACGCCAGCTATCTGCTGGCATTAGAGATTACTTAAAGAGCTAAGTACATTGGTTGCGGCAGTTGCACAACACAAATTTTGTGTAACTTCACTACTGCACATTAGTTGTGTCTTAAGTCACGTTAACGCTTGGTACATAGGTTAACGTGACTCTAAGCACAAATTTGTTTGTATATAGACACAAATAGATTGAACTGAAAGGCATGTCCACCTCCAATTGCCTAAACTGGCCAGTCACGGATGAAGTCTGCCGGTCGTTCAGTAGGAGCCGAGGGAATGTAGGTGTGTAAGTAAGTCTGGCCATTTTAAAGATGTAATGGAATTTAGGTTTGGGTGTGTCCCTACAGTGTGGGATTTTTTCTTCATCTTAATGGCAAAGAGTGCGAGTGATCCCGAGGGAGAGTCCCCAGCGGCATGCCAGCAGTCGCTCTACGAGTAAGCAAGGAGGGGAAGGCAGAAACCTTTTTGTTATGTCACAACAAGGCTTCTACTCTTCAGTATCCTGGACTTTCACAGATACTGCTGACAATCATATGGGAGCAGTAGAAGAAGGTAAGAAATTTTATACCTACACAGTGGGGCAGCACTGTCTTTATCAGGACTTCCATATCGGTGTGAGCAGACTTCTGTAAGAAAAACACTTCAATGACACAGGAATACTGGTGGCATGGGGCTGTTTTTGTAGGCTGTTGTAACTATCATTATTATTGTTTACTTATGTTCTAGAAGGAGAAAGTGTCTTGAGAGTCGTTACAATTTGAGGTGGGAGAGAAAACAGATTTATAGGAAATTTATGTGGTTTTTTGGAGGAGGGGGAAACTTACTAGGAGATCTACAATGTGGGTCTGAAGTTATAAGAAGTTCTTACATGGGTGGTGTTTCTGGGAACTTTATACAAGAAATTTAAATGTAGGGTATGGAGAACTTATCGAGAACATTACAATGATTGCGGAGGGTAAAAAATTTATAGACGAATCATACATGATTGACTAGGAAATAGAGAAGCATGCTAGAAGATTATATACAGATGTATGGAGTTATTTGGCGAACCGATACAAGAGAAAGAAGTACCTGCACGAAGAATCTTAAAATGTATGCGAGCTTAGTTCTGGAGAGAATTAAGCATTAGCATGTTAACTGCATGACTGAGAAGAATCTTACAAGTGGGTTATGGTTCTGAGGAGAAAAGCAATTTATAGGCAAGAATCTTACAATGTAGGGTTTTCTCGGCGAGAGCATTTTAAGAAAACTAATGTATGTTCGGAGCTATAGCGAAACGATTCTTAATAGTTATGGGTTGTTCTCTGGGAGAGGAAGGAAAGCAATTTACTAGAGTAAGATCTTACAATGTTGGGTGTCTGGGGGGAGAAGAAAAAGAAAGCAATTTACTAGAGAAGAGAATCTTAAACAAGTATGGGGTGTTGGGGGGGATGTATAATGGAGAGAAAAGCAATTCTAGCAGAAGAATCTTTAAATGTATGGGTGTTATGGGAGAAAAGCAATTTACTAGAGAGAAGAATCTACAATGTGTGTGTTCTGGGGACACACCCCGAAGCAATTTTACTAAGAAGAATCTTAACATGTAGTGGGTGTCTGGGAGAAAAGCAATTTACTCAGAAGAATCTTACAATGTTGGGTGGTTTCTGGGAGAAAAAGCAATTTACTAGAGAGAATCTACAATGTGGGTGTTCGGTGGGAGGAAAGCAATTACTAGAGAGAATACTTACAATGTTGGTGGTGTTCTGGGAGAAAGCAATTTACTAGAGAAGAATCTAGCAATGTGATGGGTGTTCTGGGGAGAGAGAAAGCATTATTTACTAGAGAAGAATCTTCAATGTGGTTGTTCGGTGTTCTGGGGAGACAAAGCCAATTTACTAGAGAACGATCTTACCATGTCTGGGTGTTACTGGGAGGGAGACAAAAGCAATTTACTTAGAGAAGAACCTAAAATGTAGGTTGGTGTTTGGGGAGAAAAGCAATTTACTAGAGAAGAAATCTTACAATGTAGGGTTGTAGTTCTGGGGAGAAAAAGCAATTTACTGAGAGAAGAATCTTTAATTATGGCGTGTTCTGGGGGAAACAATTTATAAGAAGAATCTTACATGTATGCGGTGTTATGGGGAGAGAAAAAGCATTACTAGAGAAGAGATCTTACAATGTGTGGGTGTTTGTTCTGAGGAGAAAAGAGCAATTACCTAAGAAGAATCTTACAATGTATGGGTTGTTCTGGAGAGAGAAAAGTATTTACTAGAGAAGATCTTACAATGTATGGGTGTTCTGGGGAGAGGAAGAAGCAATTTATAGAGAAATATCTTACAATGTATGGTGTTCTGGGGAGAAAGCAATTTAACGAGAAGAAATCTTACAATGTATGGGCTTGTTCTGGGGAGGAAAAGCATTAACTATAGAAGAAGATCTTACAATGTTAGGGTGTTCTGGGGAAGTAAAAGCAATTTAGGAGAAGAATCTTACAATGTATGGGATTGTTGTTTCTGTGTCGGAGAAAAAAGCATTACTAAGAAGATCTTCAATGTAGGGTGTGTTCTGGGGAGAAAATCATTTACTAGATAGAAGAATCTTACAGTAGGGTGTTCTGGGAGAAAAGCAATTTATAGAGAAGAATCTACAAATGATGGGTGTTCTGGGAGAGGACAGCGCAATTAACTAGAGAAGAATCTTAGCAATGTGTGGGTTGTTTGTCTGGGAGAAAAGTCAATTTACTCTGAGAAGAATCTTACAAGTAGTGGTGTTCTGGAGAGAAAAGTTATTTACTAGAGAAGAATCTACAATGTATGGGTGTTGGGGAGAAAAGTCAATTTTACTAGAGAAAATTCAAGATGTATGGGTGTTCTGGGGAGAAAAGATCACTTTAACTAGAGAAGCATGCTTACAATGTATGGGTTGTTCTGGGAGAAAAACAATTTTAGCTAGAGAAGATCTTCAATGTATGGGTGTTCGTGGGAGAAAAGCAATTTACTAGCGAAGAATCTACAATGTATGGGTGTTCTGGGTAGAAAGCGTTCTACTTGGATTTGCAAAAAAAATAATGTAAGTGTCTTTTTCACGTCCTATTTACTTAACGTAAACTGTTTTTGGTAGTTGCACATTTGCATACTTTAGCTTTTGTCATTGTTTATGGTTTGGCCCAAAGCCTCCTAACTACAATTGATAATCAGAAGTGTTTTAGGCGAATTGGTCATCTTAACAATGAAGCAGAAGATCATTATTTTTTAGAGTTCTTTGTGCTGTGTGTTTGAACTGGGAGGGGGTGACACTCACTGGGGGTGAGTTTGCCACTGGATGGAGTCTGGGTGATGTTACTTCCCCCAGCTCCATGAGACTTTATGTCTCCATGAGAGGGGGTCTAAGGTGCAAATGTATAAGGTCCTCATTTTACTATATATAAATAGTTTTTACTCTATATAATATTATTTACTATATATAATGTTATTTTACTATATCTAAATAATTTTGTAATCTGTTTTTTTTATAAACTTCACATCAAGAAAAAGGCAATAAGATTTGTGTTTACTTAACCTTATTAGCACGCGCTAAGGTTTACGTAAATTTACCCTTTTAAATTGCAGATTGTCTCTATTAAAGGGAGGTCCACCCCCAAAAATCCTACCTACAAACCAAGTTTTGTAGTGTAGGCACGCTAGCCCACCCTCCAATCAGCATGTTTCGTTTGTTAAAAAGCACGCAGAATGTACTTACATTGCTTTGTACGCCCGCATGCTATGGGCATTGCCAGCATGCCACGCCTGTGATGGCGTCGGTCTGTCTCCGCCGCCTGCTTCAATTCCTAGGCAGCAGAGGGATAAGACAAGCATCGCGGGGGACGAAGCAATGTAAGTAGCATTTCGCTGCGTTTTATCAAAACGAACTGGTGGTGGGGGGTGGGCTAGGGTGGCCCTACACTTTAGAAACCTTTAGAGCCTAGGCTAATGTAATAAAATGCATCCATACTCACGCTGATAAAGGCCCAGTGTGTCCTCTAGGGTTTTTGCGACCTGAGCCAAACTATGATTTCCTTCGCCGCCCATATGTGGCGTGGCGCTAAAGGCGGCGTCGCCGGTGAAACTGAGGGGGTGTGGCTTTTTTGTGGGGGAGCGTGGCTAGCCATTTGTGCATTTGAACTTGCCACCAATTTATTTTGTGCAGTGTCTTTGAAATAGACCATGTATTTTATCCATCCGCATAATTCGCAGAAAGATATAAAGAATTTTGCCGGCAACAGAACCTGCGCACCAAGGTCAAGGTAACCTTTTATAGGGCCGCTAACTTACCTAACCAACTGATCTAGAGGCTAATCTAAACCATATGAATGGCCTTTTAAAAAGCATCATCTGCAAGGATCTGCAGGCAATTATGTTTGGTTGAGGCATTTACCACTCATCGCAGTGAGAACGGACAGTAATGTGTCCTATACAGTGAGAGCAGACAGTAATGGTCCTATACAGTGAAGCAGACGTAATGGTCTCATAGCAGTGAGAACAGAGAGTAATGGTCTCATACAGTGAGAACAGGACGGTAATGGTCCATACGTGAAACAGACAGTAATTGTCCACATACGTGCAAACGACATAATGGTCCTATACAGTGAAACAGACAGTAATGGTCCCATACAGTGAGAACAGATCGTAAAGTCGCCCTACAGTGAAACAACGTAATGGTCCCATACAGTGAGAACAACAATAATGGTCTTTTCCTATACAGTGAGAAGACAGTAATGGTCGCCATACAGTGGGAGAGCGAACAGTAATGGGTCTCATACAGTGAGTAACAGAGAGTAATGTGTCCCATAGGCATCAGTGAGAACAGACGGTATGGCCGCCGACGTGAAACAGACAGTAATGGTCCATACAGTAAACAGACAGTAATGGTCCCTTATACAGTGAGAACAGACGTAATGGTCCCCCCAATACGTGAGAACGACAATAATGGTCCCCATCCAGTGCTGACAGACATAACGGTCGCGCATACGGTGAGAACATACTTACTGTATCGCATACATTGAGACAGATATAAAGGTCGCCATAGCAGTGAGAACAGACTTTAAATTTCCCCATACAGTGAAACATACCTAAGGTCCCATACAGTGAGACTACAGTAAGGTCCCCATCAGGTGAGACAACAGTAAAGGTCCATACAGTGAGAGGCAGACAGTAAAGGGTCCCATACAGTGAGAACAGACAGTAGGTCCCATATACAGTTAGAACAGAAGTAAAGGTCTCATACATGAGAAAGCAGACATTAAGGGCCGCAACAGTGAGAACAGACGTAAGGTCCTCATACAGTGAGACAGGACAGTAAAGTCCCATACGTGAGAACAGACAGTAAAGTCCCATACGTTAGAACAAACAGTAATGTGTCCGCATGACATTGAGAACTGACAGTAAAGTTCCCATACGTGAAAACAGACCGTAAAGGTCCCATAGCAGTGAGAACAGAAGTAAGGTCCTGCCATACAGGAGAACAGATTGTAAGTTCCCATACATAGTATATTCTCCAGCTCTCACATTTTCCCTCTTCTCTCTCCTGCATGTCTCTGTCCTCTATCTCTCACAAACTACCTCTCCTGCATCTCTATTCCTCTTATCTCACTCTCTGCGCTTGTGCAACTCTCACTGTGCACACATATCTGGTAAAAATCATTGGCACAAACTCTATAAAGTGTTGGCACACAGTACTGGTAAAATGCATTGGCCAAACTGATATACTGTTGGGCAGCTCAGATACTGTAAAATCATTTGCACAAACTCTGATAAAGGTTTGGACACATAAATGTAAAATCAATCATTGGCACAAACTCTGATATATGTTGGCACCATATTGTGAAATCATTTGGCACAAACTGATAAAGTGTTGGCCACAGATTACTGGTAAGCATTGGCACAAACTGTGGCCAATGATTGACCAGTATCTATGGCCAACACTTTCATCAGAGTTTGTCACTAACTCACAAAGGGGAGGGGTTTACTTATCAGCAACACGTAGTCTCTTAGCCTGCTCCTAACCATGGATCCACACTCAGGTTCAGTCAGCCCTCAACCAACCGCTCCTCCTCCGAGTTCTAGCAATGGCATCACATCATTTATTAAAAAAGTTTTAGACGATTATAAAATATATTTGAGTTTGATTCCCTAAAGGCAAATGATGATAGCAATGCGCTATGACAAGCGTCTTGACAGCACAACGACCCAGCCGCACCTAGTGAGTGGCGAACCATTGGTCAAACCCTCTAGTGCTGCTTTTTACTGCGTGTCGGATTACAATCGTAATCGTAAAGCTCATTAAAAACGTGGTGGAAGCCACCTAACGTTATTCCTGCGCAAGCTGTCAAATCCCAGCCTGCCTTGGTTGGGATTTGCCTCGCCAAACATCTGGATTGCCAAGGTTCTACAACACAACAAATCGCTAGTACCGCTGCCGTATATATTTATACTGTGGCAAAGTCTATTTTAAAATGGTCACTTCTTGTAGTTTAGCTTGAAAATCTTCCACAATCTGCCTGTAATCTCCTTATATTTTACAGGGAGCACATGATTTGCATAAAAAAAAATACAGAATTTTTTAAAAATAGTAAAAATCTTGTCACCATAATGACCACTGAACTAAAGCATCAGGCCAACATTATTTGTTTCTATGTCTTTAAATCTCTATAGATTCTGTATTAAGATGATTTTCACCACTGTACAAGGCCACAAGGGATCAGCCATGTGGGTTCCCTACCTGCTTCTGCCTGAAATGCCACAAACACTGTGACAGTCCATGTGGCTCCTATGTTACCTTTACATACAGTATTTTTGTCCTTCCTCCAGTCGCACGCCGCGATCAGGCTTTCAGAGGCGCAAGCCACAGTGGATGGCCCCAGGGAGTGGACGTCAGAACGTCAAAACGTTATTATGGTCTACGTCACGTGAAGTCCAAATGCGGGAAGTGAGATTTGGCCTGGCATATGGAGGGCGTCTTCCTCCTTCTCCACCCGGGCTGCCGGCGCTGCGCTGCGCCAGTAAGTGAAAAAAAAATTTCAAACCTAAAAAATGCCACTTCCTTGAGCCACATGAGACAATCCGCTCTGCTCTGATAAAGGCAAACGGACAAGGGTAGAAACAACATTGCTAAACCAAAGCCCCTTAAACGATCCCTTGTTGGGCACTGATTTTTTGGACATGATTGGATATATAATTTGTATCTAATTGTATCTTATCAGAGCACTGGGCCTAGAAAATGCGGTAGACAGTGGCCCATAATACTATCATACGGTACACCCCAGTGTCATATAAAGGAGATGAACCACCACCGAGGAATTCCCTGACCATATAAAAGCACCATTAGTCCTAGTGCTTCTATAGGAGGTCCTAATGTGACGTATATCCGTATATTATTCTGTGAGTAGGCGTATTATCCCTTATATACATAAGGCAAAAAAATTAAAAATCTAGCAGTGCACAGACACGCTGTCTCCCCTCCCTCCCTGTATTGTATGTGATGAATCTTGTGTTTGTACAATAAATAGGTTAACTAACTGCGGTTTCTTCTATCTCAAACTAAAAGAAGACATAAACATTGTCTCTCCCCGGTGCAGTTCCGGTTCATTAAACTACTGACTGATTACTGTGGCTGATTAGGAGAGCAAGTGGCCACATCAATTATGACTCCAGGAATGCGGCTGCACCCTCCTTATCATCACAGTAATTCAGTGTACAGCAGTCACAGTAAAGTCAGTACAAACAAAATACACAGTAAGTCAGTGTAGCAAAATTGGCTTGTTATCTAGCATTACTATACAGACATGAGAGAGAAATGTGGAGGGCAGTGGAATACAGGAAGTCACTCAGTTTACATAACTTGAGTGACTGATTATATAGATCTTGTCCACTTTGCACTCCCATTTAAATGCCAGCAGCCTTATGTAGTTATAATAAGGGATAATATGCGTCCTACAGTTTAATATATGAGGATATTAGGCCATGAGAGTTACCATGACCATATAGAAGTCACTATGCCGCAGGCCGAGGTGAAGTAAATCCATATATACATCTGTAGTCGCATATTACACTTACTAAGCATATTAACTACTTACTAATACATAAGTCCAGCCAAAAATAAACCTTTCGCACTACCAGTCTCTCCCCTCTCCCATGTATTAGTCATTTATCTGATTGGTTGGGGCAAAATTAGCACCATTTTTAATGATAATAACTTTTATTGAATCTCCCTGATAATTTCTACAAATATAAATGATAGATCTATAAATATATCTCTATTTAAAAATAATGCACTCAAATTTACCGCAGGGGGGAGAACCCTACTTAAAAACATCATATTTTTTAATAATTTTTTTCAATAAGTCATAAAGAATATTGATACATTTATAGACAAATATATCTGAATCCATAAAAATGGTGGATCCATACAGTTTCTGTCCATCCCATGCAACCTCTCAGGGACCCCTGGTTGAGAAAAACTGCACTATAGGTCTCTACAACATCCTCCTTGCTCAGCACTATTTAAACGTGTTTAAATTGTATTGTCTGAAGGTGTCACATACACACTGAAACATCACATGTACTTTTTAAGACTGGAGTGCACTATGAATCCTGTTAAAGAAAATATACCCTAAGATAGAGAATTTAACCTCTGTTTGCTTAACTGCAAAAAAAAAAAACGCCAAAAAACTCAAGATGTTGTACATGGTGGATGTGCGAATCCTACAACACGTAATAACCACACAAGGAAAGTTATGTATTCATTAATACAGTAACAGAACTGTGCATTGGCTACCACAGCAAACCTGAGAATGGCGATGGCCATATAAATGTTGTCTCTATGATGCCGAACATTACACATTTTGGCTCTTTTTAAATAGAATGGATGTCACCTCTAGTTTTGAGGCTTCGTGGTGAATCCCATGGCATCAGACAAAAGGGCCTAAACCCCTTGATCACTGTACACCACTATTATTACTGACTAAGCAAAACCACCAGTGCAAGGGCTTCAGTCAAGGATGCACCAAATTAATGCAATAGGTAAAATGTATTACTACATTGGTGCCATAGGGTTGTACCTGTCTTTTTCAGCATTGATATTTGCCTGTCTTTTGGTAACTAGTAACTACTCTGCCTAAACCACAAATTCTAGACCATTGTGGAGAATGATTCAGCTCCTTTCCTCAAGGGTACGGGGGTGAACGGTTATGTTTGCATGATCACACCAACATGAGCTGATCATGAGCTGAAAATTAAAACTATTCCTTCAATTAGGAATTAAATATACCGTAGTTAATATGGCCTATCATAGGTCATTATCTCTTCGGGGGATGGTCCATCCCCGTGATAGACAGTCCTGACCATATAGGTTTAAACAATTTCCTTTCCTAAATATTGAAAATGCAGCCAATCAGCCCATGGAGCTTCCTGGTTTTCTTGAAAACATTGTTAAAGGAGGGTAAAGTTTCTGTTGCTGTTCCTTGAAATGTATCCTGTATTTAGAAAGCCAGTTTAGCTTTGATGTATTTAGAAAGCCAGGTAGCTTTGATGGCAGAGATAAGGCTGCACTTGACCCCCCCTTCTTGATAGACTTCACTCATTAATGATGGGTCACAAAGAGAGAGATCTTTATTTTAGTAGGACACGGAGAGATCTGTGTCTCCAGGACAGCTTGCTTTCTATTGGCCACTTTGTGTAGGTGTGTTTTTCAGGATGTTGAACTTTTAACTCCTACTGCACATGATAAGCTTGTCAGTTAGCCGGAGTTGAGACATGGAGGAGGTAACAGACGAACTCCCACAACCCGAACTTACCTGGCAGCTCCGCCTCCGGAAGGCATTCTTTTCTTTGGCACGCGTTTTCTGTGACGTAATTTACATCACACCATTTGCCCACCCTAGCTCCACCCCCTTTGTGATGTCATTGACGTCACGTCAGTCAGCTCCGCCCCCTTCTCCCCATCCTGCCCGGAAGCCAGATTCGGCAGGGTGGGATGTCTGGGAGGTCCACATACCTGCTGTAGTTCTAGCTGAACCTCATCAAGTGGTAGATTATTATTATCATCACCAGAATCATCCTCATCTCATAGATCAGGGATGTCAAACTCAATCCCATAAGGGGCCAAAATCAAAAGACAGGCTAAGTGGTGGGCCGAATTTTTTAAAAATACTTATCAAGTACTGTCACACTTGTGTTTAAGTCTCGTTCCAGGGAAAGGGTATGAAGCACACTGTTTTGGCACGGAACCCCTGTCTATGGCGTGACCATGTGCTAATGTGGAACGCCCACCTCTTCTGGCGTGGCTAACTCCAATGGAAGGCCCTTTGTCACACTTCTCTCCACTCCTCAGTGCCAGGCTAGATACTGTGTTTTTAAACAGCTTATTGCGCCAATCAGTTGTTTAAAAAGAGTTGATTGCGGTATCTAGCAGGCAGGTCTATAGTTATGCCACTACTAGGGATTGCACAAATGCATAGCAGTGTAGCAAGTCTTGGATGCTGTACAGTCACTTGGGGTCACAAACAACGGCTTGAGTTTGACACGTGTGTAATAGATCATTATGGCCAGAAGGATTTACAAAGACCAATGAAATCACATGTCATCTGTTCCCATGTAGACACTTGCTCTGGTCTCATGCATAGGTGCAGGTGCAGATAGAAGTTTGTTACTTTGTTCTATGGGAGATTGTTACTTTCTTGGCTCTGACCTCTGCTAGTAAAACCAAGTTCAGAACTTTAACCCCTGCCTTTCCAGTCACTCCAGCATTAATTACTGCTGTTTTACCCAGTGATCTCTGCAAAATTTACCCAGGCACTACAAGAGTTAAAGTTCAACATATCTGCCTGTATTCCTATCCACATCCTGTATAATATTCTAAATACATTAGAGCTGTAATTTACCCAGCCGAAAACCAAAAACATAGTAAGAATCTGGGAGCTTTTGCGTCTAGATACATTTGCCCTTTATCTCCACTAGTGGATTTAGTGTAAGTGCCATACACACTGCACATGTCTTGGATTGATAACAATTTATTCTTGGTTTCAGTTATTACTTTTTTTTTACTTAATTTTTTTTTGAAGACTGGAATTCTTCTACCCGACCAGAACCCGAGCCGTGGCTCTCTTTACCCGAACCCGACCCGCAACCAATTCAATTCAAACCCTAGGGTTACCCGAACAGATGCAGGACTCTAATGTTCATTGAGAATAAAAACATAATCCTACCAATACCGGTATATGTAAGAATCTGCCTCTGTACAGAACCCACTGGGATAACTGACAAAGGCAAAACATTGCCATCTAATGGCTGAAAAAAATATAGTCCCACTATTATTCAGGAAAACCTGCTATACCCAAGTCAATGATAAATAATCATTTGTACTATTCCTCCAAACATGAAACATCTACAGCGAGTTAATAATAAAGGTTACATGCCCCAACCAATCAGATTTTATCTTTCAAATGGTAAATAACATCTGATTGGTTGGGGTAAAATTAGCACCTTTTTTAATGATAAGAAATTTTATTACATCTCCCTCCGAGACTTACAGTAGATTTGCAGATAAAAATGTTTTAACTACACAAGCTCAACCAAATGATTGTACAGCTCCTTTGCCTACTGTTCTTCAATTTATGCAAAAAAGCATAGGTTCACTTTCTCAGTGAACCAACTTTGACCACCAAGGCAATGTTTTCTCCAAGGAGTCTGCTCATATGCACCAACATAACTCCACAGAGCAATGCAATATAAAGTGCACAATTTGCACAGATGAAACGTATCTATGTAATAAACAAATAGAGGGAGCATTGCTTGAGCACCTTAATGGGAAAATGTTAACATCCTGCAATCCATAGCTGTAGTGAATACAACTAAACCCTACAAAAAAGGTTTAGGTCCTTGCCCAGGGCACCTTTAAGGGGGGTGCAGCAGACCCTAATTCTTCTTTAAATTCAATTAGGTGACATCATTTAAAGGGGAATTGTGAATGGCTAATTTTGTATTAATAGCAGGGCAACAGATTTTTGCTCACTGTCCATGAAAAAGAGTAAATGAATGTTCCCTGCAAACAAACATAGACTTTTTCTGATAAGAACACCCTTTAGTCTACTATCACACTATGGTCCTGCACTGTTATTCCTGGGATAAAATCTTGTCACTATGGAAAAGCAGAGCAATGTATATGTACGACAGTATTGTACCTTACTCGTTACTGTGTGTAGCTAGCCTGCCTTGCGGTCGTTTGGAAATACCCGAAAATTGCCCTCAGTCCCGGTTATCTACCTGTAATTACAGTTTGGGGAGTCGGCCTCAGCTGGGGGAAATGTGCAGTCTTGCAGATTCTGTCTCTCACTTTGCAACAATTGTGGGTGTGTGTACCCAACATTAGTAGAACGCACTGATAATATAGAAACATTC
This sequence comes from Hymenochirus boettgeri, assembly GCA_019447015.1. Taxonomy (NCBI): domain Eukaryota; kingdom Metazoa; phylum Chordata; class Amphibia; order Anura; family Pipidae; genus Hymenochirus; species Hymenochirus boettgeri. The sequence continues at coordinate 24,046,963 of CM033477.1, forward strand.
CATATTCATTCTCACACAATAGAGTGGATTAGCCCATGTTACACATGTGAGCAGCATTGATACATAAAGTAGAGTTGGGAAAGGATTTGTCACTGTGAGAACGGTAAAGCTATGGAACTGTCTTCCAGTGGACGTTGTAATGGCAGGTTCATTGGTCAGTTTAATAAAAAGCTGGATGAGTTTCTACAAACAAGGAATGTTGCAAGTTACTGGTATTGATACATAAAGTAGAGTTGATCCAGGGAAATGTCCGAATGCCACTTGGAGTCAGGAAGGAATTTTTTCCCCCTTTCTAATTGTTTTTTTTTTTTTGCCTTCCTCTGGATCAACTGTTGAGAAGGAAATGTGGGTATTGCTGAGTAGGTTGGACTGGATGGACGTATGTCTTTATTCAACCATCTAATCCAACTCCTACATGTCACACATAGAATAGATTGCAGCTTCCAAATTAGGAACCAGTTACAGTAAATCAAAATGGCTTCCCCTAGGATGATAATAAAACCATGTCCGCACTGTATAAAATGCAATCGCTATCGTTCAATCTCTGTAAGTTGTTATGAAAGTGCGTTGTGTATATAAGCTTTTGTGGACATGCCCTGGTATGAAGGGACATGTCCTGGAATTTAGCAGGCCGGGGATAATTGTACCTGTAGGTGCGGCCCTGTGGTTTAACATAAGCATCGTTTGTGGAACACAAAAGCTTATATACACAACGCACTTTCATAACAACTTACAGAGATTGAACGATAGCGATTGCATTTATACAGTGCGACATGGTTTTATAATCACTAGGGGAAGGCCATTTTGATTTACTTAACTGTTTCTAATTTGGAAGCTGCAATGCAATCATTCTATGTGTGACATGTAGGAGTTGGATTAGATGGTGAATAAAGACATACGTCCATCCAGTCCAACCTACTCAGCCAATACCCACCTTCCAACAGTTGATCCAGAGGAAGGCAAAAAAAAAAAAACAATTAGAAAGGATCACGACTCAAGGCTCAACCACTTTTTACTGACCATTCACACACACTCAACAACTTTATTAATAAAGCCTAAAATATTAACAATGAGTCTGGACGTGTTTCTAATGGTGATCCTGAATTATACATCCTGTAGGACAAAATCAAAACAAGGCATCAGTAATAGAAAAATAAAAAACAGTCCATCAAATGAACAGCTGATCATTAAACTGCGATCAGCTGTTGAAAACCCCCCCAAAATTTTTTTTGCCCCCTATAAGTGCTCTGGGAACTTATAGGGGGTCGGGCTAAGGAAATTCCAGGCAACCAAACCTTAAACATAATGACAAAAATGGCTGAGAGTTAATTAATGCATCCCACATATAAAAGTATTTTCATCCTTTAATTCTCTCGCCTTCTTTTAGCCAATCCCTTGACAGCCAGTTATTTGTTTTCCCACAATATTTCTATAAGTATAATGTCTGATATGGAAACAACTGCATTTATTTGCTATTTCCGTTACTTACAGAGGATCCAATGGTATTGTCCCTTTAACGTAGTGTGTGTAGCACATTTATATCGCTCCAGAGGTGACAGAAATTCACAGTCGTTCTCGGATTGTTCAGAAATGTCCAGAATTTCCTTTGGATGCGGGTTAGGTCGTGGCTGAGGAAAATTTGCAGTCCTGAGTGTTATGCTTTACATAGGGAGAATGTTCGGGACTGTATGTAGCATGATCTTTAATACATGTGTGTCATGATCTTTAATAAAAGACAGAACCTTGCAGATTCTGTATGTCATCTTTTAAAAATCTTTTGTGTGTACCCAGCTTAAAGGGTCCAATATACTCACTGAAACAAACTTTACATTATCTGAAACTACAACATGAGAGCAGTAAAATGGTGTACTACTACTGTTTTCTGAGCTTGCTTTGTCATTAAATTATTAATGTTTGTGAGTGCTCCTAATTGCCCCCAACTCCCTCACTGCCTTCTTGTAGTGTCTGCGACACTTATGAGTCCTGCACAGCCTCACCATGGACACTGCTCTACTTACACATCTCCCTCCCCCTTCTCCCTGCCTTCTTTCTCTGCTGATTCTCCTAATTGTTGCAGAAAGTGTTCTGGCAGGCAGCTAAAGATCCTAGTAAGAGGTCATTAATGGGTCACATATTACAATCTCTGCTCCTGGAGTGACAGGTCTTTCCTGTAAATGCTGTGATTAAAATGATGATTTCTCAGGATCTACAACCCATATTAAAAAAGCTGGAATCTTGCTGTATTTTTTTATATTTGTATATTTTTTAAAATTCAATTATATCTATCTAATATCTATTCGAGTATAGATACAAATTTAAACTGCACTTTAATCAATCAAATAGTTCAATACATTATTTTCCATTATTCCATTTCCATTATTTTGCAAGGTCTATTTGGAAGTTTCAAGGGGTTATTTCTCAGCTAGGGGCATACAAATAGGGGAAATTAGAATTGCATTTGCTCTGTTATGGGGCCATAAATACCTACCGCAGTACCTGGGTATAGGGTCTTGATGTGGCTTGGAGAGGAAAACCTAAGAGCCGGTTGGTACTTCTGGTTGTGGGCAGATGATGTGGTGGGAAAGGGGACAAGTCCTGAAAGGTCCCGTGAGGATTCCTTTAAATAAGAAGTTTGTGGTCACGCCCTTCTCCCTCTCAGTATCTCACACAACTGCAATTATTCCACCCTCTGTCCATCCCTCCCATAGGTTCCCCTTTAAGTTCCCAGGTAGTAGTAACAAACAGTGCAAAAGAACGAGACAACATGGGGGGGTTGCTATCCCAGGAGGTGAGCTAGGTGCTGCACTAGATTAGCTAAGGTTAACACTACGCTATTTTTCTATTGTGGTTCCTGCTGTTGACAATGACCTGTCTGTTTGCTGCTCCCCATCCAACTGGCAGCTGCTCACTGATGTTTCCTCTCTATCACCATGATGGCAGCGCATTATGGAAGACCGGTGATGACTCCCCCAATCAGGACATCTTCCATTTACAAGCATATAATTAAATGTAGAACATTTTTACCCTTGCCAGCCTTTTGAAACCAGTAATTACATTTCATGTCTTGTGAAACTGACAGAAAGTTTCTACTAAGCAGCAAACTTGGCATTTCCCTAATGTAATTAGCACTGTGAGGGAGAAGGCGACATCAAGACGGGATGTTCTGTATTGGAATATAACATTATCATCTCCTGCTTTATTCCCCGTCCCGTATCATGCGCTTTCTATACCTCCTCTCCCGAAGCGCACACCTAATTGCAATCATAAAATGCCTGAAACAATAAAAACTTAATAATTCATGTGGAAAATCAAAGAGACTCTTCACTTAAAACACTATTATATTTTTTTGTGCCAGTAAGTCTCCTTAAACATTACTTTGGTCTGGAGAAGCAGGAGGATTCAGTAATAATCATCCGACTTTTTAGAAGAGAGCGAAAAATGATCTGCTGATCTGCTGCAGAGATAACGGGCTGATAAGGTTTTTGAGGGGTTATAGAACAGACTCTGTATTGTTCTGGTCTTGTTCACTTTTCAATTTGGCTTCAGGACATCAATGAGATTAGAAGATGACCCCGTACTTGGACAATTTCTGGGGGTCCCAGTATATGAGAGTATTTGGTGGACTTCCTACTAATAAACGTTTAGACCTGCCCTCTTCTCCACCATTCAAGGGGCCCATACATGTACCAATCATTTGGTCCAATAAAAAATTGGGCGATCAGCCATACACGATCGACTATCATACAATGGAGATTGGTATGTGTATCGGCCCCTTAATAAGGTCTTCCCCAAGAGATATTAATAGTTATAGATTTTTGACCCATCCCTACCATTTCCTTTTACGAGAACTGGACTGTAACTTTGCTGTCTCACATTTTGTATTAGACCAGTTAAATTAATATTTTATATAGTCATAAGGTGATTGCTTCTCTATGTTGTCTAGGAACATTATGTAGATTTAAGAATTAAAAATGGGACTGTCTCTCTACTTTTATGTATGGAAGCTAATTTAACTTAGTCTTATCATTACTGTTCATGTCATTCCTGCCAGGACAGGCTTTGTGTGAAATGTGGCCGGCGCTGGGAATAAACTCATTAAAACTTTATTTAGCAGTCATGCTGCATGTTGGGTCCACTGGGAAGGTTCCACTGGGAAGGTTTCCAGCTGCATTTATTCCATAAATTAAGACTGTTAACTATGTAGTACAGTAGAGATGGAATCCGTATTTTCTATAACCCTGGAGAAATGGTGCTAGTTTCGAGGGTTACTAGATATTTAAGGCTACTTTTGGTAACCCTTGGTAATATACAGTAAATGCTATATATTTTTGGTTGAGTTTTGGGTTATTTCCCAAGTGCCTGAGCTATCTATTGTAAGTCACCATGCTTTTTCCCTTACTTTACTCAGAACTTTCGGATTTTTTTCTACCATTGACTTCTATGGGTCTGTTTTAGAATTTTAGAATATTACAATATTTTGGAATTCGAAAATTCGAAAATGGAATAGAGCAGATAGTCATGAACATCTCTACTGTGTATCCTATTATAATACATAACTCCGCTTGAAAAACTGCAACAGGTGATTTACACCATTGTTATATAAAGGGCAAGTCCACCTGTACATAAAATTTTAGACTTACCTTCCCCACCAATAAAAATCTGATCTCGCGAACTTACTTACTGTACCTTACTTGGATTTTGCAAAGCTTTTGATACAGTCCCCCATAGAACAACTAATATATAAGCTAAGGTCTGTTGGTCGGGGAGTCACATTTGTACATGCTTGTGAAGGTATCATTCATCCAGGTCATAGTATATCTGTTGTATTCAATTAGATCAACTGGACTTGAAGTTTAGTTCTTGAAGACATTTCACTAGTCATCCGACTGGCTTTCTCAATTCAGAATGGCTTGTACAAGAATCTGTGGCAATTATGTACCCTGGAAAATCCCAATTAGCACCTGCATGTGATATGCTAATTGGGATTTTCCAGGGTACATAATTGCCACCGATTCTTGTACAAGTCATTCTGAATTGAAAAAGCCAGTCGGATGACTAGCGAAGAAGAACTAAACTTCAAGTCCAGTTGATCTAATGAATACAACAGATACACATTTGTACATGGATAGAAAATTGGTTAATGAATAGGATGCAAAGAGTAGTTGTTAATGGGGCTTCATCATATGGACTAAAGTGCTAAGTAGGGTGCCACAGGGTTCTGTGTTGGGGCCGCTTCTATTTAATCTATTTATTAATGATTTGGAAGTGGGTATTTCAGCAAGGTTTCTGTGTTTGCTGACGACACAAAACCTTGTCAACCATTAAAAACTTCAGAGGATGTGCAATCGTTCAGGGGATCTAGATAGATTGTCACATTGGGATGCTAAGTGGTAGATAGATTCAATGTTGATAAATGTAAGGTGATGCATTTTGGACATAAAAATCCTTGTGCTACTTATACTATAAATGGCTCTGTGTTAAGTGAATCCCTGTTGGAAAGGGGATCTTGGAGTTTTGGTGGATAACAAACTTAAAGGAAGCAAGTAGTGCCAGGCGGCAACAGCCAGAGCCAGCATAGTATTGTCTTGTATAAAGTGAGGTATGGATTCAAGGGAGGAAAATGTTATTCTCCCTCTTTACAAAGCATTGGTAAGGCCTCATTTGGAATATGCAGTGCAATCCTGGAATCCTGTGTACAAAAGGACATCTTTAAAATGGAAAGGGTTCAGAGAAGGGCAACAAAATTAATAAGGGGTTGGGGGAGCTGAATTGAAGAGAGACTGGAAAAGTTACAATTATGTATGCTGGAGAAAAGGCGCTTGCATGGGGAGAATGATTACTGTGTATAAATACATTAATGGACCATACAATAAACTATCTGGGGCATTGTTCACCAATAGAGATGTCAGAGGACACGAGCACATCCCTTTAGGCTGCATGTTCGGAAAGGGTTTTTCACTGTGAGAACGGTAAAGCTATGGAACTGTCTTCAGTGGATGTTGTGATGGCAGGTTCTTGGTAAGTTTAATAAAAAGCTGGATGAGTTTCTGCAAACAAGGAATGTTACAAGTTACTGGTATTGATACATAAAGTAGAGTTGATCCAGGGAAATTTCCGATTGCCACTTGGAGTCAGGAAGGAATTTTTTTCCCCTTCATAAATTTGGTGTTTTTACTATGGATCAACAGTTAGGCAGGAAATGAGGATATTGCTAGATGGGTTGGACTGGATGGACATATGTCTTTATTCAACCTCAATACTATACTATACTATACCTACCTGGAGTTCCCAAACTGAGATACTCAACCTGTAATCCACTGGTCTCTTGCCTGGTTGCTTCCTCCTCTTAAAGCTGTACAAGCTTGTGTGCTGAAAAGGCAGCCCAATCAATAGAAGTCATTCAATGGCTCAATCCGTCATGCCCGTGATTGACAGCTGTGCTGTCAAAGACCAGGGAAAAGACAGAAGACCCATGAAGAGGACAGTGGAGTGCAAGGTAAGTAGCTCAGTACAGAAATGATGGGGAGCTAAGTAAGGCTTGTGAGGTCTGGGTTTTCTGGGATGGGAACTTCATTTTCATGCATTAAGACTGGCCCACAAGACAAACAGAATTACTATGCATCTTTAACCAACCCCTGAAAAGATTAAAGAGAGTGGAGGGTAAAGAGCGACAGTCTTAAGCAGGGTACACCCTGGACAATATTTTAGCCTTGATTGATCACCAAGTGGAAGATTTTGGCTGGATACACCCGGATTCATAGTGACACCAGCTGTGGACAGATAATTGGCAAAATTGTCCTGCCAGCAAACATTTTTTTAATTGTGGGTTTTAACATTACAAGAACAATTACTTGTGCCTTTCCACTTTCCTGAAGATAGGTGTCGCATGGTACTTGGCCTTAGAGTTCACAGAATTCAGGATGAGGGGTGTTAATGCTCAAAATGGTTTTAGTTCTCCATTAAATTACTTAATCAAGTGCATCTGGATATTTTATTTCTTAAAGGGCAAGTCCAGCCCTAAAGGAAAACAGGTAAATAACCCCCCAAAACCCTAAATTTTAATAGTTTGAAATCTGAAATTGTAAGTCTAACCTGAAATCCTGCACAATGTCCTGTTTCCCCTGTTTCTACTTCCTGGTTCTTCCAGTTAGTAACTGTCAGTTATGGATTACAACATATTTTAAAGAGGCCATTCTTTCTAAAAGATGTTTTTAGAGTGGAGTTGTCCTTTAAAATATGTTGATATATGTTGGAGTTGTCCTATGAATTCATTACTGTATGCCTGCTATGCTTCTGGATGCCTCATGGAAACTGAGCAATTTAGAAACCTGTACTGAGCCTGTACTGAGCCTGGGCATGCTCAGAAGAGGCAGACGGGGATTAACATTCACTCATTGACTGTATGTCAACTGTCAAATCTATAACTGACAATGGCTAACTGGAAGAGCCAGGAAGCAGAACAGGGGAAACAGGACATTGTGCGGATTTCAAACTATTACCGTTAGGGGGGTGATAAGAATTCCATAAGGATAGTATCCTATCCAGGTGACATTATACATTATATATTAACATAGAGTGTAGAAATGAATGGGTAGACGAGAATGTCTTGTATATGAGCTAAGTGGACCTATAATGCTAAATTACAATTATGGATTGTCCTATGCCAAACAAAATCATTCACAATGGATTCTATAATATCGTCTAGTGATGCGGTATATCAACTATTACAATATGCATGGAATGTGCTATTGTAGAAGCTACACAAAGAAAAATCATATTGTAGCAATCACAGAATACAGACGTCTAGTGGAGCATTTCGCCTTGTGAAACGTAGGTACAAGGTACAAGCTGATGTTTTGCAAAGTGAAACATCGCCATCTAGTGACGTTACCAGTCCACACATGGAATCTGAAAAAGTATTACGGTAAAAAGCCAATATCACAAGAAATGCAACCACCTAAATGCATTGTGCACAATGATATTAACATCATATGGTCTTATGGATCTATCTTATATGATATTAACTTATATATGGTCTTAAGGATCTATCTATATAAGATATTAACATATTATGGTCTTATGGATCTATCTTATACGATATTACTTATATATGGTCTTAAGGATCTTCTTATATGATATTAACATATATATAGTCTTAAGGATCTATCCCATATGATATTACTGGGAGTTGTAGTTTTCAGATATTTGGAGACCCCCTGCTATATATTTAGTGGCATGGTAGGTTTGTTTTCTATACAATTTTGGTTATGAATAAAACAGTTATTTTTAACCCGCCTGTTAATATTTAAGAGGGGTCTGAACACTTATGGTGGTGTGGTCAGTGTTCCTAGACCTTTTTTACCTGAAACATCTTTAATGCAGCACCCAAATCTTCCTGCGAGGCAATAAAAGGGAAAGTAGGTGATGCTTGTGGAGGTGAGGGTATAAGAGGTCAGGTGGGCTGATTAAAATTAAGATGCCCTCATGCCCAGCCCACACAGTACTTACAAATTAAGATGCCTCCTGCCGCGCCCAGACTAGTAAGTATTGATGCCCTATGCCCAGCCCACACAGGCTGGTAAATATAAGATGCCCCCATGACCAGGTACAAAAACTATTTCCACAGTGACTTGTACATACTAGTTTGTCCACAGTGACTGGTACATACAAATTGTATTGTACGACATGAAGTATAAGGTATTCAACGACTCAAAGCACCTCAACGGATGTTGCAAAGAATTTTTCTGAGAAAAATCACACAACATGTTTTAGACTCTTATAGGTCCTTATTCAAGTGTTATTCAACACTTGAATAGGACCTACAATAGTCTAGTGGTTTTTCTTGATAAAATGCTTTGCAACATCCGTTGAGGTTGCTTTAGTTTATGATACCTTATATTTCATTTCGGAACAATTACTTAGGTGTTGGAACGGACTTCTGGTATTCCATGACAACGCACTTAGGAGTTACTGAAACCAATCTCACTTTATATTAACTGGTACATACAAGTTTTCCAAAGTGATTGGTACATACAAATTGCCCACAATGATTGGTACATGCACGTTTTCCCACAGGAAGGGGGCATAGTTCCCCCGAAATGGGCCTGATGTGAATTTATACATGTAATTGTAAAGCACTACGGAAGAGCTGGTGCTATATAAATCCATAATAATAATCAGTCACTGTTTGCCCATAGTGACTGGGTACTATAAGTTTGCCCACAGTGATTAGTACATAAACGTTTCCCACAGTGACTGGTTACAAAAAGCTTGTCCAGTGAATGGGTACATACAAGTTTGCCCACGGTGACTGGTACATATAAGATTGTAGTTAAAAATAATAGTAGAAGGGGTTACTTCCGCGCTATGGTGTGGTGGGAATGTCTACTTGAGTAAGGTGGCTGCACTGCAAGTTGTCTACTGAATTGTTTATAAAATCTTTAAAAGTATCTTACTTGCGCTTAGGGGTATGGGTAGGGGAAGGGTTAAAACAAAAGTAAAAAATAAATAGGTTAAGATCAAGATCTCTGAAAAAAATCAGTTTAAAATGATACTTCCATATATTAAATTCTTAAAACACTCTTATCCACCACTAGGGGAAATGCAGGCTTTACTCTGCTGTTTCGATGCTTGCTTGGTCTGTATAGCTCCTCATATATGATTGTCCACAGTGATTGGTACTATTTTTCCAACAGTGACTGGTACATATAAGATTCCCACAGTGACCTATACATACAAGATTTTGTGTTCTGTACATAATGGGGATTGCGAGAGTTAATTTATACTTACGCAAAAGTGCGAGCAGTAGTGATGTAATGACGTTCCATTCACCATGCATTTTGATGATGTAAGATGCTCTCTTCGTCATATAAGGATCCCCAAGGACCATTTAGTAGGCCGATTGTTAGTGAACGCGTCCGGTCGCTAATCCTGCATCCCCGGTCCTCCTGTCCTCTACTTTGTTGTGTACTTACATACATTACAGCTACTATGCAATACTCTGCGCAACGGTGCCCACAGGGATTGGTACATATGTTTGCCTACAGTGATTGGTACATACAAGTTTGCCCACAGTGACTGGTACATACATATTTGCCCACAGTGACAAGTACTACTTACAGGCTATGTACGAGAGTCACTATCGCTCCTATTGCCCCTTTAGGCAATGCACTGAGCAGATAGTGGCATTGTGACTAGAGTTTGCCTTTTGCAAATCTATAACGCCAGCTATCTCTGGGGTTAGAGCTAACGTCTTAAAGAGCCTTAACGGCTCAGTACATTGGTTAACTGACTTTAAGACACAAATAGCCAATAACAGCTCTTGGTACATAGCCCTGTATATGTGGCAGGAGATGAAGGCTGGCAGAGACAAGATCTGCGTAAGGGACACACACATTTCACGATGTGCACCTCCCCCCGGCAGCATGCTTTTTCTCCTTCCATACCTTTAAATTCAGTCTGCAAGAAACTCTGTATTCATGCATTGAATTTTCGAGGGTTACTGAAATGGATCGCCACATTGGATCGTACATTAGAGGGTTATAGCCAAATTTGAGGGCTATAGAATGCTACATTCGAGGGTAAAGGGCATATTGGAGGGTTACCGAAAGTCAAGGGTTATCAAACGCTACATATGAGGCTTATCACCGTTTGCTAACCCATGAATTCGGCCATAAACCTCGGATGTAGCATTCACTAGCCCTCGAATTCAGCCACAAACCTCGAATATGGCGATAACCCTCTAATGTACCGAATGCCGCATTTTAGGTTAAGGAGCGATAAAGTTGAGGGTTATCGATTCAAAAATACAAGAATCCTTGAATTTTCGATAACTATAGAAGATATGTCCGCGATTTCAGAAAACCTGGAAAGTTCTAATTTTAGAAAGTTCTAAAATGGACAAATTCGTACAAACTCATAAAATCAGTCTCAAACTCGAGACAGTATTTGAATCCCAAAACTTGTTCAGTGCACAGAAGTTTCTCTTTAAGCTGGCTACACATGGGATCCTTCAATGACCCGACCGTTCACCCCTTGCGACCAATTGGCCAGGACGAAGAACTGCCGGTCGTGGCAAAAGTAGCTGCAGCCAACAGTTTACCGTGAATTAGTGTGTGGTCAGATCGGCTGTGGTTTCCGTTGCGTTTGATTACCATTCATGCACTGAACTTTTCAGAGATCGGGCCGAAAAATTCTTGTGTATTAGTGTAGCATTAAGGCTCGTAAACACCTACAACTTTTGCAACAACCCCACCCGACTATGACCCACGACGAACGTCTGTTTCGGCTGTGTGTATGTTTTCAGTTGGCTTTAATTCCATTTTATTTAAATTCAATAGGAAGTTGTTGCTATTTAGGGTCTATAGTTACTATGTAGACATTGAGCTCTAATGGTTCAGGCTTTATGACAAGACACGCTGTGGTCCTTCATTACAGTCCTCATTATATGCAGAAGCAACTTGATACTGATTTCTGATTGGTCAGAAAGATTAGGAGACAGACCTCGGCCTATCCTTTTTTTGTTTATTGGCAACCTGGCAATGTGTCACCTAGCAACGAGACTCTGCTGGTCTTCTGCTTACACTGATTGCTATGGCAACAGCTTGACTGTAAAGCTGGGTACACACAGGAGAGATTTTGATAGATCCTGCTGTCATTTTTCAAAGATTTGGATACACACAGTCCCAACCGTTCTCCCTATGCATTACACGAACATATTAACATCATATACACACATATACACAATCATACACACTTAACCAGTTCTAACAGCATAACACATCATCACATCATATACAAGCTTATACACAGCATATACACACATATACACATCATATACCAGCATACAAGCATACACATCATACAGTATACACATCATATACACATCATATCACACATAACCAGCTATACACAGCTTCACATCAATATCACCCTACTACACATCATATACACATCATATAACACAGCAAATACACACATACAGCATATACATGCATATACACAATCTATACACAGCATTAACACGCTATACACTAATATACACAGCATATACACATCATATACAGCAGCATATACCATCATTACACATATATACACAGCTTATACACATCATATACACCTTATACACATCATCTACACAGCATATACACAGCTTATACACGCAATATACACAGCATATACACATCACTACACAGCATATACACAGCTTATACCATCATATACACAGCATATCACACATATACACATCATATACACAGCATATACCACATTATACACAAAAACATATATACAGCAAGCATATACACATTCCATAATACCAGCATTTTCACAAGCTTATACACCATCAGTTACACAGCATTACACAGCTTATACACCATAGCAGATCAGCTTATACCACATCATATACGCAGCTATACACATCATATACGCAGCATATACACAGCACTCATATACACATCATAATACAACAGCTTATACACATCATATCACGCAGCAATACACAGCTTATACACATCATATACGCAGCATATACACAGCATATACACAGCTTATACACATCATATACGCAGCATATACACATCATATACCGCATATACACAGCTATACACAGCATATACACAGCATATACACATCATATACACAGCATATACACAGCTTATACACATCATATACACAGCATATACACAGCTTATACACATCATATACGCAGCATATACACAGCATATACACAGCTTATACACATCATATACGCAGCTATACAATCATCTACGCAGCATTTACATCAGCTTACACATCATATACACAGCATATACAACAGCTTATACCATTAATACATCAGATACACAATCATATACACAGCATATAACACGCTTAACACACAGATACACATCATATACACAGCTATACACATCAATTACACATCTATATCATATATATACACAGCTTATACACATCATATACACAGCATATACACATTATATACACAGCTTACACATCATATACACAGCATATACACAGCTTATACACATCATATACACAGCTTATACACATTATATACACAGCATATACACATCATATACAAAGCTTATACACATTTATATACACAGCTTATACACATCATATACACAGCTTATACACAGTTTATACACATCATATACACATCATATACACACATATACACAGCTTATACACAGCATATACACATGCATATACACAGCTTATACACATTAAATACACAGCTTATACACATCACATACACAGCTTCACACAAATCTATACACGCATATACACAGCATATACACAATATATCAACAGCTTATACACATTATATACACAGCATATACACATCATATACACAGCATATACACATCATATACACATCATATACAAAGCTTATACACATTATATACACAGCTTATACACATCATATACACAGCTTATACACAGTTTATACACATCATATACACATCATATACACAGCTTATACACAGCATATACACAGCATATACACAGCTTATACAATTTAAATACACAGCTTATACACATCACATACAAGCTTATACACATCATATACACAGCATATTACCACTCATATACACTGCTATACACCATCAATATACAACACAGCAGTACACAGCTTATACACATCATATACACGCTTAAGCACCACAGCTTATACACATCACATACACAAGCTTATACACACATCACACCACAGCTTATCAACTCATATACACAGCATATACACAGCTTATACACAGCTTATACACATCACAATCCAGCTTTATACACATCATATACCAACAACAACACAGGCATCCCACCTCTCCCTGAAGTTCAGGGAGTCTCCCTGATTTTAATGGCAGATCCCTGACTCCCTGAAATAATATCAATCTCCCTGAAATGTGTGTGTTTTGAATAAGAGTGAGGGAGCACAATGATGTCAGAGTCTTTAGCGGTTAACACTGACAAAAACACTTATACATGACTTGTTGTATGCATGTGGTGTCTGACTGTTTTCATGAGTGTGCTCAGCCAAGGAGTAAGTTCAGCATCCTTGCGCTCATTTGGGAAAGCCAATACCTTTGTAAACTGAAGGGCTGGTTTTTACAATGGCCAGTGGAAAGGATGTGCCTGAGAGCTGGTAATACTGGGTAAGTTTGGTTAAATCCCTAAGCTACCAGCGCCATTTTAGTTTGCAATCCTCCATGGTGGACGCTTATCCTCCTATCTAGAGGATGTAATGTGGGTTCGAATCGATCATCTGAGGGTTTCGAAGTCCAGACGAAACATCGAAAGTAGATAATTATCGAAATCAAAAGTAGATAATTATCGAAAATCAAAAGTTATAATTATGAAAATCTAAAGTAACGATTTTCGAAAATCGAAAGTAGCCGATTGGAATGTCACAGCTGGTGGCTGGATCCTTGCTGTTGGTTATGATTATTGGATTTTACATGCCCACCGTAATGGGTGGCTGTCATACAAAGGAAAGATCAGGAAATACCTATGGTTGTCGTGTGTTATAGGGTTTGCTACAAAGCAAATGGTAACGGAGCAAGGATCTGTAGCTATCTTGTCTGTATAAACATCATAAAGCTGTGCCGACTAAATTCACCCAACCAATTGGCGTCAGTGTGTCTTATAGATAGAGGCATATGTATGTGTGTGAACAGTAGCCAAGAGGCTGCTCAAGACCATACTGATATAAAGTCAAAGGAACCTCCAGCACACCCGCTGGCCCTCCATTCTAGGGGCCAGAGAAGTCTCCAACAAACGAAAGAAGTAGGGGAGCACACTATGAGGTGAATTCACGTTTTACTCAAAATAAATACCACACACAAGTTCAGGACACCTGTCCCTTCTCAGGGTGTGATGAAGGACAGGTTGTCCCTAAACGTATAGTGGTTACTTATATAAAACGTGAATTCATTCAGTAGTGTGCTCCCCTACTTCTTTCGTTTGTTCAAGCCATACTGCCAGAGTAATAAACTGAAAATCTATAGGTTTCGTCCACGCTCAATTTGCAAGCGAGCAACGACCCGCGACGGCCGAGAGCTACACACGACTTTTGGCCGAGAATGTCCATGTGTATGCGTTCCAGGTCAGGGGTTGTTCATTGATCCACCAGGCGGCTAATGCCGAGCGCATACACGCGACGAAACGGCCATTACGGCCAAGAGAATGTTTGTGTTATGTGTTCAGTTGGGGGTTGTTTTGTATGATCCGACAGGGGCTGACGGCCGAGCACTACACGTGGCGAACAGCCGTTTTGGCCAAGAATCATCCGTGTGTATGCGTTCGATTGGGGGCAGATGAATGAGGACCCCCCGACCCAAATGATATACACAGAGATTCTCGGTCCGAAAAACCGATCTACCTGTAATTACAGTTTGGGGAGTCGGCCTCAGCTGGGGGAAATGTGCAGTCTTGCAGATTCTGTCTCTCACTTTGCAACAATTGTGGGTGTGTGTACCCAACATTAGTAGAACGCACTGATAATATAGAAACATTCCATATTCATTCTCACACAATAGAGTGGATTAGCCCATGTTACACATGTGAGCAGCACGACGTCAAGGCTTCAACCCTTGTTACTGACCATTCACACTCAACAACTTTATTAATAAAGCCTAAAATATTATAACAATGACGTACTGGACTGTGTTTCTAATGGTGATCCTGAATTATACATCCTGTAGGACAAAATCAAAACAAAGGCATCAGTAATAGAAAAAATAATAAAAACAGTCCATCAAATGAACAGCTGATCATTAAACTGCGATCAGCTGTTGAAAACCCCCCCAAAATTTTTTTTGCCCCCTATAAGTGCTCTGGGAACTTATAGGGGGTCTTGCTAAAGAAATACCAGGCAACCAAACCTTAAACATAATGACAAAAATGGCTGAGAGTTAATTAATGCATCCCACATATAAAAGTATTTTCATCCTTTAATTCTCTCGCCTTCTTTTAGCCAATCCCTTGACAGCCCAGTTATTGGTTTTCCCACAATATTTCTATAAGTATAATGTCTGTATATGGAAACAACTGCATTATATTTGCTATTTCCAGTACTTACAGAGGATCCAATGGTATTGTCCCTTTAACGTTAGTGTGTGTAGCACATTTATAATCGCTCCAGAGGGTGACAGAAATTCACAGTCGTTCTCGGGATTGTTCAGAAATGTCCAGAAATTTCCTTTGGATGCGGAGTTAGTCGTGGCTGAGGGAAATTTGCAGTCCTGAGTGTTATGCTTTACATAGGGAGAATGTTCGGGACTGTATGTAGCATGATCTTTAATACATGTGTGTAGCATGATCTTTAATAAAAGACAGAACCTTGCAGATTCTGTATGTCATCTTTTAAAAATCTTTTATGTGTGTACCCAGCTTAAAGGGTCAATATACTCACTGAAACAACTTTACATTATCTGAAATTATAATTTCCTTATCGTTTCCTTTGTTGACAGCCACCCATTCGGTGGGCATGTAAAATCCAATAATCATAACCAACAGCAAGGATCCAGCCGCCACTGTGACATTCCAATCGGCTACTTTCGATTTTCGAAATCGTCTATTTAGATTTCATAATTATCTACTTTTGATTTTCGATAATTATCTACTTTTGATTTCGATATTATCTACTTTCGATATTTCGTCTGGACTTCGAAACCCTCAGATTCGATTCGAACCCCATTACAACAACATCTCTAGATAGGAGGATAAGCGTCCACCCATGGAGGATTGCAAACTAAAATGCGCTGGGTAGCTTAGGGATTTAACCAAACTTACCCATATTACCAGCTCTCAGGCACATCCCTTTCACTGGCCATTGTAAAACCAGCCCTTCAGTTTACAAAGTGTATTGGCTTTCCCAAATGAGCGCAAGGCTGAACTTACTCCTTGGCTGAGCACACTCATGAAAACAGTCAGACACACATGCATACAACAAGTCATGTATAAGTGTTTTTGTCATGTGTTAACCGCTAAAGACTCTGACATCATTGTGCTCCCTCACTCTTATTCAAAACAACACATTTCAGGGATTGTATTATTATTTCAGGGAGTCAGAGGATCTGCCATTAAATCAGGAGACTCCCTGAACTCAGGGAGAGTGTGGATGCCTGTGGTGTGTATATATGTATACTGTTATGTGATTGTAAGCTGTGTATAAGCTGTTTATAGCTGTGTTATGATGTGTATAAGCTGTATGTGTGTAAGATGTGTATGTATAATGCTGTGTATGTATTGTGTATAACTGTGTATAAGCTGTTGTAATATGATGTGTATAAGCTTGTGTACATGCTGTGTATATGATGTGTATAAGCAGTGTATATGATGTGTATATGCTGTGTAAATGATGTGTAAATGCTGTGTATGTGATATGTTATAAGCTGTGTATTTAATGTGTATACTGTGTAATCTGTGTATATGCTGTGTATAGCTGTGTATATGATGTGTATATGATGTGTATAAACTGTGTATAAGCTGTGTATATGATGTGTATAAGCTGTGTATATAATGTGTATAAGCTTTGTATATGATGTGTATATGATGTGTATATGCTGTGTATATGATGTGTATATGCTGTGTATATAATGTGAATAAGCTGTGTATATGATGTGTATATGGTGTGTATATGCTGTGTATATGATGTGTATAAGCTGTGTATGTGAATGTGTATAAGCTGTGTATTTATATGTGTATAACTGTGTATATGCTGTGTATATGCTGTGTATAAGCTGTGTATATGATGTGTATATGATGTGTATATGTGAGATGTATAAACTGTGTATAAGCTGTGTATATGATGTGTATAATAGCTGTGTATATAATGTGTATAGCTTTGTATGATGTGTATATGCTGTGTATATAATGTGTATAAGCTGTGTATATGATGTGTATAAGCTGTGTATATGCTGTGTTTATATGATGTGATAATCTGTGTAATATAATGTGTATATGCTGTGTATATGATGTGTATAAGCTGTGTATATAATGTATATAAGATGTGTATATGATGTGTATAAGCTGTGTATATGATGTGTATCAGCTGTGGTATAACTGTGTATAGCTGTGTATATGATGTGTTTGATGTATATATGTTATAAGCTGTGTATATGCTGTGTATATGATGTGTATAAGCTGTGTAATGCTGCGTTAATGATGTTGTATATGCTGCGTATATATGTTTGTATAAGCTGTGTATATGCTTTGTATAATGCTGTATATGATGGTTGGGGGTATAGCTGTGTGTTATGCTGTGTATATGATGATGTTGTGTATAGCTGTGTATTATTGTATATGCTGTGTATATGCGTGTTATAAGCTGTGTATATGCTGCGTATATGATGTGTGTATATGCTTGCGTATATGTGTGTAAAGCTGTGTATATGCTGTGTATTGCTTGTATATGATGTGTATAAGCTTGTATATGCTGCGTATATGATGTGTATAGCTGTGTATATGATGTGTATATCTGTGTATATGCTGCGTATATGATGTGTATATGCTGCGTATATGATGTGTATAAGCTGTGTATATGCTGTGTATAAGCTGTGTATATGCTGTGTATATGATGTGTATAAGCTGTGTAAATGCTGCGTATATGATGTGTATATGCTGCGTATATGATATGTGTATAGCTGGTGTATTATGCTGTGTATATGATGTGTATATGATGTGTGTATGTCGTTATATGATGTAAAGCTGTGTATATGCTGTGTATGGTGATGTGTATATGCTGTGTATAGGCTGTGTATAGCTGTGTATATGCTGTGTAATATGATGTGTATAGCTGGTGTATATGATGTGTATAAGCTGTGTATATGATGTGTATATGATGTGTATATGCTGCGTATATGATGTGTATATGCTGCGTATATGATGTGTATAAGCTGTGTATATGCTGTGTATATGATTGTGTATTATATGCTGTGTATAGTGCTGTGTATATGATTGTATATGCTGTGTATATTGCTGTGTATATGATGTGTATAGTGAGTGTATAATGAATGTTATAATGTGTATATGCTGTGTAATTGGTGTATATGACTGTGTATATGATGTGTATAAGCTTTGTAGATGATGTGTATATGCTGGTATATGCTGTGTATATGATGTGTATATGATGTGTATATTGTGTATATTGTATTGATGTATATGTGAATGATAGCTGTATAAGTGTGTATATGTGGTATATGTGTGATTATATATGTGTTTCGTTAATGCATAGGGAGAACGGTTGGGACTGTGTGTATCCAAATCTTTGAAAAATGACAGACAGGATCTATCAAAAATCTCTCCTGTGTGTACCCAGCTTTACAGTCAAGCTAGTTGCCATAGCAATCAGTGTAAGCAGAAGACCAAGCAGCGTCTCGTTGCTAGGTGACACATTGCCAGGTTGCCAATAAACAAAAAAAAGGATAGGCCGAGGTCTCCTGTCTTCCTGAATTTTCCTGACCAATCAGAAATCAGTATCAAGTTGCTTCTGCATACTTAATGAGGGACTGTTAATGAAGGACACCACAGCGTGTCTTGTCAATAAAGCCTGAACCATTAGAGCTCAATGTCTACATGTAACTATAGACCCTAAATAGCAACAACTTCCTATTGAATTTAAATAAAATGGAATTAAAGCCCAACTGAAAACATACACACAGCCGAAACAGACGTTCGTCGCGGGTCATAGTCGGGTGTGGGTTGTTGCAAAGATCGTAGGTGTTTACGAGCCTTAATGCTACACTAATACACAAGAATTTTTCGGCCCGATCTCTGAAAAGTTCAGTGCATGAATGGTAATCAAACGCAACGGAAACCACAGCCGATCTGACCACACACTAATTCACGTTAAACTGTTGGCTGCAGCTACTTTTTGCCACGACCGGCAGTTCTTCGTCCTGGCCAATTGGTCGCAAGGGTGATGAACGGTCGGGTCATTGAAGGATCCCATGTGTAGCCAGCTTAAAGAGAACTTCTGTGCACTGAACAAGTTTTGGGATTCAAATACTGTCTCGAGTTTGAGACTGATTTTAGAGTTTGTACGAATTTGTCCATTTTAGAACTTTCTAAATTAGAACTTTCCAGGTTTTCTGAAATCGCGGACATATCTTCTATAGTTATCGAAAATTCAAGGATTCTTGTATTTTTGAATCGATAACCCTCAACTTTATCGCTCCTTAACCTAAAATGCGGCATTCGGTACATTAGAGGGTTATCGCCATATTCGAGGTTGTGGCTGAATTCGAGGGCTAGTGAATGCTACACTCGAGGTTTAATGGCCGAATTCATGGGTTAGCAAACGTGATAAGCCTCATATGTAGCGTTTGAATAACCCTTGACTTTCGGTAACCCTCCAATATGCCCTTTACCCTCGAATGTGCATTCATAGCCCTCCAAATTTGGCTATAACCCCTCTAATGTACGATCCAATGTGGCGATCCATTTCAGTAACCCTCGAAAATTCATGCATGAATACAGAGTTTCTTGCAGACGATGAATTTAAAGTATGGAAGGAGAAAAAGCATGCTGCCGGGGGGAGGTGCACATCGTGAAATTGTGTGTCCCTTACGCAGATCTTGTCTCTGCCAGCCTTCATCTCCTGCCACATATACAGGGCTATGTACCAAGAGCTGTTATTGGCTATTTGTGTCTTAAAGTCAGTTATTACCAATGTACTGAGCCGTTAACGCTCTTTAGACGTTAGCTCTAACCCCAAGATAGCTGGCGTTATAGATTTGCAAAAGGCAAACTCTAGTCACAATGCCACTATCTGCTCAGTGCATTGCCTAAAGGGGCAATAGAGAGCGATAGTGACTCTCGGTACATAGCCTGTAAGTAGTACTTGTCACTGTGGGCAATAGTATGTACCAGTCACTGTGGGCAAACTTGTATGTACCAATCACTGTAGGCAAACATATGTACCAATCCCTGTGGGCACCGTTGCGCAAGTATGCATAGTAGCTGTAGTTTAAGTACACATCACAAGTAAGAGGACAGGAGGACCGGGGGATGCAGGATTAGCGACCGGACGCGTTTCACTAACAATCGGCCTACTGAAATGGTCCTTGGGGGATCCTTATATGACGAAGAGAGCATCTTACATCATCAACATGCATGGTGAATGGAACGTCATTACATCACTACTGCTCTGCACTTTTGCGTAAGTATAAATTAACTCTCGCAATCCCCCATTATGTACAGAAACACAATCTTGTATGTATAGGTCACTGTGGGAATCTTATATGTACCATTCCACTGTTGGAAAACATATGTACCAATCACTGTGGACAATCTTATATTTATGAGGAGCATACAGACCAAGCAAGCATCGAAACAGCACAGAGTAAAGCCTGCATTTCCCCTAGTGGTGGATAGTGAGTGTTTTTAAAGAATTTTAATATATGGAAGTATCATTTTAAACTGATTTTTTTCAGAGATCTTGATCTTAACCTATTTATTTTTTACTTTTTGTTTAAAACCCTTCCCCTACCCATACCCCTAAGCGCAAGTAAGATACTTTTAAAGATTTTATAAACAATTCAGTAGACAACTTGCAGTGCAGCCACCTTACTCAAGTAGACATTCCCACCACACCACATACGCGGAAGTAAGCCCCTTCTACTATTATTTTTAACTACAATCTTATATTACCAGTCACCGTGGGCAACTTGTATGTACCATTCACTGGACAAGCTTTTATGTACCAGTCACTGTGGGAAACGTTTATGTACTAATCACTGTGGGCAAACTTATAGTACCAGTCACTATGGGCAAACATGACTGATTATTATTATGGATTTATATAGCACCAGCATCTTCCGTAGTGCTTTACACATACATGTATAAATTCACATCAGGCCCATTTCGGGGAGACTATGCCCCCTTCCTGTGGAAAACGTGCATGTACCAATCATTGTGGGCAAATTTGTATGTACCAATCACTTTGGAAAACTTGTATGTACCAGTTAATATAAAGTGAGATTGGTTTTCAGTAACTCCTAAGTGCGTTGTCATGGAATCCAAAGTCCTGTTCCAACACCTAAGTAATTGTCCGAAATGAAATATAAGGTATCTAATAACTCAAAGCAAACCTCAACGGATGTTGCAAAGCATTTTATCAAGAAAAACCACTAGACTATTGTAGGTCCTTATTCAAGTGTTGAATACACTTGAATAAGGACCTATAAGAGTCTAAAACATGTTGTGTGATTTTTCTCAGAAAATTCTTTGCAACATCCGTTGAGGTGCTTTTGAGTCGTTGAATACCTTATACTTCATGTCGTACAATTACAATTTGTATGTACCAGTCACTGTGACAAACTAGTATGTACAAGTCACTGTGGAAATATGTTTTGTACCTGGTCATGGGGGCATCTTATTTTACCAGCCTGTGTGGGCTGGGCATAAGGGCATCTATACTTACTAGTCGGGCGCGGCATGAGGGCATCTTATATTTGTAAGTCTGTGTGGGCTGGGCATGAGGCCTCTTAATTTTAATAACAGCCCACCTGACCTACTTTCTCACACCTCACCTCCACAAGCATCACTACTTTCCCTTTTATGCCTCGCAGGAAGATTTGGGTGCTGCATTAAAGATGTTTCAGGTAAAAAAGGTCTAGGAACCCTGACCACACACCATAAGTGTTCAGACCCCTCTTAAATATTAACAGGAGCGGGTTAAAATACTGTTTTATTCATAACCAAAATTGTTTATAGAAACAAACCTACCATGCCACTAAAATATATGCAGGGGTCTCCAATATCTGAAAACTACAACTCCCAGTAATATCATATGGGATAGATCCTTAAGACATATATATGTTAATATCATATAAGATAGATCCTTAAGACCATATATAAGTTAATATCGTATAAGATAGATCCATAAGACCATATATATGTTAATATCTTATAAGATAGATCCTTAAGACCATATATAAGTTAATAATCATATAAGATAGATCCATAAGACCATATGTATGTTAATATCATTGTGCACAATGCATTTAGGTGGTTGCATTTCCTTGTGATATTGGCTTTTAATACCGTAATACTTTTTCAGATTCCATGTGTGGACTGGTAACTGCCACTAGATTGGCGATGTTTCACTTTGCATAAACATCAGCTTGTACCTTGTACCTACGTTTCACAAGGCGAAATGCTCCACTAGACGTCCTGTATTTTGTGATTGCTACAATATGATTTTTCTTTGTGTAGCTTCTACAATGCACATTCCATGCATATTGTAATAGTTGATATATACCGCATCACTAGACGATATTATAGAATCCATTGTGAATGATTTTTGTTTGGCATAGGACAATCCATAATGTAATTTAGCATTATAGGTCCACTTAGCTCATATACAAGACATTCTCGTCTACCCATTCATTCTACACTCTATGTTAATATATATAATGTATAATGTCACCTGGATAGGATACTATCCTTATGGTAATCTTATCACCCCCCTAACGGTAATAGTTTGAAATCCTGCACAATGTCCTGTTTTCCCCTGTTTCTTTTCTGCTTCCTGGCTCTTCCAGTTAGCCATTGTCAGTTATAGATTTGACAGTTGACATCACAGTCATGAGTGAATTTAATCCCCTGTCTGCCTCTTCTGAGCATGCCCAGGCTCAGTACAGGCTCAGTACAGTGTTTCTAAATTGCTCAGTTTCCATGAGGCATCCAGAAGCATAGCAGGCATACAGTAATGAATTCATAGGACAACTCCAACATATATCAACATATTTTAAAGGACACCTCCACTCTAATAAGAACATCTTTTAGAAAGAATGGCCTCTTTAAAATATGTTGTAATCCATAACTGACAGTTACTAACTGGAAGAACCAGGAAGTAGAAACAGGGGAACAGACATTGTGCAGGATTTTCAGGTTAGACTTTACATATTTCAGATTTCAAACTATTAAAATTTAGGTTTGTGGGGGGGTGTTATTTACCTGTTTTGCCTCTTTAGGCTGGACTTGTCCCTTTAAGAAATAAATATCCAGATGCACTTGATTAATAATATTTAATGGAGAACTAAAACCATTTTAGCATTAACACCCCTCATCCTTGAATTCTGTGATACACTCTATACGGCCAATCGATTCATCACCGCCATAAGCGCGACAATCCCCTTATCTTCAGAAAGTGTAGAACACAGTAATTGTCTTGTTTTACCCACCTCTAAAAATGTGCGCAGAATTGCACTTCTGTCCACAGCTTACGTGAACCCGGTGATCCAGCACAATCTCCCTTGGTGATCATCACTAAAATTGCCAAGTGTGTACCTCTGCTTAAGACTGTCGCTCTTACGCTAACCACACCTTTAATCTCGGTTTAGGCATAGAATCGTTTGCTTGCGGCCAGTCATGGACTGAACTGAAGTTCCCCAATAATCTCAGCTAACACCTGTACTTGAGCCCTCATCTAGTAACGTGGCTCTTAGCCACTTGCATCCCACGTATCACGTCTTCTGTCATTCTTCGGGTTTTGACAGCACATCTAATCAAGCGAGGCCTATGACGATACCATTGATGACTGTCTAGATTGGCAGTGACCTTCACACAGTGTACCCTAGCTTTAAGAGGAGGAATTAGAGTCAACCTCAGTGCATCATGGACCGCTGGATACGCGCTTCGTGAGATCCTAACCCCTACTGGGCAGGTGTTGGTTAAGGACAGCAGCTGCTCCGCTATCGTCGGAGTCGTCAGAGTTAACACTAGACGTGAAATGCGAATAATCGGGCAGTGAACAGACGTGATTCGATCAATGAGCCCGCAAAAAGAGTTGCGGCGCCCAACTCCACCACAACTGCCCCCACCAAACATACACCTGCGCATCACTGCAGGCCACTTCGCTCGAGTCGGACGAGAATACCACTCACGGGCTCTGCAGGGCTGTCATTTCCCTGCGGACAGCCAGGTCATCCGGGAGGTTGGCATTGGGGAATAACGTTCTTAATACTGCTCTGCCCATTTCACAGAATCTGCTTGTGACAGGTTCCAGAGGACGGCGTAAAAGCTCCAGTTCACTAACTCACTACGATTTATGCCAAGGGGAAGAATAGCCAAACTAAAAAATGGTTCAAAGCGGTCACCCCCTCACCCGGATGCAGGTTGAATAAAGACATAGTCCATCCAGTCCAACCCATCTAGCAATATCCTCATTTCCTGCCTAACTGTTGATCCAGTAAAAAACACCAATTTATGAAGGGGAAAAAATTCCTCCTGACCCCAAGTGGCAATCGGAAATTTCCCTGGATCAACTCTACTTTATGTATCAATACCAGTAACTTGTAACATTCCTTGTTTGCAGAAACTCATCCAGCTTTTTATTAACTACCATGACCTGCCATCACAACATCCACTGGAAGACAGTTCCATAGCTTTAACCGTTCTCACAGTGAAAACCCTTTCCGAACATGCAGCCTAAAGGGATGTGCTCGTGTCCTCTGACATGCTCATTGGTGAACAATGCCCCAGATAGTTTATTGTAGGGGTCCATTAAGTATTTATACACAGTAATCATCTCCCCATGCAAGCGCCTTTTCTCCAGCATACATATTGTACCTTTTCCAGTCTCTCTTCATATTCAGCTCCCCCCAATCCCCTTATTATTTTTTGTTGCCCTTCTCTGAACCCTTTCCATTTTAAAGATGTCCTTTTGTACACAGGATTCCAGGATTGCACTGCATATTCCAATGAGGCCTTACCAATGCTTTGTAAAGAGGGAGAATAACATTTTCCCCTTGAATCCATACCTCACTTTATACAACTACTATGCTGGCTCTGCTGTTGCCTGCCGTGGCACTACTTCTTCCTTTAGTTTGTTATCCACCAAAACTCCAAATCCCCTTTCCAACAGGGTTTCACTTAACACAGAGCCATTTATAGTATAAGTGCACAAGGATTTTTATGTCCAAATCATCACCTTACATTTATCAACATTGAATCTCATCTACCACTTAGCATCCCAATGTGACAATCTATCTAGACCCCCTGCAACGATTGCACATCCTCTGAAGTTTTTAATGGTTGACAAGGTTTTGTGTCGTCAGCAAACACAGAACCTGCTGATATAACCCCACTTCCAAATCATTAATAATAGATAAGAAGCGGCCCCAACCAGACCCTGTGGCACCCTACTTAGCCACTTTAGTCCATTAATGAAGCCCCTTAACAACTACTCTTTGATCCTTCATCTATTCATCTAACCAATTTTCTATCCATGTACAAATGTGTATCTGTTGTATTCAATTAGATCACTGGACTTGAAGTTTAGTTCTTCTTCGCTAGTCATCCGACTGGCTTTTTCAATTCAGAATGACTTGTACAAGAATCGGTGGCAATTATGTACCCTGAAAATCCCAATTAGCATATCACATGCAGGTGCTAATTGGGATTTTCCAGGGTACATAATTGCCACAGATCTTGTACAAGCCATTCTGAATTGAGAAAGCCAGTCGGATGACTAGTGAAATGTCTTCAAGAACTAAACTTCAAGTCCAGTTGATCTAATTGAATACAACAGATATACTATGACCTGGAGAATGATAACCTTCACAAGCATTAAAATGTGACTCCCCCAGACCAACAGACCTTAGCTTATATATTAGTTGTTCTATGGGGGACTGTATCAAAAGCCTTTGCAAAATCCAAGTAAGGTACAGTAAGTAGTTCGAGATCAGGATTTTTATTGGTGGGAAGGTAAGTCTAAAATTTTATGTACAGGTGACTTGCCCTTTAATAACAATGGTGTAAATACCTGTTGCAGTTTCACAGCTGAGTTATGTATATAATAGGATACACAGTAGAGATGTTCATGACTATCATGCTCTATTCCATTTTCGATTTTTCGAATTCCAAAATATTGTAATATTCTAAATTTCTAAAAACAGACCCATAGAATTCAATGGTAGAAAAAAATCCAAAAGTTCTGATAAAGTAAGGGAAAAAGCATGGTGACTTACAATAGATAGCTCAGGCACTTGGGAATAAACCCAAAACTCAACAACCAAAAAATATATAGCATTTACTGTATATTACCAAGGTTACCAAAAGTAGCCTTAAATATCTAGTAACCCTCGAAACTAGCTACCATTTCTCCAGGGTATAGAAAATACGGATTCCATCTCTACTGTACTACATAGTTAACAGTCTTAATTATGGAATAATGTCCGCTGGAAACCTTCCCAGCGGAACCTTCCCAGTGGACCCAACATCGCATGACTGCTAAATAAAGTTTTTTAATGAGTTTATTCCCAGCGCCGGCCACATTTCACACAAAGCCTGTCCTGGCAGGAATGACAATGAACAGTAATGATAAGACTAGTTAATTAGTTCCATACATAAAAGTAGAGAGACAGTCCCATTTTTTTATCTAAATCTTACATAATGTCCTAGACAACATAGAGAAGCAATCACCTTATGACATATATAAATAGATATATTTAACTGGTCTAATACAAAATGTGAGACAGCAAAGTTACAGTCCAGTCTCCTGTAAAAGGAAATGGTAGGGATGGGTCAAAAATCTATACATTTAAATCTCTTGGGGAAGACCTTATTAAGGGGCCGATACACATACCAATCTCCATTGTATGATGTCGGATCGTGTATGGCTGATCGCCCAATTTTTTATTGGACCAAAATGATTGGTACATGTATGGGCCCCTTGAATGGTGGGAAGAGGGCAGGTCTAAACGTTTATTATTAGGAAGTCCACCAATATCTCTCATATACTGGGACCCCAGAAATGTCCCAGTACGGGGTCATCTTCTAATCTCATTGATGTCCTGAAGCCAAATTGAAAAGTGAACAAGACCAACAATACAGAGTCTGTTCTAATAACCCCTAAAAACCTTATCCCCGTTATCTCTGCAGCAGATCAGCAGATCATTTTTCGCTCTCTTTCTAAAAAGTCGATGATTATTACTGAATCCTCCGCTTCTCCTCTCCAGACCAAAGTAATGTTTAAAGGAGACTTACTGCACAAAAAAATATAATAGTGTTTTAAGTGAAGAGTCTCTTTGATTTTCCACATGAATTATAATGTTTATCTTGTTTCAGGCATTTTATGATTGCAATTAGGTGTGCGCTTCGGGAGAGGAGGTATGAAAGCGCATGATACGGACGGGAATAAAAGCAGGAGATGATATGTTTATTCCAATACAGACATCCCGTCTTGATGTCGCCTTCTCCCTCACAGTGCTAATTACATTTAGGGAATGCCAAAGTTTGCTGCTTTAGTAGAAACTTTCTGTCAGTTTCACAAGACATGAAATTAATTACTGTTTCAAAAGGCTGGCAAGGGTAAAATGTCTACATTTATATATGCTTGTAATGGAAGATGTCCTGATTTGGGGAGTTCATCACCGGTCTTCCATAATGCGCTGCCATCATGGTGATAAAGAGAAACATCGTGAGCAGCTGCCATTGGATGGGAGCAGCAAACATGACAGTCATTGTCAACAGCAGGAACCACAATAAAAAATAGCCGTAGTGTTACCTTAGCTAATCTAGTGCAGCACCTAGCTCACCTCCTGGGATAGCAACCCCCCCATGTTGTCTCGTTCTTTTGCACGTGTTTGTACTACTACACCTGGAACTTAAAGGGGAACCTATGGGAGGGATGAGAGGGTGGAATAATTGCAGTTGTTTGTGAGATACTGAGAGGGAGAAGGCGTGACCACAAACTTCTTATTTAAATGGAATCCTCACGGGACCTTTCAGGACTTGTCCCCTTTCCCACCACATCATCTGCCCACAACCAAAAGTCCAACCGGCTCTTAGGTTTTCCTCTCCAAGCCACACAAGACCCTATACCCAGGTATGAGCGGTAGTGTATTTATTGGCCCCATAACAGAGCAAATGCAATCTAATTTCCCCTATTTGTATGCCCTACTGAGAAATAAACCCCTTGAAACTTCCAAATAGACCTTGCAAAATAATGGAAATGGAATATGGAAAATAATGTATTGAACTATTTGATTGATTAAAGTGCAGTTTAAATGGTATCTATACTCGAATAGATATAGATAGATATAATTGAATTTTAAAAAATTATCAAAATATAAAAAAATACGCAAAGTTCCAGCTCTTTTTAATCTGGGTTGTAGATTCCTGAGAAATCATCATTTTAATCACAGATTTTACAGGGAAAGACCTGTCACTCACTCCAGGAGCAGAGATTGTAATATGTGACCCATTAATGAACCTCTACTAGGATCTTTAGCTGCCTGCCGCACACTTTCTATCGCAACAATTAGGAGAATCAGCAGAGAAAGAGGCAGGGAGAAGGGGGAGGGAGAT
Source organism: Hymenochirus boettgeri (assembly GCA_019447015.1). Classification (NCBI taxonomy): domain Eukaryota; kingdom Metazoa; phylum Chordata; class Amphibia; order Anura; family Pipidae; genus Hymenochirus; species Hymenochirus boettgeri. The sequence continues at coordinate 24,076,279 of CM033477.1, forward strand.
GGTAAGTAAGAGCAGTGTGCCATGGTGAGGCTGTGCAGGACTCATAAGTTGTCGCAGACACTACAAGAGGCAGTGAGGGGTGTGGGGCAATTAGGAGCACTCACTAACATTAATAATTTAATGACAAAAGCAAGCTCAGATAACACGTGAGTACCACCATTTTAACTGCTCTGCATTTGTCGAACAGACAGTAATGGTCCCATACAGTGAGAACAGACAATAATGGTCCTATACAGTGAGAAGAGACAGTAATGGTCCCATACAGTGAGAGCAGACAGTAATGGTCTCATACAGTGAGAACAGAGAGTAATGGTCCCATACAGTGAGAACAGACGGTAATGGTCCCATACAGTGAAAACAGACAGTAATGGTCACATACAGTGAAAACAGACAGTAATGGTCCTATACAGTGAGAAAAGACAGTAGATGCTCCAATCCGTGAGAACAGAAAGTAAAGGTCCCATACAGTGAAAACAGACAGTAATGGTCACATACAGTGAAAACAGACAGTAATGGTCCTATACAGTGAGAACAGACAGTAATGGTCCCATACAGTGAGAACAGACACAGCTATAAGGTCAGAAACATGTTAATCCCTTTAATAATATAGATGTAGATTATCGGATCAATAAAACGAGTTTCCAGTTTTTTGCATTACCCCTCCTCCTTTACACTCCAACTTATCCCAGGCTTTGTTTCTTTAATATCCCCCTACTTAAAATTTGCAAACTAAATTCAAGATGCCACATAAATTATTCATATTAAAAAAAAATGAGAAAAATTGCAAAAAAACAACATCGAATCCTATTTAATTTTATTGATTCGAAACTCCTTTCTCATGCCATACGGGATTCTATCGTATACATGCGCTTTATTCTGCCGCAATGGGAATTTTTTCGAAAAAATAATTAACTTTTTTTCTCTTTTCCCACTGTCAGTATTTAAAGGGTTAACGACCCACTATTCGTAGTAAAGTAATGTTCTATGTATTGATCACTTCTTAATTCTAGTGTTAACACATGGAAAATGTTTATTTAACGTCCATCTGAGCGAATATAAGAAAAATTAAAGCTGCGGTTTATCCATTTTTTTTTTTTAGTTTGTTTCCTTTGGGCGGCTGAATAGATCATTAACTAAAAATAACAAAGGAAGAAAAGGTTATTTTGGTTTTATCAATAATTAATTAATTAACGGCTTCTCCTGCACGCAGGACGTTATTAATGGGGCTTTTGACAGCGTCCCCAGGAGACAAGCAAAGAGGCGACATTTTGTGTCCCTGCGCAATTAATTAAAATGTCACTTTGCCAAATGAATTCTGTCAACCACCGTTCTTTCTGCTCTCTTGAGCGATCTCTCTTTTTTTTTTGATAAAGTGACTAGGAAACAGTTAATATTTTCTCTTAACATCACAGAGATTAATAAAGGTCTCTCTCTCTCCGGGAGAGGCATTAGGTTTTTTCAGAAGAAAAAAAAAAGCGTGTATCTGTCTCGCACACGCGTGGTCATTTGACACAAGCCGCCACGAGCGGCACTTTTGTGGTCTCTTAGTTTATTAGTGAGGGTGTGTTGATCCTCTTGAGGTTCTCTTGACCCCTAGTGGTATTACTGACGTAAAGGGGTTAATAGGGCACATGAAAACCTTGTAACAGAAGGACTCCCTATTATTCTTGAGGATGTAATATCAAAAGAAGATAACCAGAGGAGACAGTGCCTGGATACCAGACTTAATCCCCCCATCCTCAGCACCTCACTGATTTCCCAGAAGGATGAAAAAAGATAAAATGGACATCTAGGCATGTTTTGTTCTTAAGATGATGACCCTCTTCTGTTAATCCTAAAACTGGATTATAATGATAAAAATAACGGCAGTCGGTGAAGATTAGGAAAATGAGACGGAAAATAATCTGATCATTTAATCTCTGAAAATGATGCGCAAAATGTTTCCCCAAGTGGCATAACTAGGAATCACTGGGCCCCAAGCAAAACCATGATGGGGCCCTGTGCTTCGTCCACAGTGGTTTTCTGGGAAGAGGGGTATATCTATCATAGGAAAAATAAGAAGATGGGGCCTCCCTGCAGTTGCTCCCCTTCTCCCCTCTTGTTACGCTCTGGTTCCCCCTCCATTGGAAAAGGCACAAAATTAAATTGGACTGATTAAATGTTAAATTCTTCAAGTTTATTCAATGTTTCGGACCAATGTTCAGTGGATTTCACACCAATCTAATGAACCAGTTACACACACTAATACCGATCATGACATTATGACAAACATGACATCATCGATTAGTATTGGCAGATAAATTGCTTCCGAATCTCAACCCTATATTAACGTCCAGAAGCTGCTGATTGTAATGCTATATCACTTACCATTCTAAGAAACTTTTAATTATGATGCCACTAACCATGAGAGCCTTTTATTATATTACAATCCAGTCATAATCCTTTTAAGTCCAGTTATGTGGTGGGGGTTTTAAAAATCTATGTAAAGTCTCGCTATTCCAGTCACTGTAAATTCTATGATGTGAATGTATACATGTAATTGTAAAGCGCTACGGAAGATGTTGGCGCAATATAAATCCACAATAATAATAATAATAAATTCCTAGGGCCATATCCATAAAGGCGCAGTATCGCTTTTTTTGATAAACAAAATCTTACTGTAGATTTACGCCTCCATAGACTACCGTTGCGGTATTTTACTACGTAGGTATACTATGAGACCGAACGTTCGTTAATTTTATGGCGGTACATTTACGGCCGCTGTTGGTACAATAACGCACAGTATCGTTAAATTGTAATACCGCGCATTTAGACATATGGCCCTTAGTGATGTCAAGACCCATCGGAATGTCTGAAACCAGGTTGCAGCTCTGGGACATTGTCCTGTTTGTATCACCCTGTGTTAAAGGGGTGAGGATTAGAATTGAAGTAATGGGGGATTTATGAAGTGAATGATTTTATATCTTTAGTTAATACATAGAAATACATAACTGTGATAAGCAGCATTCGGACTATAAGCTGCATGTCCCCTTTAATGGTAGACATTCTTACTAACTGGTTTGATCATTAGTTTGGTGAGTGGACTGGGAATGTGGTCTCTATTAATTCCCCATTCGTCCATCATTGTATTATTCTGCAATTATCTTAATGAGTAAGGAGAGGGAATTGGTCAAGTTACAGGATTCTGGTGTTCTATTTCTATCTCCCCGTTTTCTTCTGTAACTGGAGCTGTCAGTCACATTCAGATCTGTACATTTACCCCCTATCAGATTCTATGGATCAGTTACCAACTGTCCCAGATTTGCAGGACAGTCCCAACTTACTCCTAACGCAACATCCGGAGATCCACAGCCAGTGTCGGACGTGTGTGTTGGTGTCCACCAGGAACAATAAGACCAGGCACCCACCGAAAGCATTAAGGGACCCACTTTTATGTCTTCATTTCTCAAAGACCGGGGAAGGAATGACCTGACTCCTTATTAAGGGGATCCACAAGTGAAAATCTTTTTTTGATATTCAGTTTAATTGAAGAACAGAAGGTAAAGGAGCTGTGTTATCTCCCGTTCTTCAATAAAAGGTTCAGTAGCCAGGAACAAAGGTAAGTAACTTACCCAATCTTTTGCTCCTACACCGCGTACTATGACCGGTCCTGATGGACTCAGTATGTTATGCACATGGCACATGCGCATTACATACTAAATAAGGTAAGAGGGTCCCAGGTGTGAGGCGCTAGTGGTTCAGTTCCCCATCCTGGGTACAATGCATTTGTCGAGTGAGGGGGGAGGTGAATCAATAATCTTTAACATATTTTCAGTGTAGCCCCCTATGTATTTAATTCTTTCCATCTTTCCTTTCTTGCTGTATCAGCCCATCCCTACCACCAGCCAATACCTACAGCCTCCATTCCCCGTGTTTTCCCACCAGCTCTGCTTCCTGACCTATCCCCCTCCTCCCTTTATCACTTTGCTATTTTCTGTATTACCTGTTCAGCATTTTCTGCTCTCGTCTCTCTCTGTGATGGTAAATACAAAACAAGATGCTCGTGGGAGGTCAGATCAAAAGCCTGACTGCCAACTTATTAAATCTATAAATAAACCCCCATCCAAATCCCCTAGAATGGACCCGGTAGCAGGAATGAATGGTGCAGGATAGACACCACTGTCGTGATGGCTCGCCAAACACCTAATACCAGCCCCGCTGCTGATAGTCTGCACATTTCTAACTTGCTTAGGACGATACGTGTCTTGTCATATCCAGTGAAATGCAATCTAGCAACTGCACACGGAAAACGACGAGATACGCCATGTTATTGCATTACAATATGTTCATATCAGCAAAACTGCATCTTACATAACACAGCGTTTATTTTGTTATTCCAGTCAAACGTTAAAGGGGAAAAAATATGGGTTTTTATAGAGGGAACTTCTATATAATGATCAATGTTTCTGCAAGAAACTCGTTATTTTTAACGTGGTAGGGGAGTAGTTGATATAGAAGACCAATCAGCGCTTTTAAAATAAGAGTGAGAGCGCCCCTGTGGCCATATTGATATTAGAGATGGCAGAATGCATGCTAGGATTTACCAAACAATGATTTCTTTTGAATTATGTATCAATGTCATGAGTTTAATGCAGACGTGAAGGCTAAATGTTTTTTTCAGTACATATTGTTTATACAGATCTTAAGGCGCCATACATTAGCAGACCGATTTCGAGACATTCAATCAATTCTGCCTTTTGGGATCTTCTTAGCGGGGTGACACATGATCATATGCCGGTCATGAAGAAGATTTAGAATGGCAGTTCCTTACTGTCATGAACGTGAGTGCAATATCTGAAATTGCAGTCTTAATTTTCAAATTATATCACTTTAAGGCATGGTCAAGCAGTTTGGCAGCTCCCGCAATGTTTAAATGTCAGGCAATCCAGGGGTTAAAATCTTTGCTGACCATTGGAAAAGACTAAAGTTTCGAACACACGTGCAATCGCGGGTCCTGACCCGTGTATGGGCCCTTTATCGGCTGAAATGGACGAGCGATGGGCCCGGGACCGACCAGACGGTTCCGAACGACCGGAGGTTTCAGCGATAAAGGGCCATACACGGGCCGATTATCGGGCGAAATGAACGTTTGTACACATTGTCGCTGCAGGCCTGTACAAACTTATATTTCTTATATTGCTTAGGCCAAGCATGAGGTCTGCCAGTGCCTTTAAAGGCGACAAAGTCAGTTCAAAGACCATTCATATTTCTTAATAATTCAGGCATAGGATATTTCATATTTCATAAATATTCTCAGTTTATACTAGAATCCAATCTGCATTCATAGATACCTTATAGGCGATGATATTCCTTGGGAAACTCGAGATATTATCCTTCTTAGGCTACAAACTCCAATAAATGTCAGTGTGGTATCATTGACAATCAGAATATCAATATCATATGTTTAGTACTATATATATCAGAGATATCAGTGCGTATCGCAGTATGTTATATGCTGGACTTAATCAGATCGCGGTATCGCATACGTACTGTAATCGTTGGATTAATCAGATTGCGTATCGCAGTATGTTATATCCTGGGATCTTAATCAGATAGCGTATCGGCAGTACGTTATATCCTGGATTTTAGATTTCAGATTGCGTATCGCAGTAGATGTTATATCCTGGATTTAATCAGACGCGTCTATCGCAAGTTGTTTTATTCCTGGATTTAATCAGATGCGTTATCGCAGTCGTTATATCCTGGATTTTAATCAGACGCGTATCGCCAGTAGTATGTTATATCCTGGACTTAACAGACGCGTTTATCGCAGTCGCAGATTTATGTTATATCCTGGATTTAATCAGATTGCATATCGCAGTATGTTATATCCTGGATTAATCAGATCGGTTATCGAGTAAGTTATATCCTGGATTTAATCAGATCGCGTATCGCAGTATGTTATATCCTGGATTTAATCAGATCGCGTATCGCAGTATGTATATCCTGGATTTAATCAGATCGCGTATCGCAGTATGTTATATCCTGGATTTAATCAGATGCGTATCGCAGTATGTTATATCCTGGATTTAATCAGATCGCGTATCGCAGTAGTTATATCCTGGATTTAATCGATCGAGGTATCGCAGTATGTTATATCCTGATTAATCAGATTGCGTATCGCAGTATGTTATACCTGGATTTAATCAGATCGCGTATCGCAGTATGTTATATCCTGGATTAATCAGATTGGTATCGCAGTATGTTATATCCTGGATTTAATCAGATCGCGGTATCGCAGTATGTTATATCCTGGATTTAATCAGATCGCGTATCGCAGTATGTTACATCCTGGATTTAATCAGATGCGTGATCGCAGTATGTTATGTCCTGGATTTAATCAGATTGCGGTATCGCAGTATGTTATTTAATCCTGGATTTAATCAGATCGGTATCGCAGTACGTATATCCTGGATTTAATCAGATCGGTATCGCAGTACGTTATATCCTGGATTTAATCAGATTGCGTATCGCAGAGTTATATCCTGGATTTAATCAGATCGCGTATCGCAGTAGTTATATCTGGATTTAATCAGATGCGTATCGCAGTATGTTATATCCTGGATTTATCAGATCGCGTATCGCAGTATGTTATATCCTGGATTTAATCAGATCGCGTTATCGCAGTATGTTAATCCTGGATTTAATCAGATGCGTATCGCAGTATGTTATATCCTGGTTTAATCAGATCGCGTATCGCAGTATGTTATATCGGATTTAATCAGATCGCGTTTCGCAGATGTTAATCCTGGATTTAATCAGATCGCGTATCGCAGTATGTTATATCCTGGATTAATCAGATCGCGTATCGCAGTATGTTATATCCTGGATTTAATCAGATGCGTATCGCAGTAGTTATCGGATTTAATCAGATCGCGTTATCGCAGTATGTATGTTATATCCTGGATTAATCAGATCGCGTATCGCAGTAGTTATATCCTGGATTTAATCAGATAGCGTATCGCAGTATGTTATATCCTGGATTTAATCGATCACGTATCGCAGTATGTTATATCTGGATTTAATCAGATCGCATATCGCAGTATGTTATATCCGGATTTAATCAGATCGTATCGCGTTGTTATATCTGGATTTAATCAGACGCGTATCGCAGTATGTTATATCCTGGATTTAATCAGATGCGTATCGCAGTGTTAATCCTGGATTTAATCAGATCGGTATCGCAGGATGTTATACCTGGATTTAATCAGATTGCGTATCGCAGTATGTTATATCCTGGATTTAATCAGATCGCGTATCGCAGTATGTTATATCCTGGATTTAATCAGATTGGTATCGCAGTAGTATATCCTGGATTTAATCAGATCGCGTATAGCAGTATGTTATATCCTGGATTTAATCAGATCGCGTATCGCAGTACGTTATATCCGGATTTAATCAGATGCGTATCGCAGTATGTTATATCCTGGATTAATCAGATCGTATCGCAGTATGTTATATCTGGATTTAATCAGATTGCGTATCGCAGTATGTTATATCCTGGATTAATCAGATCGGTTATCGCAGTATGTTATATCCTGGATTTAATCAGATCGCGTATCGCAGTAAGTTATATCCTGGATTTATCAGATTGGTATCGCAGTATGTATATCCTGGATTTAATCAGAAGTGTATCGCAGTATGTTATTCCTGGATTTAATCAGATCGTGTATCGCAGTATGTTATATCCTGGTTTAATCAGATTGTGTATGCAGTATGTTTATATCCGGATTTAATCAGATTGTATCGCCGTATGTTATACTGGATTTAATCAGATTGCGGTATCGCAGTAGTTATATCCTGGATTTAATCAGATCGCGTATCGCAGTATGTTATATCCTGGATTTAATCAGATCGCTATCGGAGTATGTTATATCCTGGATTTAATCAGATGCGTTCGCAGTATGTTATATCCTGGATTAATCAGATCGCTATCGCAGAGTTATATCTGGATTTAATCAGACGCATATCGCAGTTGTTTATCGGATTTAATCAGATTGCGTATCGCAGTATGTTATATCCTGGATTTTAATAGATCGCGTATCGCAGTAGTGTTATTACTGGATTTAATCAGATTCGCGTATCGCAGTATGTTATATCCTGGATTTAATCAGATAGCGTATCGCAGTATGTTATATCCTGGATTTAATCAGATTGCGGATCGCAGTATGTTATATCCTGGATTTAATTAAGTTGCGTTATCGCAGTATGTTATATCCTGGATTTAATCAGATCGCGTATCGCAGTATGTTAATCCGGATTTAATCAGATTGTGTATCGCAGTATGTTATATCCTGGATTTAATCAGATTGCGTATCGCAGTATGTATATCCTGGATTAATCAGATCGTGTATATAGTATGTTATATCCTGGATTTAATCAGATCGCTATCGCAGTATGTTATATCCTGGATTTAATCAGATTTGCTATCGCACGTATGTTATATCTGGATATTAATCAGATTCATATCGCAGTATGTTATATCCTGGATTTAATCAGATTGCATATCGCAGTATGTTATATCCTGGATTTGAGGTAGAGATTTAAGTAGAAGAAGCTACTGATGATACTTCGGCTATTGAACGACTGCTTTTCAGTTCTTCACCCAGTGGGTACATTTCTGTTTCTGTACTTGGCTTTGCAGTCACAGTATTACACATATTTTGAAGCCCATAAAAAAGTGCACACTAGGGTTGGCCAATTGTTCTGGCCACACTAGGTGCGCTTCACTGGAAATGCGCATGCATTACCTGCGTTAACGTGTGCGATTGTGCTTGAGTTTCCATTGCACTACTAGGTATTGTGGTATGGCCCCACCCTTAATGTGCTCGTTCCTTAATGGGAGTGCAACGGCCCCCCATTGAAGCTATGTTTCCATTTGGGCTCCTTTCAATATGTTGTGTCATGGCGTGTTCCCCGTATTAAGGCTTCCCAGTAGGGTGCAGGGGGAAGGGTTCCCTCAACAGATGGTTTGAAGTTCTGGGGTTCATTGTTGCCATCTAAATGTCAGCAGCTGGAACAATGTTGTGATGTTGTTATTCATTGGTCATTTCATGTCATGAAGTCACAATCTTTTCTTCTTCTCCATCCATTAATTTGTGGCAGGCCCCTTTAAACACAACCCTACTCTCCCCAGCTGTATGTCAGCTGATTGCGTGGGTGTTAGAAAAGGTGTGCATGGTCAGCTGTGTGAAACACAGGTACCGGACTGGCAGTATTTTAAAACAGCTAATCACGGTACCTGCCATGCAGATCGATGGGCCCTATAGTTACACAACTGATATTTTTCTGACGTATTGTTTAGAACCTGCTAAAGTAGAACAATGCATTGTTTGCCTTACTAAGACAGCCTGTGTGAAGTAAGGCTGGGTACACACGGTAGGACTTTTTGTCCCCAACCAAGCGTTTACTGCGAGCGCTCGGTTAGGACAAATGACTGTCGGTTGCGGCCATAGTGGCCACGGCTGATCGGGCGGTCCCATAGGGAACAGCATGATTGGCCTTGATTTACTGACAGTTCCTCCAATACGGACTTGAGCTCGGTCACAGCCAGCCACCCACACCATCAGGTATTTCTGCCTGACGGTCCGATACACGGCACTATCGGTTGGTTGGCCGGAAATATCTGATGGTATGTACCCAGCCTAATTAAAACCCTTCAGTAGCGAAACTGCTGCACGCAAGTTACCGTAATCAGCTGTTTTTAAACAGCCAATCCCTTCTATGTTAGTCCCTTCTATGTTAGTAAAGGTGCGCGCAATCAACTGTTTTAAACACTGGTACCGGACTGGCAGTTTTTCAATACAGCTGATCGCCCGCAACTTTATATAAATATGTGCAATCAGGTGTTTAAAAACAGATGATTGTGGTAACTGGCATGGAGATTTCAGGTCCTTTTAACCACCCTATTACTTAGCAAAGTAAGAAACTTACTTTCCTCTATAGCTCTATGGGTGATGAAGACTGAATATGTCTGAGCCAGTGGCCTGGTGAGGAGGTGGGGCTAGAAATGATTGGAGGGCTTGACTTCACACAGGTATATTTTTGATAGGAATTATTACATTGATACTTGATTTAAATAAGCAGAAGATAAAAAATATTTTAGCCTTAAAGCAGCAAAACAATAAACATTTCAGGGGTTTGGAAAGCACTGATATTTTTTTTTGTTGTGTAAATGTATATATAACCCATGGGAATGGGTACAGATAATACTGTAAATGTTATCGGTCTATAGTACAAGCATCAACCTGTATTTTATTGCCATATGATTTATTTTCTAATTTTATCATAAACTGATCAATTGTATAGGTTGGTACACACAGTACAGATCTTATATATTCTGTTATACCCTACACACAGAAAATTCAACATTTCTTTTAATGAATTCCGATATTGATGGTAAAATCTAATTCCCCAGTGTTTCTTACTTGAAAATGTTCCCTTGGTGTTGTTCCCTGATGGATAACACTCAAATGAGGCTTGGATGTCTTTCTGGACAAGTTGAAAGTTTACTGCACTTTTATAGGGGGGTCATCCCAGAAACACCTCTCAGAGGAAAAAAAAGGTTAGGCCCCATATCAATTTACTATGATATGGAAAGAATGAGAACAGGTAAAAGGCCTTAAAAACTATGGCGAGTAATTGGGCATAATAATAGACTGGAGACATGGCTACAGTACATCCAACGTACAATCTCTCTGCAGCCAATAACTCAGTCTGGTCTCATGGGGCCATATTTATAAAGCAAGGGTATCGCTTTTTAGTGATACTGCGCCTTTAACGATCGGTATCGTAAATTTATGATTGTAAACGATCGTAGATTTATGATCGGTTTAACGATCGTAAATTTGTGATACCGATTGTAAATCTATGATAACGAAATTTTTTATATACTCCAGAATCTGAAAACGACCTCCCTAAAAACACCAATAAGCTATAAAATCCCACTTCAGTAAATTGTATTAAAGTAAATGTAAGCCTGTTAAGAACTGGATGAAGTATCTGTGTGTATGTGCAGTGTCAGACCACACCTCCTGACCTCTGTCAAATGCTACCTTGCTTTATCTGTCCTGTAAAAGGATTGGCTAGAGATTTAATGGGTGTGGCCAACTGTAACAAGTTTCTGCCATAGTAAAGGACTGAGCATGTGCAGAACTTAATGGTCGTTGACCAAACTGTGTGATACTAGAATGCTGGGAAGTAAAGCACAAACCATATGTTATTTAGGTAAATTTCCCAGCACCTGTATCAAAATGAGAGGTAAGACACAGATTACTGGTTTTATATCAAGGTGTTCTGCCTTCTGGTTCAGTGTTGTTCTGTGGCTTTAGTTGTCCTTTAACTAGCGGACGGTATTCTACGATTGAACGTTCGGTCGTAAATGTACGATTGCGATCGTAAATTAACTAACCCGCAAATTGCTAAAAAGTGATACCGCGGCTTTATAAATACGGCCCATCATTTCTTTTCATAGCAGGTGGGAGTTATCAGGGGTATTGGCTTCACTAGCACTAGAATATTTTCAGTGACTATCCTGCAGTATCTGCCACAGGAGATTCCCTCATATGATCCTAGCCTAGATAAGTCCGTGTGTTGTATATCCTTAGGCAATGCTGCAAATAACAATACAGATGAATTGTCTGTAAAAATAATTGTATTGTTATCTGTCTCATTCTCCTGCAGGCTGTAAGATACAGAAACCATATAAGAGACCAGTAAATGGGAGAACCTCCCATTTACACTTACCTTGGCGCTGTAATATCTGCTTACATGTGGTTACTGAGGTGCATACGGTGTGAGTGACACTCGGTGTAATGCAATATTGGACGCTAAATGCCGAATGTAAAGCCTGCGCTATGTGATGAATTATCTGGGGTTTTACACTGAGTCTGCGGTGCCATTTCCAAAAATATTCGGGTTTTTATAACGTTTTCGGAAAATCACAGGAAACACTAGAGAAAACAAAAAAAAATAAGTTACTGGGGAAATTAGGCAGGGAATTCCCCTTTATACAAACATAGAAAAGATAATCAATGCACATTCCTGGGCTCCATACAATATCATATTATCTGCACACTGGCATACTTTATAAACAAAGGGGTTTTAGTATACATTACTGTGATCACATGAATGAAAAGCCTTCCAACCACGCAAGGTAACACCAGTCTGGAAGGTCTTAACGTCTAACCTTTTTTACTTTAAAGGAATAATTCACTTGAAGAGCGAACTATTCCATTAATGTATTGATTGAAGCCCGGGAGGTTAAGGAGCTATGCCTATGAGCTTCATTTAATTGAGCAGGAGCCAGGGAGGAAGATAAGCATATTTACCTGTCGCGCGATCCACCGCAGAGTTTAAAATCTCCGACCGCTTCCTGGTTCTAATCCTCTATAGCGTGCAAGATCGCGCATGTGCACTATAGAGGATTAGAACCAGAAAGTGGTTGGAGATTTTCATCTCTGCAGCGGTGGATCATGCAAAAGGTAAATACACTTACCTTCGTCCCTGGCTCCTGCTCAACTGATTGAAGAACGGAAGGTAAGCTATAGCTCCTTAACCTCCCTGGCTTTAAGCAATACATTTAAGGAATTTTCGAGTTAACTATTCCTTTAATTATGATTAGCAAACTTTTAATTATGATTTAGCAAAGTTAGGACATTCCAGACTTGGGTTAACTTGACATGGTTGGAAGGGTTTTAATTCATGTCATCACGCTTTGTTTATAATGTATGCCAGTGTGCTGATAATATGATACTGTATGGGGCCCAGGAATCTGCATTGATTATCTTTTCTTTGTTTGTATAAATGTTTGACCAGATCCGTAGCACTTCCACAAAATGAATAATAATTTAGCCTAAGGCGCTCTTCCACAGTCCTTCTATTGTAGGGGATTCACCTTCCTACTTTTTAACAGTTTTGTAACAATATTTTTCATTCAAATAAGGCAGGCAGAGTAAGAGGCAGTAAAACTTATAAGGCCAAACAGGAGGTAGGAATACTTGCTCCTACCTCCCATGAGATAATAGATTTAAAGGGGAATGGTTAGTTTGGGGCTCTTCTATAAAAAAGGAACTTTTATCAAAAAAGCAAAATAGTAAATAACAAAAAGAAATACTTTTTCTTTCATAAAACACATCCTATATCTCTGTAGTGAGACTGTCCAAAACCCTGAAACCTCAAGCAGATAAAATATTACCTTTCCTGCGACCACAGAGTGAAACAATGAACTGCAACACCACTTTCCTTCCCACCAGTCTACTTTCTCTGCTGCAATTAATGGGCATCAACTGGCTGAATATCCTACCACATCAAATCAATAGAATTTGTAATGAACTGTCTGTTCAGACAATTTAGCTGCATAACCCCTTTGAGTCCATGTCTGGTGTGGAGACATCTACAGTAAGAATCTATGAAGCATTATGGACCTGACGCTCCATTAAATAAATGGCTTATACCTTTCTTGATACATATTTTTTTAAATGTCTTTTAGATGAAGTCACTAAAACATTAACACAGAGACTGTTGTAATAAGAAAGGTAAAAATGAGGAATACCCACTCTGGCTGACAGAGGGCATGGTATATAAGGGATAATACACTACCTACAGTGTAATATAAGGATATTACACCACAGAGGAGTTCCAGGACCATATAGAAGCATGAGTTCTTTTATACAGGGCACGGAACTCCAAGGTGAGGTAAATCCATATATTACACTGTAAGTAGCGTATTATTTCTTATAATACATAAGGCCAGCCAATTCCAATAAATAAAAAACCCAGCACAGACACACTCTCCCCCTACTCTTCCACTGTCTCCCCTCTGATGAAGGTGCACAATGTAGCACTGAAACGTTGATATAATAAATACAACTTGTTTTGAAAATCCAAGAGTGCCCAGGATTTGGACTATTTTTATGCATGATTATATATACCCGGAGGCACCTGGTGGAAAAGCAGGAAGAGTGCACTGGGACCAATAGATATTTACAATTAGACATAGGCTTGTGAAGGTTCTCATTCATCCAGGTCATGGTATATCTGTTGTATTCCAGTTGATCTAACTGAATACAACAGATATACAATTAGACATAGTTTATAACAAAAAAGTCCCAGGACCAGATGAAATACATCCTCGGGTCTAAAGAGAGCTTAGCCTGTGTACACACTATGCAATTTCAGCCCGATTGACTGATAGTTCAGTGTATAAGTCAACTAGGGTGAAAAAAAACCTGCATTTTTTTGGGCTGGCCGTGTCAGACGTCTGACCGAATCGGACGAATGGGCAATTGAACAGGTCAGAAAACCATGGTTGATTGTGCAGTCTTCTATGGACTGCATGCTCTGTCACAGTAAACTGTCAGCTGATGCTACTTTTGCCACTACCGACAGTCCTTCGTTGAATGATTGGTCTGGACAAAGCATCTTATGGTGTGTACCCAGCTTTAGTTATGTTTTATCTAGGCCATTGTTTCTTATCTATTCAGATTCACTTTGTCTGGTAATGTGCCTCTGAACTGAAAAAAAAGCAAATGTGTTACCAATAATTAAAAAATGGGTTTACAGCCTGGTAACTATCAACAAGCAAGTTTAACATCAGTGGTAGGGAAAATACTGGAAACTTTGTTATTGGATCATATTCTGCACTTTGTCTCCAGAACTGATAAGAGAATGGATTTATGAGACATAGATCTAGTCAGACTAACTTGCTTTGTTCTTATGAAGAGGTGAGTATGAATGTAGATTCTGTCATTGCTGTAGATGTGGTATAATAGATTTTGCTAAAGCTTTTTATACTGTGCCACATACTGTAGGTGAATTATGTATAAACTGAGATCTGTTGGCCTTGAAAAACATTTGTACATGGATAGAGATGTATTAATGACTTGGTTGAAGAGGGGTATAGATTCAAGGAAGAAAAATATTATTCTTATTTTATAATAAGAGATGAAGTTTGGTCTGTGCTATTAGACTAGTTACACTTAGGTGACTGGGTACACATGCTTCAACATGATTGGCTGCCCTGTACAATAATACATTTGTTGTGGTATTTTCACTTTGACTGACATTTTTCATCAGATTTTGACATGTCAGTAAATGATTTTAAACATTTTATTTGTTCAAACCCTTATTCTACCAATCAGATGTTATCTAACTGCAATAGACCAGTAAAAATCTAGCATGTGATTGGTTAATGCAATTTAATAGGACAGACCAAACCTTGGTACCTCTTATCATATAGGTTCCTATAGTCTTCTTATCATTCCTGGCATCATTCTTGTGTGTTTTTAATGATTCCTTTACACACAATTGTCCGTGGATCTCTCTTGTGATAGTCTTTATGTAGCCTTTGACAGAATTAATCAATAAAAATTATCTTCCGTAAAATCGCCGCATTTTTAGAGCCAAAAAAAGAAATCTTCAGACCTTTATACTTCTCCTTGACCTTTTGGTAACATTTGATATTTTATACTTGTCAAAATTCTAGATTCTCTTAGGCTCCTGGACATCTGCTATTATGGATTTTTTTATTTTGGACAGAAACGTAATTATCATTTAACACCCCATCCTACATCTGCCATACTTCAGAAAATATAATTGTGTGTATCCGAAATCTGCAAGATAGACAGCTTGTCAAATGTGCTGTGGTATATGACTGTTAACATTTTAAGGTGCAGATTGGTTGGACAGAATGGGATAGATCGGTCACAATCTGGAATGTGCCATAAAAACTTACTACAACCTACACTATAGCCACATTTCTAAGGCTCCCTACACTTCTGTCAGTGGTTCCTCTTCTACAGTACCCAATATTCTCATTATACCACTAGGAACATCTCCAATTCCATGAAGCTCCCAGTGGAGAGATTTTGTGCTGGAGGTTATTAATACCAGAGACAGTTTGGAACTCTGCAGTTATTCAGGTCTGCCACTTGGTTAAGTTTGTGGTTAAGTTTCTGCTATTCCTAACCCCTTTGGGGCTCATTTACCCAGAGCCGCTAACGCTCTCGATAAATGCTTCTTCCGCGATTTAATATAGCGTTTGCAAATGTGGGTACCCACTGCAGGATTTTAACGCCAGCTATTTGCTGGCGTTAAAATCCTGCGCTAAAACTAGCGCAAACGCGATATTAAATCGCGAGCGTCCGATGCATGGGTGATTTATGCGTAACCCGCACATCCAACGCTAATATCGAGCTAAATTCACGCTAACTGGTAGCGGACCAGTTAGCGCGACTTTAACTCCATATATTTGCCCAGCGAGTCTGGGTAAATGAGGACCTTTGACTTTGCACTAATAACTCTTATAAAGACTGCAGAATATCTAGCAGGTATTTCAGGAACTGATTTATTGCGACTGTGGCTTCCTATGATAGTAACCAGATTGAATTCACCGAGCTCTTAGAATGCCTTGTTCTTTTTAAACCTGACCAGGGGCTCAATATTATACAACAGGCAATAGGTCTGAATAAACACCTTAATTTAATGATTATGACATCCCACCCTGCAAAAACTCATTTCAGGGAAGTACTCAACTAAAAACCAAAAAAAAAAACTAACTATTAGGGATCGACCGAACCTTGATTTTATTATCGTACAAACTCAGACTTTTTCAAACTCTCCAAACCATGAACTTTTTAGGTTTTCCGAACTGCAAACTTTCGCTGACATATTTAATCGAAAATTCGAGGGTCTAGAATTTTCGAGTCGATGACCCTCGACTTCAGCCCTCCCTAACCCTAGAATGTGAAGTTTGGTACATTTGAGGGTTATCGGCAAATTTGAGCGGTAACCCTTTGAATGTAACCTTCGCTAACCCTCAAATTCGGCCATAACCCTTGAATGCAATATTCTGTAACCCTCAAATTCGACTGTTACCCTCAAATTTATCCATGACCCTGTAATGCGGTGTTCGGTAACCCTCTGATTTGGCGATAACCTTGGAATGTGCCGATCAATTTCAGTAGCCCTCAAAAATTCAATGTGGAAGTCTGATAATTGCCCGATTGTGAGGAAAGTTAGATTTAACAAGTTTTGGTGATACTGCCATGTTCCCCAGACCATTTTCCAGGTTCCACGGCCATTTACAGTAAGTTACCATTGTTAGTTTAGCTGTAATAAACCCAGCCTTTTCAAACTATCACTCTCCCATTGACTTTAATGGGTCCAAATTCGAACTTTCAAACTTTTACTGAAGGATTTCTCGTACTTTAGAACTTTCCAGACTTTCGATAATTATAGAACATTCATTGACGCGGTTTTTAAGAATTATCGAATTTACGAGCCGATCTCTAACCCTTCAATGTGTCATTTGCTAACTCTTGAAAGTATTGTTTGTTTTCGTTAACCCTCAAAAGTATCGTTCGATTTCGGTAACCCTCTAATTTATGGCTCTATTTTCGCTGACCCTCGAATGTATCATTTGGTAACCCTCTAATTGGCCGTAACCTTCTAATGTAGCTTGTGCAAAACCAGACAATTGCCCGCCTATGTTTAGGAAGTGTTTTAACAAGTTTTGGTGATAGTGCCATGTTCCCCAGACCATTTCCCAGGTGCCACGGCCATTTACAGTAAATTACCATTGTTAGTTTAACTGGATTTTATCAGAACTTTCCGAACTGTTTTCCCCATTGACTTTAATGGGTCCGTTTTCCAACTATAGAACTTTTACTGAAATTCTATAGTTCAAAAAAGTCTACTTATCTATAAGAGAAACAAACCAGAATTCTTTCTACTGGCTCTCTAGCACTTACCGTGTGTAGGACATAGAGTAGCGTGACAGACTCCCTGGACCATTACATGAGTGTATATAAGCTTTAGAATTGTTGCCCTCTCCTTGTTAAAAACAAATTTCAGGTAGATTGTATATTGTGTTGTTAGGGATCTGCTGTAAATATCAGGGAGACTCCATGAACTTCAGGGAGAGGTAAGATGCCTGGATTAAGAGTTATGTCCTAGTACTTTTGCCCATATAATCTTTGGCTAATTCCATGTCTTGCCAGTAATATGTCAGCAAAACTTTGCCTGTATCTCTAGACATGTCTTTCCTGTCTTTTTGGTTGGGGATAAGAATAGAAGAGACAAAAAGGCTGGAATAGGGACACTCGATTACTAGGAGAAAACAAGGGTACAAACATATCAATAGAAGTTTTTACAAAGGTAAAAAGGAATGAGGAAGAAGGAACGAGTTATCGTTTTGGTTAAAGGGCATGTCCACCCCCAAAACTATAATTTACCCCACTACTGCCCTCACTCCTGTAAAGTTCCCCCAAAGTCCAGAAAACTGTCCACCAGGAGCCTGGCCACCAGGGAAATTGTTTCCGCCTCTGAGCTGTCCTCTCAGAAGTTTTTGGCTTGCTCAGAGCAGTCCTTCACTCCCTCCCCCACCTCCCTCTCCCATCCGTTTTGTTCTCCCTCCCCCTAGTGTAGATCCCCTTGTAGACATAGTAGGGCTAGTTCCCCCAGCCCCAACCGCAATATTATCTTTTTCAGAGACTCTCCCGAACTCTACTTACCTTCCCTCTCTCCTCCGGCATTCTGAACTGCCGGCAGCCACATCCGTGATTGGCTGTCTCTCAGCCAATCACAGACGTGGTTGCCGGTCCGGCCCCTTGCTTGCAGTTCTACGCAAGCAGAAGGCCGGGCCGTGCGGTGGAGGAGAGAGGAAAGGTAAGTAACAACCGGGGGAGTCTCTGGAAAAGATAATATAGCGGTTGGGGCTGGGGGAACTAGTCCTACTATATATTAAAAAGTTGAAAAAGGAATGGACATGCCCTTTAATCGGAATAGTAAATGAAGAAAAGAGAAGTTAGCAGAAAGACCAGAAGAAAAAAAGGACTTGGAAAAATACAACAGAAGAAAGAAGAAGCATTGAGATGCACATCATGCAACATTTGGGCCGACACTCCTTCCCCTTTTTTGATTGGTTAAAGTTAAATTCTTTCCTCTCAGTTTCCAATGTTCCAATGTACCAACCAACTATAAAACTTTTGTTTGCCGGCTGCCAACGAATAAGTTAAAAGGGTTTTGCTGAATGAAAGTATTTTCTCAACAAAAGCGCATCCGAGGCCGCAGGCGAGAGGATATATGAAGAATGGCAGATAACAGAGCCGGGTAAATGACACTGGAGATGCAAAATGGTTATTTCGGGAGACAAAACACACGAATGCAGAAAAACGATAAGCAGCAAACAGAAATTCTGTAGTGTAAAGCTCTGATTCCTTATGTCTCCTGGGGGAGTGTTTAAAATGTTAATGCCTTTGAGGAGGAAGGGATCTTTCCTATAATTGAGCTGTTGGTATTTGCAGACTGTTCAGTTCTTTTTCTTTCGGCGCATTTAAACATTTTTACAGTTAAAAATAAAAACAGGAATAAAGAAAAGAGAAAATCCCTTTGTGTTTTTTTTATCGCTCTAAGGAGGCGATGGCATTTGGCATAAAGATTGGATATCTATCAAATACTCTGCAGCAAAGCTTGAAAAGACATTGGCAAAGGACGCACAGTGCAGTAATCACAGTAAAAGTTGTGGCCATGGGTTTCTGCTGGGTAGTGTTAGGGGGGTAAAGAGGCACGTTTCCCCCTTGTCCATGGGTTTCTGCTGGGTAGTGTTAGGGGGGTAAAGGGGCACGTTTCCCCCTTGTCCATGGGTTTCTGCTGGGTAGTGTTAGGGGGGTAAAGGGGCATGTTTCCCCTTGTCCATGGGTTTCTGCTGGGTAGTGTTAGGGGGGTAAAGGGGCATTTTTCCCCTTGTCCATGGGTTTCTTGCTGGGTAGTGTTAGGGGGGTAAAGGGGCATGTTTCCCCTTGTCCAGGGTTTCGCTGGGTAGTGTTAGGGGGTAAAGGGGCATGTTCCCCCTTGTCCATGGGTTTCTGCTGGGTAGTGTTAGGGGGGTAAAGGGGCTGTTTCCCCTTGTCCATGGGTTTTGCTGGGTAGTGTTAGGGGGGTAAAGAGGGCATGTTTCCCCTTTGTCCATGGGTTTCTGCTGGTGTAGTGTTAGGGGGGTAAAGGGGCATGTTTCCCCTTTGTCCATGGGTTTTGCTGGGTAGTGTTAGGGGGGTAAAGGGGCATGTTTCCCCCTTGTTCATGGGTTTCTGCTTGGGTAGTGTTAGGGGGGTAAAGAGGATGTTTCCCCTTGTCCATGGGTTTCTGCTGGGTAGTGTTAGGGGGGTAAAGGGCATTTTTCCCCTTTGTCCATGGGTTTCTGCTGGGTAGTGTTAGGGGGGTAAAGGGGCATGTTCCCCCTTGTCCATGGGTTTCTGCGGGTAGTGTTAGGGGGGTAAAGGGGCATGTTCCCCCTGTCCATGGGTTTTGCTGGGTAGTGTTAGGGGGGTAAAGGGGCATGTTTCCCCCTTGTCCATGGTGTTCTGCTGGGTAGTGTTAGGGGGGTAAAGGGCATGTTTCCCCCTTGTCCATGGGTTTTGCTGGGTAGGTTAGGGGGGTAAAGGGCATGTTCCCTTTGTCCATGGGTTTCTGCTGGGTAGTGTTAGGGGGGTAAAGGGGCATTTCTCCCTTGTCCATGGGTTTCTGCTGGGTAGTGTTAGGGGGGTAAAGGGGCATGTTTCCCCTTTGTCCATGGGTTTCTGCTGGGTAGTGTTAGGGGGGTAAAGGGGCACGTTTCCCCCTTGTCCATGGGTTTCTGCTGGGTAGTGTTAGGGGGGTACGGGTCAGTTTTCCCTTTGTCCATGGGTTTCTGCTGGGTAGTGTTAGGGGGGTAAAGGGCATGTTCCCCTTGTCCATGGGTTTCTGCTGGGTAGTGTTAGGGGGTAAAGGGGCAGTTTCCCCCTTGTCCATGGTTTCTGCTGGGTAGTGTTAGGGGGTAAGGGGCATGTTTCCCCTTGTCCATGGGTTTCTGCTGGGTAGTGTTAGGGGGTAAAAGGCATGTTTCCCCTTTGTCCATGGGTTTCTGCTGGGTAGTGTAGGGGGGTAAAGGGGCATGTTCCCCTTGTCATGGGTTTCTGGCTGGTAGTGTTAGGGGGTAAAGGGGCATGTTTCCCCTTGTCCATGGGTTTTCTGCTGGTTAGTGTTGGGGGTAAAGGGCATGTTTCCCCTTTGCCATGGGTTTCTGCTGGGTAGTGTTAGGGGGGTAAAGGGCATTTTTCCCTTTGTCCAGGGTTTCTGCTGGGTATGTTAGGGGGGTAAAGGGGCATGTTTCCCCTTGTCCATGGGTTCTGCTGGGTAGTGTTAGGGGGGTAAAGGGCATGTTTCCCCCTTTGTCCATGGGTTTCTGCTGGGTATGTTAGGGGGGTAAGGGGCATGTTTCCCCTTGTCCATGGGTTTCTGCTGGGTAGTGTTAGGGGGGTAAAGGGGCATGTTCCCCCTTGTCCATGGGTTTCTGCTGGGTAGTGTTAGGGGGGTAAAGGGCATGTTTCCCCTTTGTCCATGGTTTCTGCTGGGTAGTGTTAGGGGGGTAAAGGGGCATTTCTCCCTTGTCCATGGTTTCTGCTGGGTAGTGTTAGGGGGGTAAAGGGGCATGTTCCCCTTTGTCCATGGTTTCTGCTGGGTAGTGTTAGGGGGGTAAAGGGGCATGTTTCCCCCTTGTCCATGGGTTTCTGCTGGGTAGTGTTAGGGGGTAAGGGGCAGTTTCCCCTTGTCCATGGGTTTCTGCTGGGTAGTGTTAGGGGGGTAAAGGGGCATGTTTCCCCCTTGTCATGGGTTTCTGCTGGGTAGTGTTAGGGGTGGTAAGAAGCATGTTTCCCCCTTGTCCATGGGTTTCTGCTGGGTAGTGTTAGGGGGTAAAGGGGCACGTTTCCCCTTTGTCCATGGGTTTCTGCTGGGTAGTGTTAGGGGGGTAAAGGGGCATGTTTCCCCCTTGTCCATGGTTTCTGCTGGGAGTGTTGGGGGTAAAGAGGCATGTTTCCCCTTTGTCCAGGGTTTCTGCTGGGTAGTGTTAGGGGGGTAAAGGGGCATGTTTCCCCTTTGTCCATGGGTTTCTGCTGGGTAGTGTAGGGGGGTAAAGGGCATGTTTCCCCCTTGTCCATGGGTTTCTGCTGGGTAGTGTTAGGGGGGTAAAGAGGCATGTTTCCCCTTTGTCCATGGGTTTCTGCTGGGTAGTGTTAGGGGGGTAAATGGGCATTTTTCCCCTTTGTCCATGGGTTTCTGCTGGGTAGTGTTAGGGGGGTAAAGGGGCATGTTTCCCCCTTGTCCATGGGTTTTCTGCTGGTAGTGTTAGGGGGGTAAAGGGGCATGTTTCCCCCTTGTCCATGGGTTTCTGCTGGGTAGTGTTAGGGGGGTAAAGGGGCATGTTTCCCCCTTGTCCATGGGTTTCTGCTGGGTAGTGTTAGGGGGTAAAGGGGCATGTTTCCCCCTTGTCCATGGGTTTCTGCTGGGTAGTGTTAGGGGGGTAAAGAGGCATGTTTCCCCTTTGTCCATGGGTTTCTGCTGGGTAGTGTTAGGGGGGTAAAGGGGCACATTTCTCCCTTGTCCATGGTTTCTGCTGGGTGTTAGGGGGTAAAGGGGCATGTTTCCCCTTTGTCCATGGGTTTCTGCTGGGTAGTGTTAGGGGGGTAAAGGGCATGTTTCCCCCTTGTCCATGGGTTTCTGCTGTTAGTGTTAGGGGGTAAAGGGGCACGTTTCCCCTTTGTCCATGGGTTTCTGCTGGTAGTGTTAGGGGGGTAAGGGGCATGTTTCCCCCTTGTCTATGGGTTCTGCTGCGGTAGTGTTAGGGGGTAAAGAGGCATGTTCCCCCTTGTCCATGGGTTTCTGCTGGGTAGTGTTAGGGGGGTAAAGGGGCATGTTTCCCCCTTGTCCATGGGTTTTCTGCTGGGTAGTGTTACGGGGGTAAAGGGGCATGTTTCCCCCTTGTCCATGGGTTTCTGCTGGGTAGTGTTAGGGGGGTAAAGGGGCATGTTTCCCCCTTCACACTTTTAAACATAGACAAGCCCCATTTTCACAATACTTACCTTTCTCCCCAGCACTCCTGATCATTACATGCGTGCTGTGCTGTGCTACTGGGCAAACTATTATCCTGGCTCTTCCGGGTTGAAACCATCTGTTAAGGCTGAGACAGTGACATCATGGCTAATGACCCACAAAGACCTAAAGAGGGCGTCAGAGAGCAGTGAGGGGCTGAAGGATTTAAGGTAAGATGTCTTGACTCAGGAGCTTTGGGGAGAAAAGTAAGTATTGTTAAAATGGTGTTAGGGTGCAGGTGGACATGCCCTTTAAATGAACTTTGATCCCAAAACGAAATATTTCTCCCCTAAATCTATAATTGTATGGCAGGTAGGATCAAGGGTTCTTCCATCTATTTTGCTGATATTAAAGATTTAGAAGTTTTACTGTGAGTGTTGAGCTCTCCCTCTGCCTGCCTTATATGACAGGCACGACCTGTACTATAATACGACCTCCAACAATAACTATATTTTTCTTTAAATGAGTGCTGACAGTAAAGCTATTAAGTCTTTTATGGCAGCATAAGCGAAGGCTGAAATACTTGCTCCTACCTTCCTCCCATCCTGGGGATTAGTGATCCTTAAATGGAGAACTACGGTTAGTATGAGCCTGAATGGCTTCTACTGTGCCAGCAAAGGGAATGGTGCAGAGAGGAGGTTGCAGGTTCAGATCCTCCATTGACCACATCTGCAAGGAGACTGATTAATTGATAGAGATGTGATCTGGGTCAGACTTGGACCCTGATCCGACACGGAAACCCTCAGTTCTGAAATCCGAACATTCCGTCTGAAAACAGGTGGATAGTTCGGATTTCGGAACATATTTTTGAGGGTTACCGAATGTACGAGGTTATTTTTCGATAATCCCCGAAAATAACCTCACATGTTCGACAAAAAATGTTCGAAAACTTGAGTACTTTCCGATCGTATTTCCAATTTTATCGTTATAGAACGTTTGAGGTTATTTTCTAGGGTTACCGAACCCTCGAATAACCTGGTACATTTGGTAACCCTTGAAAAATAACTTTGTACATTCGATAACCCTCGAAAATACGTTTCGAACCCTCAAAAGTAAGTTTTGTTTTCGGATTTTTTCCCAAGTTATGTAAATCTGAAAATGGAACGAAATTTCTGAGTTTTGGCCATCTCTATTGATTGATTGTCTGTGTAAGATGCTTTGATTTTAAGCTCATGGGGTCAGGGCCTGATGTGAATGGATTCAAAAAAACACCTGTTATCTTCAGTGCTAAAAAATAAAATTACATTCATCACCAAAATCAGAGAGTCCAGTCAAAGGATTTTGTTGAGATTATATTCTTTTACATGTTCCTAGAAGTTCCCTCCACACTTCTAGGAACAAAACTTCTAGGAACAAAACCGAACTCGAATTCAAGACGAACTTTTTGAGTTCGGACAAACTTAAACTATTCAAACTAGTTCTTTTTTAAGATTCACGGCTGTATTTTTGATAATTATTGAAAAAATTGATAATTATCGAATTTACGAGCCATTCGCTAACCCTGAAATGTATTGTTTGATAACCCTCTAATGTAGCCGTTGATTTTCGCTAATCCTTGAAAGTATCGTATGTTTTCGGTAACCCTCGAATTTATGGCTCTATTTTCACTGACTCTCGAAAGTATCATTTGGTAACCCTCTAATTGGCCGTAACCCTCTAATGTAGCTTGCGCAAAACCCAATAAATGCCCGCTAGTGTTCAAGAAGTGTTTTAACAAGTTTTGGTGACAGTGCCATGTTCCCCAGACCATTTCCCAGGTCCCACAGCCATTTACAGTAAGTTACCATTGTTAGTTTAGCTGTAATAAACCCAGCCGTTTTAAACTATCACTCTCCCATTGACTTGAATGGGTCCAAATTCGAACTTTTAAACTTTTACTGAAGGATTTCTTGGACGTTCGAACTTTCCATAATTATTGAATGTTCGTTGACGCGGTTTTCGAGAATTATCGAATTTACGAGCCGATCACTAACCCTTAAATGTGTCATTCGCTAACTCTCGAAAGTATTGTTCGTTTTCGCTGACCCTCAAAAGTATCATTCGATTTCGGTAACCCTTGAACTTATGGCTCTATTATCGTGCGGTAACCCTTGAATTGGCCGTAACCCTCGAATGTATCTATCGCAAAACCCGACAATTGCCCGCTCATGTTTAAGAAGTGTTTAAAAAAAGTTTTGGTGATAGTGCCATGTTCCTCAGACCATTTCCCAGGTGCCACAGCCATTTACAGTAAGTTACCATTGTAAGTTTAGCTGTAAATCATCAGAACATTTTGAACTATCACTCCCCGTTGACCTTAATGGATCCGAATTTGAACTTACGAACTTTTATTGAAGTTAGAAAGTTCGAAAACGGACCACACTTAACAAACTTTATGAAGTTCGGCCATCTCTATCCATAATTCCCCAAGCCTTCCTCATTGCAGAGTAATAATCTGTATTGAACCCTTGCACCAAAAACTTATAGAAAGGTAAAGTAAAGGTCATTTGTACAATAAAAGTAATCGCTTTCCTCAAAATGTTGCAAAACATTAGCAAACCCAGACACTGACCAGATGAAAGACATAAAATCAAATAAGATGTTTTTTGGCTAAAATGTACATTTCATCCATCGGTTCCTGTGCGTACAATGGAAAGGGTTTCTATAGGGTATAACGCACAAGATACCCCACAAAATTTCACCCACAAAACCATCAAGTTTGAAGTAGAATTTCAGGGTTTGAAAACATATTATCATCAATTTCAAAGTTTAAACTTTCAGAAAGAAATTTTAACTATTTCAACCTTTTAAAATATTCCCAGATTATTGGTGTTTTATCAGGGATATTTGGTTATTTATCCTCTAGTCCTTCTATTGGGGTTTAGTTACTGGCAGGTATTTCCATTAAGGATATTTCAAGAATGTTCTCACTATTTTCTTAAACAGACATAACGTTTTTATTTTAGGACCCTTGTCTCCTTTGTCTGTCCTTTTAGCCATTTAGGGAAGTTGTTGCAGATTCTCCCCCCTACAGCCCTACACAGGGGGCGTTATAAGAAGGTTATCTTTCAGTTTATAGTAGAAGGTAGAACACAGACCCAGGTCACATTATCAGAACATGCCGGGCTTATGGAGAAGAGGAGACGTGATAAGAGAAGTGTGTGCAGAGTGGTTTATGAGAGCCCCATATCTAAAAGCAGCATGTTACACTTCATCTCGTCTTCCTTATGGAAAACATGATGTGACTGTGATGGAAGGAGACGGATATAACTTCCCAAACGGAAAACATGAAAAGGAGAATTCCATCAAACAAGAAAACTCCACCACATTGTTGTCTTAAGGTAGTTAACACCAGAAGAAAGCCCTTCAACTTCAATCTACCAGTAAAAAGAGTAATTTTGTTGATGTGGCCTATAAAAGTCCGAACGATTGGCCAAAAATGATTGGCTGCCTTCTTGTTTAAATATCTAGTGGTACCTTTAGTTGACTTGTTTGACCTGTTTTATGTTACTACCTAATATTGTAGTAAAAGGAGCTGAACATAGTTTGTTTGGCAATAGTAAAAACGTATCCTATGCAGCAGATTAGTCTATGATAACCAGCAATATTTTCCTCTATGGCATTTAGCTCACATCAGTATTACTTGGCACCATTAATGTTTATCAGTGGAACAATATCAATACTCTGCAGTGCCAGCCATCTATCACTAACCCCAACAGACAGCTCTGTACTGTTATTGGATGCAGAATACAAGAATAAAGAGCTGGTTACAACCAGATTTATAGAAGTAATAAGGCAATGATGCTGGTCCTTT
The DNA here is from genome assembly GCA_019447015.1 of Hymenochirus boettgeri. Lineage (NCBI taxonomy): Eukaryota > Metazoa > Chordata > Amphibia > Anura > Pipidae > Hymenochirus > Hymenochirus boettgeri. Next base: position 24,103,016 of record CM033477.1, read on the forward strand.
CAGTTCAGATTGAAATACCGAGACTCACCCTACACAGTATAAATTCTATACTGTGGCATTTTTTCTTTGGTCAGGAGTTCGGTGTGTTAAGAGATCTCATCCAACGTTTACTATTTCTGATTGTGGAACAAATCACAATAACAATCAGGTTAGCTTGGTTTTTACACTAATTTTGCAGTGGCTGCCCCGTTTCCAAACTTTTTGGAACCCACGATGCAGTAAGTCTCGCAAAGGAGTGCAAAGCATTGTGGGTTCGCTGTCGGTTAAGTGGCTTGTTTCTAATATCTACAGGGCGATGCACCGAGCGCCGCTATCGGCAACCGGTGCAAACAGCCCAGCGATGTTATATGCCGATAGCGGCGCTCGGAACATCGCTACTTGGCGCTGTTCTATTCCGGCACTTTCAACGCCAGCTATTAGCTGGCGTTGAAAGTGCCGCAATAAAATTCTGATTTCGGCATATAACATCACTTGCGGCGGCTGTGCTGTTAACTTTCTCGTTAGCCACGCAGCCGCCGCAAGGAAGGAGTTAAAGTCACTCTAACCGATATAACATTGGTTAGCGCAACTTTAACTCCAAATCAGGAGCGATGCGCCCGTTGGTGCATCGCCCTGCTAGTATCTAATTTACCACCACAGGAATTAGCAAGTCAAAGCCCCTTAATTAAACACTAAATACAGATACCCTATAAACAACACTGGTTCTACGTACTGCTATGGACAACTAAACAGATCTTTATGAACTGCAGGAAGTCTGCATTATTGATCCGTTTCAAACAAACCCGATAGATTTAATTTCCCTAAGACTTAATGCCTGTCTGTCCTGTCTTACATTTCATGGCTTGTTTATCCTAGTAGCGTATTTAAACTAAGTGTATAACGGGTTTATCTTGGCTTCAGATTTCGGCTCCCCTGAGGTATGATTGATATTAGAGCCGTGTACATGACTTCTGTGGTATCTGGATCGATTAAAAGCGTTTCCAATCTCTAAAAGTTCAGCTTGAGACCCAACACACAACCTGGTCTCCGATTTAACTTCAATAAACTAAAAACCAACAGAAAACGAAGGTTTTTTTGACTGATTGCTAAAGCTTCAGTTACAAAGCTGATTTTTTCAATTATTCAGTCGTAGGGGAACCAAAGTCTGTTTACAAAATGCTCGGGGCAGACGCTGTATAATTTGTTTACCCTTTTGGCTTGATTGCTGTTGGTGTTCTCCCATTTTATTACATTTTGCTTTGAGGGAGGTTATAACAGCCAGGTAATAATCTAGAATCTGATTGGTGCAGGTTAATAGGTTATTTGCCTCTTAAGCTTTATATACACGTGCGATTGTGGGGGCTGCAAGATACCCAATACAATGTAAAACAGACTGCATTGAGATACCCAATACAATGTAAAACAGACTGCATTGAGAAACCCAATAAGATGTAAAATAGACTGCATTGAGATACCCAATAAGATGTAAAACAGACTGCATTGAGATACCCAATAAGATGTAAAACAGACTGCATTGAGATACCCAATAAGATGTAAAATAGACTGCATTGAGATACCCAATAAGATGTAAAATAGACTGCATTGAGATACCCAATAAGATGTAAAATAGACTGCATTGAGATACCCAATAAGATGTAAAATAGACTGCATTGAGATACCCAATAAGATGTAAAATAGACTGCATTGAGATACCCATAAATGTAAAAAGACTGCAGTGGGATACCCAATAAGATGTAAAATAGACTGCATTGGATACCCAATAAGATGTAAAACAGACTGCATTGAGATACCCAATAAGATGTAAAACAGACTGCTTGAGATACCACAATGAATGTAAAATAGACTGCATTGAGATACCCAATAAGATGTAAAATAGACTGCATTGAGATACCCAATAAGATGTAAAACAGACTGCATTGAGAAACCCAATAAGATGCAAAATAGACTGCATTGAGATACCCAATAAGATGTAAAACAGACTGCATTGAGATACCCAATAAGATGTAAAACAGACTGCTTGAGATACCCAATAAGATGTAAAATAGACTGCATTGAGATACCCATAGATGTAAAATAGACTGCAGTGGATACCCAATAAATGTAAAATAGACTGCATTGAGATACCCAATAAGATGTAAAACAGACTGCATTGAGATACCCTAAGATGTAAAACGACTGCATTGAGATCCCAATGATGTAACTAGACTGCATTGAGATACCCAATAAGATGTAAAACAGACTGCATTGAATACCCAATAAGGTGTAAATAGACTGCATTGAGATACCCAATGAGATATAAACAGACTGCATTAGATACCCAATGAGATATAAAAAGACTGCATTGAGATACCCAATGATATATAAACAGACTGCATGAGATACCCAATGAGATGTAAAATAGACTCAGTGAGATACCAATGAGATGTAAAATGACTGCATTGAGATACCCATGATGTAAAACAGACTGCATTGAGATGCCAACTGAGATGTAAACGACTGCATTGAGATACCCATAATGTAAAACGACTGCTTGAGAACCCAATAGATGTAAAATAGACTGCATTGAGATACCACATAAGATGTAAAACAGACTGCATTGAGATACCCAATAAGGTGTAAATAGACTGCATTGAGATACCCAATGAGATATAAAACAGACTGCATTGAGATACCCAATGAGATATAAATAGACTGCATGAGATACCCAATGAGATATAAAACAGACTGCATTGAGATACCCAATGAGATGTAAAATAGACTGCATGAGATACCCAATGAGATGTAAAATAGACTGCATTGAGATACCCAATGAGATGTAAAACAGACTGCATTGAGATGCCAACTGAGATGTAAAACAGACTGCATTGAGATGCCCAAATGAGATGTAATGAGACCCAATGAGATGTAAAAAAGACTGCATTGAGATCCCCATGAGATATAAACAGACTCATTGAGATACCCAATGAGATTGTAAATAGACTGCAGTGAGATACCCAATGAGATATAAACAGACTGCATTGAGATACCCAATGAGATGTAAAATAGACTGCATGAGATACCCAATAGATATAATAGACTGCATGAGATACCCAATAGAGATTAAAACGACCATTGAGATACCCAATAAGATGTAAACAGACTGCATTGAGATACCAATGAGATGTAAAAAACTGCATTGAGATACCCAATAAGATGAAAACAGACTGCATTGAGATACCCAATAAGGTGTAAAATAGACTGCATTGAGATACCCAATGAGATATAAAACAGACTGCATTGAGATACCCAATGAGATATAAAACAGACTGCATTGAGATACCCAATGAGATGTAAAATAGACTGCAGTGAGATACCCAATGAGATGTAAAATAGACTGCATTGAGATACCCAATGAGATGTAAAACAGACTGCATTGAGATGCCCAACTGAGATGTAAAACAGACTGCATTGAGATACCCAATACAATGTAAAACAGACTGCATTGAGAAACCCAATAAGATGTAAAATAGACTGCATTGAGATACCCAATAAGATGTAAAACAGACTGCATTGAGATACCCAATAAGGTGTAAAATAGACTGCATTGAGATACCCAATGAGATATAAAACAGACTGCATTGAGATACCCAATGAGATGTAAAATAGACTGCATTGAGATACCCATGAGATGTAAAATAGACTGCATGAGATACCCAATAAGATGGTAAAATAGACTGCATTGAGATACCCAATAAGATGTAAAACAGACTGCATTGAGAAACCCAATAAGATGAAATAGACTCATTGAGATACCCAATAAGATGTAAAAGACTGCATTGAGATACCCAATAAGATGTAAAATAACTGCATTGAGATACCCATAAGAGTAAAATAGACTGCATGAGATACCCAATAAGATGTAAAATAGACTGCAGTGGGATACCCAATAATGGTAAAATAGACTGCATTGAGATACCCAATAAGATGTAAAACAGACTGCATTGAGATACCCAAATAATGTAAACAGACTGCATTGAGATACCCATGAGATGTAAAAATAGACTGCATTGAGATACCCAATAAGATGTAAAACAGACTGCATTGAGATACCCAATAGGTGTAAAATAGACTGCATTGAGATACCCAATGAGATATAAAACAGACTGCATTGAGATACCCAATGAGATAAAATAGACTGCATTGAGATACCCATGAGATAAAAACAGACTGCATTGAGATACCCAATAGATGTAAAATAGACTGCAGTGAATACCCAATGAGATGTAAAATAGACTGCATTGAGATACCCAATGAGAATGTAAAACAGACTGCATTGAGATGCCCACTGAGATGTAAAACACTGCATTGAGATACCCATAGAATGTAAAACAGACTGCATTGAGATACCCAATGAGATGTAAAATAGACTGCATTGAGATACCCAATAAGATGTAAAACAGACTGCATTGAGATACCCAATAAGGTGTAAAATAGACTGCATTGAGATACCCAATGTAAAAACAGACTGCATTGAATACCCAATGAGATATAAAATGACTGCATTGAGATACCCAATGAGATATAAACAGACTGCATTGAGATACCCAATGAGATGTAAAATAGACTGCAGTGAGATACCCAATGAGATGTAAAATAGACTGCATTGAGATACCCAATGAGATGTAAAACAGACTGCATTGAGATGCCGAACTGAGATGTAAAACAGACTGCATTGAGATGCCCAAATGAGATGTAATGAGACCCAATGAGATGTAAAAAAGACTGCATTGAGATACCCAATGAGATATAAAACAGACTGCATTGAGATACCCAATGAGATGTAATAGACTGCAGTGAGATACCCAATGAGATATAAAACAGACTGCATTGAGATACCCAATGAGATGTAAAATAGACTGCAGTGAGATACCCAATGAGATATAAAATAGACTGCATTGAGATACCCAATGAGATATAAAATAGACTGCATTGAGATACCCAATGAGATATAAAACAGACTACATTGAGATACCCAATGAGATGTAAAATAGACAGCAGTGAGATACCAAATGTGATGTAAAATAGACTGCATTGAGATACCCAATGAGATGTAAAACAGACTGCATTGAGATACCCAATGAGATGTAAAACAGACTGCATTGAGATGCCCAACTGAGATGTAAAACAGACTGCATTAAGATGCCCAAATGAGATGTAAAATAGACTGCATTGGGAGACCCAATGAGATGTAAAATAGACTGCATTGAGATGCCCAATGAGATGTAAAATAGACTGCATTGAGATACCCAATGAGATGTAAAACAGACTGCATTGAGAAACCCAATGAGATGTAAAACAGACTGCATTGAGGTGACCCATATGATGCAGAACAGACTGCATTATCTGGAGATGCCCTATGTAACACAGGACAGACCGTATCACCATAAGATGCCCCACATGAACCCATGTGACACAAGAGACATATCAGCTGGTCTATCTTTGTTTCCGTCCATCTCAAAAATGACTGGAGACGGAATAATGCCTACTGTACTCAGGTGCATCAGATTATTTCCTTCCTTCCCATTTCCTTTCCATAAACATTGCCAGAGACTCCCCATCGTATCAATCTGCATTGTTCTCATCCCCTGTGGGAAGAAGAGATTAGACAGAGTACTGTATCTTACTCCCATATTATAAATATTAAACAGGCACATGCAGGGATTTCTTTTGTTCAATGATGTCTCCATTACTTTATTTACACTACGGAGATCTGTGGATATTAACCTCTAAGTGACAGAGATTCTACATCTCCTGATAGATTAATAGAGAGAGGAGGGTCAGGGAATCTCTTACCTTCTGGGCAATTGTAATTAATCTCTATCTGTCAGTGACTAAGCAGGTGCCTATGGAAACCTTATTGCCAGACTCAGTTATTTAAATGGTTCAGATATCTCAGCCATTGGATGGTCTCCGCTACATCAGGTGGCCCTAGATTACAGTGATATTGACTCAGGGCTGTCGGATCATAAATCCAATTTGTCAATGTCCGTAACCAGTGGCTCTAATACAATGAAATCCTTATGGGGGGAGATAATCATGGATGGAAGTTTATCTTCCAAAGACCTAAAGCTGCGAAATATCAAAGAAAAGGGTTAAATGTAGATTTTAATTAAAAAATCAGATTGAGGTTTCCAGATCAGTGAAAAATCATGGGACGCCAATAAAAATCACAGGCAGCAAGATTGAGTCAGCAGTTATCAGTTTGTAATGCAATCAGTTTGTAATCAGTGCAGACCTGCTTTGGTAATTTATTAAGAGCGATCTACTGTCAGCAGGGGATCGGGAAAACCTATGGGGGAGATTTACCCAGAGCCTCTTTCGGTCCAGGTAAATCTCCCTTCCGCGATTCACATGGGTAATTTCCAAAAGGGATTTACCTGCAGTGTGATTTTAATGCCGGATATTAGCTAGCCTTAAAATCATGCTCTAAAATTAGCGCAAACACAATATTAAATCGCAAGTGCAGGATGTGCAGGTGTTAACATGGTGTGAAAGTTGCGCTAACCAATAGCAAACCAGTTTGTGCGGCTTGAACTCCATATTATTGCTCAGCGTCTCTGGGTAAATGAGCTAATATATATATGTACATAACGTTAATTGCGTGATTGTGCTGCTCCTGTTTCTTGCCCCTTTTCTCATGCATGTGCACCACATACAAAACTCCTGGATGCCCGACAACTGCCCAATCGTGGTGAAAGTAGTGTTTGAGTTTTGGTCATATATGTACGTGTTCCCAAGACCATTTTTAGGTCCCAGAGACATGTACAGTAAGTTACCATTGCTATTTTATCTGTACATTATTAGAACTTTTCAAACTATTTTGTCCCATTGAATTTAATGGGTTTGTTTTTGAACTATCGAACTTCAGGGAGTTCGACCATCCCTAATTAAGAGCACAACCGGGTAAACTATTGCACTTTTTGGTACATGAATTTAAATATTGTCTGGCACGACTTGCACGACACTGGCTGCGCAGGTTTCCCAAAACACACCTGGGAAGCTGGCACTCACAATTTAGGGCACAGCCACATGGAATCGCACACGATATCGTACACAGAATCGCACACGGAATCGCATGAGCAATCACACATGATTCTGGTGCGATTCCTGCACGTTTGCGTAAGCAATTTCTTCCTTTGAGATCCGAAATCGCTTGCAATTGCGCATAAAAATGGTAATCGCATGCGATTGCATATCGCAAACGGATGCGCAATTGCATTGCACCCAAAAATGTGCATTTTCGATGCGTTGCCGCGATTCCTATGTTAGAAAAAAAAAACGCATGTGCAAAATTCACAAAAAACGCGCAAGTGTGACCTAGCCCTAAATATTGTGTTTGCACTACTTTTACCGCAAGATTTTAACGCCAGCTGATAGCTGCCATTAAACTCTCGCTGTGAGAAAACTCCTTTTGGAATTTACTCAAGAGCGCTAATGCAATGGTTTGTGATTGGTTATTAGTGGAGCTCACATGACCTGAGCTGTTTTATACCCACAATCCATCCCTTAAGTTGCACACTAAACATTAGTGAGAAACAAACCTGATTTTTCAAACTCTGAACTTTTAAACGAAATCTAAAATCTTAAAATTGCTATTGAATAATCGAAAAATCTAACCCAAAATTTGGAAAATTTTGATTCAATTGGGTTCAAATCGGATTTTTTGAAATTCAATAGGTTCCGCGGAACCGCTGTCGGAAAAAAACTCACCGCTTTCATTTCTACTTAGCATCACGTGACACATTGCCCAACGAGTAAACAATCCAAATGATTCTTCTGTTCCGTTCTGCTGTTTTCTGTTGTGCACATTCATTCATTTCGCTATTCAGAAGACAAGGTCATCCCTATCATTACCTGAGATCTTTGTCTCCTTACACAATGATTCATTCATTTTTTTCGAAAAATGCAGAAATTCAAGGATACAAAAACAAGGTATGAGTCAATCATTCAGGGTTTGGATAAAAGTTCTGTGTTGTTTAGTTATAGTTGATTTTTGTTTCTCGCTAGTATTGGTTTGAAGGTCTTGTGTTTAAAGTTATACATACGTTTCTCTTTTGTGAATACTTTCTGACATTACGGTTATCAACCAAAAGCCATGGTGAGAACCAAAGTTTACCAAATGATAAATATGGCGTTGTCAGACTAAACATAATGTGGACTGGCTACCCAGAAACACTGTCCATCCATTACTGCTGCTATGTATCTCATAATTCTTAAAGGACAACTAAAGCTTCAGAGCAATAATGAATTAGAAGGTACCTTGGCATACAAGCAGTAATCTGGGTTTCACGTCTCCTTTTATATGGGTGCTGGGAAATTTTCACAAACAACATGAAGCTTATGTGATTTATTTCCCAACATTCCTGTATCACGCAGTCGCTGACCGTTATATTTTTCGCACATGCCCATTCTTTAGCTGCTGCAGGAACTCACTGCTAGTGAGTGTAAAGCTCACTAGCAGTGTCTAGCCAATCATTTTATCAATCAGTACAAACAAGGGTGCGTAGGACTGAGGTCATGATCAGGAGATGTAGTGCACATGCACACATCTCTTTTTTCCAGGGGGTTCCATTTACTTGCACATCAATTACTGCAGTGGTCTATTACAATTTATTTTCTGTGGGGGTGGGGGTGATTTTTTTTCCATTTATGGAAATATGCAGTGGAGGTCTGAGATGAAACCTTTATAATCCCACATTAAAGGTGAGTACACACTGTAACTTTCTGTCATCTTTCAAAGATGTGGCTATTGAGAATTACTGGTATTAATACATATACTGTAGTTCTGGTTGGTACAGGGATACTATATAATATTGAGAATTACTGGTATTAATAATATACTGTAGTTCTGGTTGGTACAGGGATACTATATAATATTGAGAATTACTGGTATTAATACATATACTGTAGTTCTGGTTGGTACAGGGATACTATATAATATTGAGAATTACTCGTATTAATACATATACTGTAGTTCTGGTTGGTACAGGGATACTATACAATATTGAGAATTACTGGTATTAATACATATACTGCAGTTCTGGTTGGTACGGGGATACTATATAATATTGAGAATTACTGGTATTAATAATATACTGCAGTTCTGGTTGGTACGGGGATACTATATAATATTGAAAATTACTGGTATTAATACATATACTGTAGTTCTGGCTGGTATAGGGGAACTATATAATATTGAGAATTACTGGTATTAATACATATACTGTAGTTCTGGTTGGTACAGGGATACTATATAATATTGAGAATTACTGGTATTAATAATATACTGTAGTTCTGGTTAGTACAGGGATACTATATAATATTGAGAATTACTGGTATTAATACATATACTGTAGTTCTGGTTGATTCAGGGATACTTTCCGATTGCCATTTGGAGTCAGGAAGGAATTCCCCCCCTCCCCCCGTTTTAGTAGGGTTTTTTTGCCTTTTTTTCTGGATCAACTGGTAGGTAAGGTTAAAAAGGAGGGTGAATAGGATGGACTTGATAGACGTATGTCTTTATTCAACCTCAATTACTATGTTACTATGACTGTGAGTTGGGGTGGGGCTGTGCTGACACAATGGGATGGAATTTTATAGCACCATGTGCTTGATTTATGGCAAACACAGGAATTACTACCTAGCGGTTTATTTCTGGGTTTATTGCATTCTGTAAAGAAAAGAACCATCTTCATTGCAACACATTCTATGAACATATTGCCAGTTATTGCCAGTTAATATTAATACCCAACCCTATTTCCTGATAATCTCTAAAAATAAAGGTTGAAGAGAGGGCGATAATTATCATTTATACACTGGAAATGGAATGTGACCTTTGCTAATCAGAATGTCCTGATTGGATCTCCATTACGTCCCCGTATTTATGAAAAGGTTGTAGAGAGATCGGCAAGTTGGGCTCATTTACGTTTCATTTACCGCATCGACTTTATAATCACAGTGTGGGAAACGGGAATGAGAATCTGCATAAATCTCCACTGTGCCGTGTAATTTGCATGTAAATAAAGCCAGACTCTGCCAGACATTTCCTCTTTTATATTTTTAGAACTGGCTGTTTTTTTTCCAGAATCTTTTCTTTCAAGATAGAACCTCTAATTATCCTCATTTCGTGGCTCACTTAAAAAACACATCCATTGACCAGTAATGATCATACTTGACCTTTGTGGCAAATCCCTTGCATTGTATTTTTAATTCTCTCCATCTGTGAAGAATGAGATTCATTATACATCGGTGTGGTGTCCTCAGTAACCACAAGATGGCAGCACCATGGTTAAAGTTCCTTTCCCTTGAGGCGATATGTCAAGATGGAAATTCCATGTAGTGTTAACTAAAGATTACTAAACTGCTAACTAAGGGCTATATTTATAAAGACACAGTATCTTTTTTATCGATACCGCGCCTTTAACAATCGGTTTAACGATCGTTCCACCGATCGTTAGTTTCCGATCAGTTTAACAATTGTTTATTTACTATCGTTATTGTGAGTTAATGATAATTACTACCACAAGGTATTCTACGACCAAACGTTCGTTAATTAACGAACATTCGGTTTAAATGTTTGACCGCTGGTGTACATTTATGGCTGCTGTTGTACATTACCGATAATGCACGGTATTGGTAAATTGCGATACCGCATGTTTATAAATATCACTTTGGACATGCTCAGAGGAGGCAGCTAGGGGATTAGCTTACAGTAATTGGCTGTGATGTCATCATGACTGACAGCTGCTAACTGGAAGAACCAGGAAGCAGAAAGGTAGGTAACAGAACATCAGGCAGCAATCCAGATTGGACTTACATCTGTCAGATATTTAACTGTTTGGGGGTGATTTACCTACATCCAATTTGTCATTTGAGAGGTGTGTCTCTATATTCAGAATAATGCAAATTAACTTTCAGCGTGAGTTGCTGTTAATACCTGTTACCATTGCAGGCTAAGCAGTATGGCAGCTTCCCTGTACAAGAACCCTGTAATAATAAAAGGTATTCTATGTACAGACGTACAGAGTCACAGCCAAGGAGACTATAAATAAATCTATCATTGCCATATGCATATAATATAGTAAATAACTCTTTCCTCCAGGCTGTATTATTAATAGCTAATGGGCCCCTTTAAAGAGGGAGATGATGGGTTTACTTTGATTTCTTTATGGCTCATTGGTGGCAGATTTGATATAAATGAGGAACAAGCTGATTCGTGTCACACTGTTATCTAACAGAGATAAGGGCCCTCCAAGCAATCAGTGAGAGATGTCGGAATTAAATCAAACCAGCAAATCACTGCACAGGATCAGGGACTAACCAGATACACAGCTCAGGTCCCTGTTTCTTTAGCTTTGAAAGTGACAACATTTACGGACACCCAGGGCCTTATTTATAAAGGGCCGAAAATAGCAGTGATTTGAGCTCTTCATGGCGATACTGCACTTAGCGCAATGCGGTACAATATTGCCGCAAAGGGAGTTGAAATCCCTTCACGGCGGAGGCTGGGAGGGGCTGCTGGGAAGGGGTTGTGGCAGGTAGTCACATCTGCCGTGACAGGCGCCCTCACCCCCCACAGCAGCAGAAGAAACCGCCACAACCCCTGCACAGCAGCAGAAGAAAGAAGATGACAGAAGAAAGAAGCGGCTAGCAACATCGGCTCTGCTGAGGCCGGCGTTGCCAGTGGTGTTGGTGTCGCTAGCCCGAAGATGTCGCGTCGGATCAAGACGCCGGTGACATCGGCCTCATCGATGCCACCAACACCGGATGTACCCCTCGGTGGAGTTGGTGTCACCTGGTGCCGACGGGGGTCCCGGTTCGAGCTACGGGATCCCCAACAGGGGCACTTACCAGTGCTGCAAGGGCCCTTGCAATAGTCAGGGAGGGGGGTCCCAGTACAGGCTGCGGGACCCCCTAAGGCCCAAAGGGCCCTTCTTAGGGCCGCACTTGTAAGTGCCACAAAGGCCCTGATAGGGACCCGTTAAGCCCCAAAGGCCCTTCTCAGGGCCGCAAGGGCACTTATCAGTGCCACAAAGGCCCTGATAGGACCGGGGAGGGGGGTCCCGGTTCAAGCTGCGGGACCTCCTAAGCCCTAAAGGGCACTTCTAAGTGCCGCAATGGCCTTGATAGGGGAGGGGGGTCCCGGTTCGAGCAGCGGGACCCCCTAAGCACCAAAAAGCACTTGTCTGTGCCCCCGCTGGAGGGTCCCTCCACCCCTCCCAGTGGGTCCTTCCCCTCCCCGCGAGAGTACAGGGCAGGGGTCTGGGAGGGGCTGCTGGGAAGGGGTCGCGTCGGGTGGCAACATCCGCCGTGGGCAGCGAGGGCGGGTGGCGAACGCCCCCGCTGCTCCCCTCCGGTGATTGTGACCACCCGCGGCGGCGTGGGCGTGCCTCCTGTGGTGGGTGCGACCACCCAACGCCGGTTGATCGCACACCCCCAGCAATCTCGCCCGTTTTTGCCATCTTCAAGGTGGCGAAGTGGAATGACCGAGATTAACGCGTTTATTTCTTTGTTTCTCCTCAATTCCTTGTTTAGTTTGTTATGCTGGGGACATGCACCTGTCGGGATGGGGAAACTACTTTTTGTTGGGTTGTAGGCTGGGTTTCTAATGGAGGAGATGAGCCTAATTGACTATTGGCTATTTTCAACCCAAAATGAACTATATATCTATATACCCTTATTCACATAATTCCCAACACAGGCAGAATTCACCCAACTCCCACCCTCAACTGAGATCGGCTCCCCAGCCCAGTCTGATTCCACCAAAGCAGAGCTTAAGCCATTACATTTGGGAGTCGGGACAGTGGGACAGACCCTCCCCCTGAATTGGGGCAGTTCCAGGAGGTATTATTCCTCAATACATATGTCATCTTTGATTAAAGGGGACATGAGTGTAGGAAATCAGACTTAATATAAAATATATAACATTCAATTAATTTATTAAAGGGCATGTCCACTCTTAAAACAAAAAACGGGTGACTTGTCAGTTATCTGCCCACAACCCCAACTGCTATTTCCCCAGTTTATTACATGTATTACATGTATTCTATTTCTTCCTGGCAAAGGTGTCTGCCTTCTCTCTCTACTCAAAGAGCTTGAACATGTGCAGAGGAGGCAGCAGGTGAAACAGCAGTCAATCATTGATTGTAATGTCAGTCACATCCTTGATTGACTGCATAGAGGGAGGGGCCAGTTTACTTGGCCAGAATGGGGACAATAATTATCCTTAAATATATGGTTAGTAATGCAGGTAATAAAGGTAAAATATATAAGTTGGGGTTGGGAGCAGGTAACTGACTATTTACCAGTTTTTCATTTTAAGGGCGAACATTCCCTTTAATCTATTTTCTATGCAACAGTCTTGATAGAACAAAAAATAAGTTAAACGGAACAGCTGTCTTTTGTTTCCCCTTAGTATACAGCGTTTGCGCAGGAACTCGCAGCTGCCTAGACAAAAGAAATGGCTCTGCCATTTGACAATGAGCGGGTTAAGCAGCCCTGCAGCTCTGACAGATGTAAATGTACATTTCAAACTCGTCCCATTATCTCATTCAAACACCATCTTTACAGCTACTGTAACAGATCAAGGGAGAACAGAGAGGATCAAACATCCGGCCTAGACTGTAACATTCTTTCTGAAGCAGGGGATTAAATATTCATGGGGGGGTTGGCATCAGGCAGTATTCATTAAATTCTCTTGGGTTACCCCTGAAAATTCAGGATTTGTTGCATGGGGGGTGGAGTTGGAGCCAATTAACTCTCTTGTGTTTTCCCTGCAATATGTACAAAGGCTCTGTGGAATCTTTATTATTAAAGTGTTCTCAAAATTTCCCTAATGGTCTCTCCATCATTTCAATGTGCATATTATATGGTCTAAACCTTTACCAGTTTGTGCGTGTTAATCATGAAATATTCAGCGGCTAATATTAACTCTTACAACGCATCCCTGGCTGAGAAGCTGGCAGCATAGGTGGCAACTAAATTGTCATGTTTACCTACCTGTTAAAAAAACACTTTCTTGTCAATGATAACAATGCCAAATTGTAGCCAAAAATCACCCCAGATATTGTGTCCCACAACAGTTGATCGGGCCAAATTACCAGATTGTTTGTTTGCCTGTGGTATTAAAGGGCAACTGTAGTGTAAAAATTAACTTTTTAAAAATGAAAAGTAGCTGGGACAGGGAGTAAGGATTGATTATTCCTACCTCCCAATATTATTTCGTTTAGGAACTACAGTATTAACAGTTTTCATCTGCCAGGTTAGCACCCTGGGCTTTCCTGTATTAAAGATGGCACTGAAGCAATCAGGAAGCCTGGCAGAAGCAATTTTCTTCATGCTGCCACTCCTCATAAAAATGTTATTGGGAAGTAGAAAGTACCAATCCTACCTCCCTGCCCCAGGTACTTTTCATTTTAACTGTTTTTGAAAAAACTTAATACGCACTAAAGTTCTCCTTTAAGTTTTTCTGAGTTACCCTTTAATATAAAATCCTAAATTAGTAAACTCACTCTATAGTCTGCCTGGTGGAAAATTTCAAACTATTCCGATTAACCACATCCGATATGCCAGATATTTTAGCCCTGTCGACAACCGAATACCTGCCCTTTGCCTATTTATTGTTCATTACCAAGAGTTCCTAGTATTTTAATTGTCATACGCATTGTCAAGCAACAGTCAGGAAGAGGCCTTTAGTTTCAAAACATAGCCTTATCCTCCTTATCAGGGCAGACAAGCAAACATGGCCTAATCCTCCTGCACCACCAAGGCACACAAGCAAACATGGCCTAATCCTCCTGCACCACCAAGGCAGACAAGCAAACATGGCCTAATCCTCCTGCACCACCAAGGCAGACAAACAATGTACAATTATCTTGCAGCACTCCAATAACTTAACACTTATCAATTCATAATTCGTATTCTATCTATATATTCATATATACTATATAAATGCAATAACATGATTAATTATGATGCAATAGAAAGATTTTGTATTATGTTCATTCTCATAATCAAATGTAGGATTGACAGCACTAACTACAGTACCTTTTGCTTGTACTCTGATTGTATATGACATGCACCATTACATGGCAAAATACTGAGTGGTAAGGGTATGGCCATCACTGAAAGTGTTTAGTATGAATGTCGTTCTGTTGGTTTACAATCACCATTTCCCATCAGGTCACAGACTGGGATAAATTCAGGGAATCTTTACATATCTAAGACCATAATTTGTACTGAGATATCAGTTTTTCCAGTGATATAAACAAATACATGTTTTTTACAGGGTCACTAAGCTCAAACTAAACATTTTCTGAAACTTCAATTTGAGAGAAGTAAAATGGTGGTACTCACATATTTATCTTTGCTTGATTTGTCATTACATTATTAGTGTTTAGTGAGTGCTCCTTATTTCCTCACCTCCGTTACTCACTGCCCTCTTGTGGTGTCTGCGACACTTATTGTAAGTTCTGCACAGCCTCACCATAGACACTGCTCTGCTTACACACCTACCCCCTCCCTCCCCCTTCTCTTTTTCTATGCTGGTTGCAGAAAGTGTTCTGGCAGGCAGGTATAGATCCTTGCAAGAGGTCAGGGTTTGAGCACATATTATAATTTCTGATTCTGTCCTGAGTGACAGGTCTTTCCCTCTAAATGCTGTGTTTTCAAATGATGATTTTTCAGAATCTACAGCTCAGATTTAAAATCCAAAAAAAGTTTTGGAGCAGTGGAATCATGCTGTATCTAAAGGTACAAAGATACCCTTTAACATCAGATAGGTACATCTCTAGTTAGAAATTACTCAGAAAGGCACATTTTTAATTAGATTTATCAAGCCATAATTCATGAAAAGTTTATCTTAAAGGAGAAAACTAAACTTAATTTTTTTAAAACCTAATGTGAAAGTTTTTCTCCCCAGAACACCTATACATTGTATGATTCTTATATAGAAAGTTGCATTTAGTACATGTGAGTAATCTATTCTGTAAATAAGAAGGCTTCCATGTTGTTGCTTGTACAACCCACAGCCCATGAAGTCATCAAAGAGCCACGCCCCTGACCCCAGTATTCACTGTCTCTATGCAGAAAGAGTTTTCTATACAGAAGTCTCCACAACGATATGGAATCCCAGATAAGACTTTGAAAGTTGCTTGTTACCCTGCAGTTTATTTACCAGAAGCAAAATGGATGCAAGGGGCACACTTAAAGTGTAAGTAAATATTTATTAAATATACCTGATGAAAGGGACAAGGTGATCCCTGAAACGTTGTAGCTTGATGTGATTTAATAAATATTTACTTACACTTTAAGTGTGCCCCTTGCATCCATTTTGCTTGTGCTAAAGCGAAGGGTCATTGGTAGAGGACCTAGCAAGGGAGCACCTTATGAAACATTGGCTAATAGCCACAAAAGAGAGTGCCTAGGCCCGACAACCAAATTTATTTACCAGTCAGTGTGAGTTGCTGGAAAATAAACCGCAGGGTAACAAGCAGCTTTCAAAGTCTTATCAGGGATTCCAGATTCCTTTTTTTTTTCAAATATTTTTTTCCTACCTAAAGATAAAGCTTCCAAATGTACCTGGATTATCTGCTTATTCAGTGTTGGTGCACCGGGTAAGGCACCAGATTTAAAAACTACACAGTTCAGAAGGTCACAAGTTCAATACCGCAGACTTGCCTTTTTTGGTTTCTATTATGTTCCAAAAAAGATAAGGCTTCTAAACGTACCTAAAATTTTAGCTTATTCTCTGGTGGTGCACCTAGTAACACACCAGTGTTAGAAACATGTAGTTCAGAAGGTCACAAGTTCAAATCATTATGTAGTAAAAGATTCTACATGTACCAGTGATCACTGTAGTATCTCTGTTATCCTAGAGGTAAGAACTCTGCTTTGAGCAAGACAGAGTAAATATACAAATTGCAGGTTCTGTTCCCCAGACTTAGTTTATTTTTTTTTATTTTGCTGAAATGTTAGTATTCCGTTTCTTACATCCATGCTATCTATGAAATACACTGAAAAGATTCCTTTTCTTTTTGCATGAAAAGTGAAGGATTATATCGTTATTATGACAGGAGCAATGAATGTGTTTAAAACAAAAAAACTGAAATCCCTGTTCTGTGTCAGGGAGAGGGAGGATCTCTGTTCTGTAATGTGATTGGCTGACAGCTTCTAGGAAGCAAGGCTGCAACTTCCTTGTTTTGTCTGTTGATCACTACAGAGCAAGTGCCTGTACGCAGACACTTAGCAGGGGGTTTACCCAGCTAAGGTGGATTGTGGGAGCTGACCCCTAGTAGTCACGGGTTATTTTCATAAATCATCCAATGGCCACAGCAAAGGGAAAGGTGAGAAACAGCTTGTTGTATGTTTGTGAATGTGCTGTCTATTGGGACAATGTTGTCTGGAGACTTTAGTTCCCCTTTAAACTTCTTCTTGTTTGTCCACCCCCCAAACTTTCTCCTGCAGCTTAAATTACCCCCAAAACCTCTACCACGTGAGGTGTATAGCTTTTAAAATTGCTCCCAAATGTACTTACTATCCCTCATTCCCTCAGCTGTCTTCCACCTTACTTCCATGCATGGAAGCTGCAGAAGGGGCCAGACAGGCAGCCGCGCCTGTATTTGGCTGTGCCGTGATTATGGAAGCAAGGAGGAAGCCTGCTGAAGGCACGAGGGCTTGTAAGTACATTTGGGAGCACATTTCAAAGCTATTGACCTCACGAGGTAGAGGTTTTGGGGGTAATTTAGGCTGCGGGTGAAAGTTTGTTTGGGGGGTGGACATACCCTTTAATACTAAAGAAGCAATCAATATGTGTCATTTTCTGTATACAGTGATGGTTAGTTTGTTCTCCCTACTTTTATAAACTAGACTAAAAAGTTAGTTAACACCATGACTTTGTAAAGATTTTTTATGTAATGGTAGTAAATATATTTTGAAATATTGCTCGATGCTCACGTCTTTGTCTGCTTATTTGCTGGCTGTGCCAGTCTGGCACTGTGCGAGGTGACAATGTAGAAACCTTGAAGTCTCTTTTGCGTTTTTCTAATCAAACTTTCAAAGTCTTGTTCCTGTTGGGTTTCCGTGCAGACAGGCGCTATCTCTTCAGCCACTGATAACAACGGAATTTGGAAGCGTTTAAAGACAGTTCCAGTGAAGGCCTCAATCAGACATCAGCTAAATACTCCAACAAGTTCACTCTGAGGTCCATCCGGACCCAGTAACATCTATACCATTATAATCTTAAAGTATTCATCAACCATGGAGTGGCTGAGAGCTGAAAAGAGTTTTTATTTCTGATAGGGGCGTGCTGGGACTTTGAAAAGCCTTTATTTGCCTTTTCTTATCTTTGGCAGAGATATAGGAATGAAGAAAACATCTTTCCACAAAGAGGAAAGTACAAATACAAACTGGCCTCAATAATGAAAGAGCGAATCTTCTTTTATTATATTTTGTATTGGACCGCATTCAGTTTAGATTTGCTTTGGTTTGGGGAATCGTTATTTAATGGCTTATTGCAATAATAACAAAAATAGATGAAAACAAAAGAGATGTCCTACATAGACCATGATTTATTGATTAGTGGCTGCTTGTAGGAATGGAATCATTGGAATGTATTATTCGAATGCACAGAGACATTTACAATTTTACTCATCTCCAATCCACAACTAAAGAGTCCTCTAATCTGCTAGGTCCTCACCTCTGGATACTTTACAGATCATCTATTATTCTTACTTACTTCCTCCTCCATCGTTCTGTCACCGACAGTCTATGATGGGGCCTATGGGAAGAGGCATGTCTCGCGCAGAGTGTGAACTGCAGACAGAAAGTGGAAGAGGAGCCGTCCAGTGGGGGAAACTTTAAGTAAGTATTACAGATATTCTGTAAAGTACCCAGAGGTGAGTGAGGAGCTAGTGGATTAGGTCCTTCCCCTGGGTAATATTATGGAATTACAGTTATGGAAGGAAAGGAGCAATGGGGAATTGAGTAGTTGATAGGTTTATCCCCAAGTTTGACATCCTCAATCTAGAGTCTAATCATCAAAAATAAGTGCTGGTGTCCCCGACCTTTACACCCATGTGCCCAGAGGAGAAGGCATTAAGGTTTGTTTGGCATGTGAAGGAAAGAAGCCCGAAGACAAGGTGGAGATGTTGGGGCTATCACAAATCTTTCATGACTTTTAAAGCCAACTATTTTCTAGGGTAAAAAATGAACGCAAAAGAGATGCAATCCCAATGGCATTTCCGGTTTTAAAGGAGAACTAAATCTCAAGTTTTAAGCTGGCCATACACTAGGCAGACATTGCTATCAACAATAGCTGGAAATTGGTCTTTACTGTTGCATGAGACGTGCCCCACTGCAGACACCCTAGATCGAGGCCCAACTGTGCACTTTTGTCAAACGCTTGTGTCCATTGTATCGACTTTTACAAACATTTGGGCTTGTGTTTTCCAAGGGATTGATGGAATGTAAAGAGAGATCCCAGGGCGATTGTGGGCCCTGCAAAGGCATCAGTGCTAACCACTAAGCCACAGAAATGTTGGGAGGTAGGGAGAGTGCTCTGCCTTCTGATTCAGTGTTTTAGCTTTAGTTCCTGTTACCAGAAATTTGAAAGGTTTTTTTTGGAGATAAGAAAATTCACCCTACCCACATTGGTCCTGCCTGGAAGTTATTTAAAGGGAAATTTAAGTATCAATAGACTTTCTTTCAATGGTGACTAAAGTTTACAAACCACGTACTAGAGGTAAAGGACAATTACACTTACCCCCTCCCATTAAAAGTACCTTGGGTGAAATGCTAAAGTGCTAAGCAGAGTTGCATGATCAGCTCGAGTTGGTTCTGCTGGGAGGTGCCGATGCGGAATTTCAATGCCAAAACCTGGCAACACTTTGATAGTTCTGGGCTGGTACTCAAAAATGTTGACAGTAGAACCGGGAGTTTAACCAGGTTTAATATCAACTGATGGCTACAAAGATGCAGCAATATACATGTCCCTGCAATGGGATTATAGGATATTAAAGGAATATAAACCCATTGGTTATAAACATGCAGCGTAAGGTATTTATAGCAGCACTTGGCTCTCAGGCTTGTTAATGAGCTGAAGCTGTGTGGTTGAAGAGTGAGTGTTATTGTAATTACTGTAATGAAACATTTTTTATGGAAGCAAAATGACAGGATACAAGACATAACAACATCTCAACAAAGGAAAATGAATGGAATTCTAGTTCTGAAATTCAATCTGAGAGCTCCTGTAAACATTTACACCTTATTTATACATCAGGTTAGAAAGACATAAAATGGTTCCACCAAACAACCCAGAATATTACTGTAGGTTCCATATCCCCATAGCCCGCCCTGCTGTATGGATAAAGAAAAGGCGGTTTTATAAAATGGACAATTTATAGAAGATTTACGGTAGCTAGGTACTAACAAGTACTTGGCTATACGAGCAGAAAGCCTTGCTATGTACTGCACAGGGCCGAGTCAGCTGATCGTGATTCTGTCAGACAAACCGTGAAAGGTGCAGATGTCGGAATGAGCCTTGGGCTCTCTGCTTTATTGTACCTTTAGTTCTCTTTTAAAGGGGAAGAAGAATGAAAAATCGGTTATCTGATTTTGTCTCACAACGAGGTAAAGGAAATGTGTAGAAAGTGCTGCCCGGAGAACGTTTGCCATTTACTTTCATTCCATTTTTAGTATTGTCTTGGAGTGGAAACAGCCCAAGTATTAAAATATTATGAAAATGTTTTTCCAGTCAGTCACATTCTGCATAACGAGCTCCGATTTCAGAATTTCCTGCAGGGAAGAAAAGGTTCCGTGTAAAATTACAATTACGTGTTTGTTTTAAAGGGCATGTCCACCCCCAAAATAAAAATGTGCATACAGGTAAAGCGCACTCCAAGAGCGTCAAAGCGCAGAACTCAGGTGGCTGAAAAGTTCTCTTAAACTTTCCTGGTCCATGGCGGTCCACCTTCTCCTCGAAGAGCTTTCTTATACCCTCACATTCAGAACAGGGATCTATGTGTAAATACTCTACGTCCATTGGCCATGACATAATCCATTACAGCCATGACAGTTTTTACATGGAAGAGTCTGGAAGCTGCTGTTAAGATGCACCAGTAACTGAGTAGGGTATCTCAGTTTAACAGCACATCCCAGCTGTGTGAGCATTGTGCTTCTAAGGTTTCAGGGGGAGCTGTATCCAAATTTTCATTTAGGGGATGGACATGCCCTGGGACTGAAATACTGGATAGGAACCTTTGTCCAGAAAAGTCAGGAAATCTAGTCACACAGGTAGGCCATTAAATAAGGTACCAGGCCTCATACTAGCTGTACAATACTTGTGATTACATGCCAACCTATAGGGGTGCCCGCAGGCTGCGGGCAGCACTAGTGGCCATGGTTTGGGCATCAACGCATTAGTGCTTTGTACCCTCTACATATAAAATAAACAAACCCTTAGTTCTAACATGCCACGTTGCTTTCCTTCCTTATACATGCCCATCTTTCATTAAATCTCACTGCCCATGTTCTGTCCTTATAAAAATATATAAAACTCCGAAAGAGTTTAAGGTCTGAAGTAATTAGTTCCCATCTGACTTTGAATTAATGAGAGCGTTTACTCATGTGATTCCTGTTTGTGCCCTATGAGAACGCGCGTAATGCAAATGTGTTCTGGAAATAAAGAATCCCATTATCACCTTTGCACATTGCGCTAGTTAGTGAGTCACATGGAGTCAGAACTCTGCTGTGACATTCCGTTCGCACCCCAGGTCGATGACGTCTTTTGGTGCAGACGTGACAGGAAGACTTGACAGACACCTGTTATAGTTCCTGGAAACATATTTAACAGCTCCAAGTTGATATCATTTTATCCATTAACAAGGTGCCACTTAAAAGGGAAACTGCGCAAGTGGCCTTTATTAAAAAGGGAACACTCCTACCTTTATAATGACTTCAGGATTGCGGTTCCAGCTGCAGTCTATCCAAAGGTACAGCAGGTACAGCCTCCATGTTTAAAGTTGGAGCACGCCCACTGCTGGGACAGCGCATCATCAGCTGCATCATAAGCCCCACCCTCTGAACTTCTAAATAATTGTAAAAGCTAGCCACAAGCCTGAAAATAAAATGTTTTCTCTCCCTAAGGTGTCCGTAGGTAGAGAAATGGACAGAGATTGGTTGCAGGTCTGTTACAAGCTTCAGAAAATAATAATTTTGGGGTGTAGGACTTATGACCCAGCTTATAAAGCATGCCTGTCACAGAGACCAGTGGTGTAACTAGGAATCACTGGGTCCCCTGCAAAACTATGATGGGGCCCCTATCCGTGCTTCATCCAGAGTGGTTTTCTGGAAGGAGGCAGTATCTGTCATACTGAAAATTAGAAGTTGGGGCACCCTTGGCTTCTGGGCCCCCCTGCGGTTGCTCCCCTGGTAGTTAGCCCCCTGACAGAGACACAGAGACAGGGCAGTATGGAAAGTGTAATTTTACAAGTCTATAACTTAAAGGGGAAGTTCAGTGCGAATACATATGCTTTTCAGAAAAAAGAGCAGTATTTTTTCATCCCAATGACCTTAATCTGCCAATTCAGCATTTTGTCTGAGTATAAATAAATGCAACTGAAATACTGACTTCCTGTTTACAGGACCCCTAGTAGAGACCGTTATGGTTTTGCCCTTTACCCAGCGCCTGGGTTGATTCAGTTGCTCAGTAGAGATCTGAGCATGTTTGACCCATCCAACAGCCAATCAGTGGAAATTACTGTTTGGAACATTCCCAGGAAGTGATGCATCCTGGGAAGAAGAAGGAATGTTAGACCCTGAAATGTCAGCTCACTAATGTCAACAGCAGGGAACAGCAAAGGGTATGAAATCAACTGATTTTTCATAATGGGAGAGAATATGTAGAATAACTAAGAAGGCATTACACAAACTAACAATTTAACAAATATTGATCATTTCCACTGAACTGTCCCTTTAAGTTCCAGAAAAACTATAAACATCATCCCAGGTTTGCTTGAAAGACGAAACACCTCCTACCAATAATGGGCTCTTGTATGGAGACCACAGTTACCCTTTAAATGACATCTATTCCACCATCTTTTAATGAAAGGAAAATATAATGATATAAATACTTTTAGAACTGACCTGACTTCTATGAAGATTTTAACTAAACCCACAGAGACTTTAGCTAAAAAGTCCTTGTCAATCTACCTTATGTGCAAATCCTGTCAGAATGCAATACATTAACAGGGTGATTTACCAATATACGATCGGTTTGGGGCCTTAAGTCATTTACCAGAGGTTGCGCGCCTCTTTACGCGTAAGTATTTAACGTCAGCTAATAGCGGCTGCAGTACGCATGCCAAACTTCTCCCGGAGGCCAGGTAGGAGGCAGAGTCCTATATGGACTCTGCTATCTTCCTGGTGGGCAGTTTTTGGGACTTTGGGGGGGACTACAGGAGAACCTTATGGAGTTGGGATGTGAGGTAAGGATTTTATTACACTACATGGTGGGGCCATTAGTGGGGGGATTATAGTTTTGGGGGTGGACATGCCCTTTAAGGGCAAACTAGAACCATATGGAGCTGGGATGTGAGGTAAGGATTTTATTACACTACATGGTAGGGCCATTAGTGGGGGGATTATAGTTTTGGGGGTGGACATGCCCTTTAAGGGCATAGCACTCAGCCGCTGGTTCAGATACATGAATGACACCTGGGTTAAAATCCACTAGAAGGAAGTACACGCTTTCACAGAACACATCAATGCGGTAGACCATAACATCAAATTTACATGGGAAGAGGTACAAGAGGTACATGGGTAAGAGGTACAAAACAACACACTGGCTTTCTTGGACTGCTTGGTAGAAGCCAGGGAGAATCGTAAACTGGAAGTAGAGGTTTACAGAAAATCAACCCAGATCAGTATTTGATGTTTGACTCCCACCACCCTTCAGATCACAAGCTGGGTGTCATCAGAACCCTGCAACACAGAGCTGAGAACATCCCCACTAGCACAGAGGCGAAGGCTAAAGAAATGAAACATCTCAGAGGAGCCCTTAAAACTTGTGGATATCCAGACTGGGCCTTTGTCAAAAGAAGTAGAAGGAAAGAAAAGAACACGAATACCAACAGTGAAGGGGAAAAGCAAGACAGGAGGAAGAACATGGTCATCCCATATGTAGCAGGGGTCTCCGAGAAATTAAGAATTAAAAAAAAAACACTGTATCCCTGTCTGCTTTAAACCTAACAACACATTGAGGCAGCAATTGGTACATCCGAAAGACCCAATACTGAAACACAAGAAAAGCGACATCATATACGCAGTGCAGTTAAGAATGCTCTGATTTGTATGTGGGGGCGACCAAACAGCAACTGCATCAACGTATGGCCCAGCACAGAAGAGCCAATTCCTCGGATCTGTACTCAGCCGTGTATCTGCATTTTAAGGATAAAGGACATACCTTTGAAGATTGTAATGTTAACATATTGGCAAAGGAACGTGGCTGGTTCAAGAGAGGTGTCAAGGAGGCCATTTTTGTGAAAATAAAGAAACCAAGCCTAAATAGAGGTGGGGGGTTTGACTCCAACTGTCTGCCATGTACAATGCTGTTTTGACACCTTACCCTGGGCATTCCTATAACACCTCTTAGCCACTATACAATCACACCCTTAACACCTGGCTGTGATATGCTAATTGGAACTTTCCAGGGTACTTATATTGCCAACATATTCTTGTACAAGTCATTCTGAATTGAGAAAGCCAGTCGGATGACTAGCAAAACATTTTTTGCTAGTCTTTACTTCCAGTTGATCTAACTGAATACAACAGATATAATGCTAGGAATATTCAGTGCATTCACAATGGCTTCTGAAAGTCTTTGTAGTACACAGAGAGAAACCAAATTGAAAGTTGAGTGCAAACCAGCCATTTATTTGAATGACATTGATTTTGATATCCTTAGTTCAAGGTAAGGATACTGATGCAAATTAGGTATTAAAAATGAATTTGCCTTTAAAAAGAATGATCTAATAACCTCATGCCAATATGGATATTACATAGACATGTATAACTTTTAATGGGATAGGGAGAGTCAGGGCAGAATGATTCTTGTCAGTGGTTAATCATACACTAAGTGTCGGCCATGTTCTAGGAATACTGCTTGGTAGAGTACATCATTGGTAGTATTGGTAGTAAGTCACAGTGACCTTCCTTAGAGGCACTTTCTGTGACAATAGGTAATTTATTAATGCACGGAACGCGAACATACATTTCAATACATTTTCATGCATTTCCACCCAACATTGTCATATATTACAAAACCATGTCTGGCAGGCCTATCTAAGTAACTACAAAGAAGCCCAACAGAAAGTTACTGTGACCTTTGTGAGCAACTGCAGTAGAAGTTTTGCTGTTCCTAATGGTTAATCTACTGTCTCCGTTCCATCCTCTGTCCTTGAAAGGATTTGGACTTTTGCGTTTCTTCTAAAACACACTTTAGGCCATTGTAAGAGGGGAAAAATGCATTTGCTAAAATAATTTGGGAATTGTATGTACAGAGGAAGCATGAAATAATGGGGAAGTGTCAGACGTCTTTGCCCTCAAAGCTTTTAAGAATATGAATATTATGTTTTATTTATTTTCTTTGCATAGCTTTTAGTCTAAGTAGGTCCTGAAAAGATGCCTTAGTGTAATTCCATTTAATGGCTAGAAAGTACACATGTAATAATAAAAAAAGAACTATACCTCCTTCAGTGTACCAAATACAAAGGGCTGATCAGTGCTTTACAATCTCTCTCGCTCTGGAGAACTGAAAAGAAAGTTCAATGGGCAGATTAATCCTCGCCATCTAGAATAAATGCAATGTCATAAATCAAGGGGTTCACTGTGCTGCATAGATACTAAATTACAATCCCCAACACCCTCTGATATGCTTTATTTTAATTGGTCAAAAAGACACAGGTGATTTAATAACATGTGAGTGTAAAGGCAAGTCTAGCATTCAAATGAAAACTTATATACTGGTAAATCATCTCCCAAAACTGTGATAGTTTGAAATCTCAAATACGTAAGTCTAATGGTGGCCATAGAGGCTACAATCCGATTGTACAATCCATGGCTTGTATGATCGGATTGCCAGTCGGCCCCAATATTTTCCAACTGGCCCGATGGAGAAGCTATTGGAAGATCTTTGAACAATCGTCCACACATGATCCAACGATCATACGATATCGGTATATCACGACCAGGATCTTAGTATCTATGGCCACCATAATCTGAAATCCTGCACAATGTCCTGTTTCCACTGTTTCTGCTTCCTGGTTCTTCCAGTTAGCAACTGTCAGTTATGGATTTTACAGTTGACATCACAGCCAATGACTGAATGTTAATCCCCTGTCTGCCTATTCTGAGCATGCCCAGGGTCAGTACAGGTCACTAAATTGCTCATTTTCCATGAGGCATTGAGAAGAAAAGCAGTCATACAGTACTGAATTCAGAGGGCAAATTAGGATATAATAATATATTTTAAAGAGGCCTTTCTTAAAATTGTTATTATGAGGGTGGAGTTTTCCTTTAAGCAAAGCAGTCTGGAGTCTGAACCTTGCTTATCACATTGCTAAATACCTGGTAGACCGCATATTGGATTTTAAAAAAAAAATGATTGCTTGTAAATGTATTCCAGTCAGATTTTGGGGTGGTGCTTATCTTATATAAAGCCAGCATGAAGTTAATGTTACCATTCACCATATTGGTAGAAGGGTTTACTCCTGTGTTATGAAAGATATTCCATACCCTTCGTGTTGAATTTCCACCTTTATTACTGCTAAGACTGTTGTTTTTAACACTGCTCTATTTGTGGGCGGCTTTCACCAGAATCTACTGTGGCACTTAAGGTCGGGCGATAAAGTGCCCATACACGGCACGATTATTGACTGGAAATACATGGCACGATTATTGGCTGGAACGGCCGTTCATACACACTGTGCGTTGCGGCTCAGCACTCGCCATCACACGTGTGTACGAATCTTTTTAGATTTAAATGTAATGCTCATGCTGAGTTAATTCTCGTTTATTTGAAAATCACTTTTCCCTATAATACATTGCCTACCAATACAATGTTGAAAGGAAGTGAAACTCGTGCATGGATTTGTTGGAACCATCAGTATAATTCGTCATTGCCTTGGGCTGAATATCACACTTACTTACATCAAAAGGCTCTTGGGGAAAACGATCCCTTCTAAGTAAAAAGTTCCTTGTGAAAAAAAATCCATCAAGTAATAACAGCTCACATGTAAAGCACCGAGTAACTCTAAGGGATTGTACTGTAATACCATCGCTAGCTGGGAGTACAAAGTGATCTTAGAACGATTATCTAATTGGATGTTGGATTGTGGGTCTTCCAAACACATTATAAAACTAAGATGGACAGAATAAAGGGTTTATAGGATTTTAAGATATGCTTTGCCAAAATGTTTATCATATCATATAAGAGTGGAACATATGTAACCAGAAAGAGATAAACAAACAAGCCCACACACCCATCTTTTTATGATCTAGTTCAGGAAACACATGCAGGGAAAGTGTTTATCATCAAGCACAGGCATTGGCTTATTAAACCCTCCCCTGGCATATCAGCTTAGGGTAAATAATATTCCTGTGAAGTATGTTGAAGGCTTAAAACTGGTCTTCATGGGACAATAGTGACAATTTTAACAAATAGACTGTGGCTACTGACACTTTATTTTAACTAAGAGACTGTGGCTACTCACATAAACTGATTGGTAATCTGCAGGTTGAGAATTAAAGCAAGTGATTCAGTAATTATGCCGATCAATGGGCATGGCGTTAGATTTACTGAAATATTGACTCGTGTGTACCAGCTGTATGATTTTGTGTAGAATCTGAGCGGGATCTTTAACTTAAAGGACAACTGTACTGTAAAAATTAACTTTTAAAAGGGAAAAGTACCTGGGATAGGGAGGAAGTATTATTCCCACCTCCTAATATTGTGTCTGCTACAGCAGATAAAGTTTTCATCTGCCAGGTTAGTGCCATGAGTCGTCCTGTATTAAGGATGGCGCTGAAGCACTCAAGAAGCCTGGCAAAAGTAGTTTTCTTTGTGCTGCCGCTCTTCATAGAAATGATATTGGGAGGTAGAAAGTATAAATCCTACCTCCCTGACCCTGACCAAGGTACTTTTTATTTTAACTGTTCAGTTATGAATCAGTTATATAACAGTATTATTATTATTGTGGATTTATATAGCGCCAACATCTTCCGTAGTGCTTTACAATTACATGTAAACATTCACATCAGGCCCTGCCCGAAGAGCTTACAATCTAAGCACATTTATTTGACACATACAACCTATTAGTATGTCTTTATGGTTATGGGGGAAAACGGAGTGCCAGGAGGAAACCCACGCAAGCACAGGGAGAACATACAAACTCCCTGCAGATGTGTCCAAGGTTGGAATCGAACTCAGGACCTCACTGCTTATCACTGAGCCACTGTGCTGCCCATACAAACTTTATTCACACTTTTGTTCTCTTTTAACTCACACACACATAACAGTCATAAATACCCATATACACCCATCCATACAAAGATGCTGTATATACAAAGACACGTGCATGCATGCACATCTATACTGTATATACACTCACACAGCCACATACATTACAATCACATACATGCGGCACATATCTATTTTTCCAAGGCCCTATTAAATGGATTACAATAATCAGGAACATTATTGGCATTTTCTGCTTTGCCAAGTGAAGCCCACACACTTCCTTACCTTGTACGTCTGTGATTGAACGGATTAGAAAACATCCTGTTGGGTTTTGCCACTGACCATAATGGCCTTCCCACAATGCCGCCTGGCAAGGAGTAAAATGCAAGGCATATCTTTTAATTGTTATAGAGCCTGTCTCTCCAGTCCTTGTAAGCAACAGGAGAGTAATTACTGTAATATTAATCGGGAGGAGAATGTGAGCGGATGTGTTTTCTGCTTTCTAGTCATCAAACAGACAAAGTCTGGAGCTTCTTATTCCCAAGGGCATCCATAGTTCTGAAGACTGTGTTTTAGTTTTAACTGTTCAAATAATGGCCTTATTCCCTTAAAGGAGAACTACAGTCTAATAAAAGCTTCGGTTCACATAATTTGGCCTCATAATGAGAACCTATAGCGCAATATCTTTATAGCTTGAAAAATAAGAACACCTCATTTATCTTCCTATTCTTATTTCTTTATCTTCCTATTCTTCTGTACTGCTGTTAACATCCTTATTTGACACCAGTCTTGTAAACCAAAATAGGACGGACATCCCCAACTGCAAAGGATCGTGGGAAATAAAAAGAGTGAATTGACGTAGGATTGTTTTAAATGTATATGTTAGAGTATTAAATGAGGAACTAAAGACCCAATTGTCCCAATAGATAGAACACATTCACAAACATACAAGCTGTGGCTGACCTCTCCCTTTGCTGAGGCTGTTGGGTGATTTATGAAATGAACTTGTGGGTACTAGGGTTCGTCTCCCATAATCCACCTTAGCTGGATAAACCCAGCTAAATGTACTCAGTACACTTGTCATGCTCTATTGTGCTCAACAGGTCAAAACAAAGACGCTGTAGCCTTGATGTTTAGAAGCTGACAGACAATCACATAACTGCACAGAGATCACCCCTATCCCTGACACAGAACAGGGATTTCATGGTAGTTTTTTTGTAAACATATTTAAATACTCCTGTCCCTAACATTGATATCTTCCTTTGCTTTTCATACACAAAAAGAAAAGTAATCTTAGTTTATTTTTTAGCTACCATGGATGTAAGAAACAGAATGTTAACATTTTAGTAAATAATAAAAGTAGTTCTGGAGAATTGAACCTTCAACCTCATGGACTTGTGGTCTTTCTCAAAGCAAAGCTAATATAAAAATCTAAAAATTTTTGATATTTCTAGAAATTTTCAATGTAAAATTCGTCAATTTTGAAAATGCACACTATAGTTGATTAGAAGCAGGAAGCGGTAGGGACCTGTAAGTTCTACTGTGGTGGATTGTGTGAAAGGTAAGTTTCTGCTATTTTTGCCCCTGTCTCCTGAGATATTGATTGAAGAATGGGAGGTAGGGCATAGCTCCTTAACCTCACCGTTATCATGGAATACATTAAAAGGATTAGTTCACTTCTCAAGTGAACTATTCCTTTAAAGGATGTCCACATGACCTATTGATGAACAATAGAGATAGCCGAACTCACTGATATCCATATAGCTCGCAGATTCGAAAAATCCGAAATTTCCTTACAGTAAGATCAGTAAAAGTGTGGTAATGTCATACTCAGGAGGTCAGCACAGAGAGATACATAAAGACCCCACCAGACGCTGAGATGGAGACGGACACCAGGGTCGGAGAATAGCTTAATAGTTTCCTATAGGAGGCCGAGACAGAGATACCAGTTCCTGACAAGTTCTAAGCTGGACTCCAATAGGCTTCTGTAGAACCAATGCCAATTAGCAGTTCTAATTATAACTGTGCATTTAACTGCATCACTGAGGCCCAGTTGTGTAGAAACATTTATCTCTAGGTAGATATATCCTTCCTATCATTGGTCCAGTTACACTGACTGCCTCTAAAGAAGAAGATTTCAATTTGCATTTCGAATCGGGGGAATTAACAGTGTTCGCTCTTGTCCCAAGATTGTTGATTTGCAGGTTCAAGCATTGAATTCCATGTAGAATTTACCCTGCAGACCTTTAAACATGATACGGGGTGAAGCTGATTACATGCAGATAAGGCGACAACACATTTCAGCTTTGTCATATCGTATCCGCCACAGGCACATTACAAATGGAGTAAAAAAAAAACCTGAAATCTAAATCATTTATAATCATATTAGTTAACTGTGATACAAGTCGTTTTAATAGCTTGATATGGTCCCTAGCCTTGGGATTTGGTAATTTAATTGCAAAGGCAGACAAGGAAAGACATATTCATGAAAACTGAACATTCTTTCTATTCATAGTCATAATGGGATCTTCTGTATGGGAACTCTGGGAGCTAAACAGAATGGGGTAAAAATGTCATTTTAATCTACATAAATTAATACTGGATTTGCATAAAATATGCTCGAGATAGAGGATGCTTGACATATCCTTCTTCTTTTCCCTTTTCTTTGAGGTTGCAATTACAAACATCGCTCCATGCTTCTAAGTTAATTGAATTCTCCTTTTATTGTGTAGTTTCTTTTTCTCTTTTTTTTATTAAGCTCCTCACATCTTCTCTCCTCCAGGTACAATGCCATGCTGCACATTCTGAAAAGCTTTGAATGTCTTGGCGGCAGAATGACAGAAATCAGACCTGAAACCTTTATTAGATCAAAACTAAAATCCAGATTCCCCGAGTGTCTCTCAGAAACCCTCATGTTTACCTGAATTGAGCTAATTACGGTAATGTGCTCTCAATGCTAGAGAGCGCCAAGGAGGGAGAATATGTAGGGTCTATAACAAGATACTGGGTTATCATCAAAGTGATATGACGGTGCAACCGTTTATTTACAGGCGTGGCCATACATGGTGTAACAGACTAGGCAATCGTACAATTACAATCACGATCGTAGATATACGCTCACAATCAAAATTGTATGACTGCAGTCACAATTTACCATTAAATTGTCATTAAAACTGAGATATAAGGGATAATGTGTCCCTTACAGTGTAATATAAGGATATTACGCCACTGAGGAGTTCCCTGACCATATAGAAGCACGAGGCTCTAGGCAGGGAACTCCGAGGTGGAGTAATATCCTTATATTATAATGTAAAGGGGCGCATTATTTCTTATAATACATAAGTATCTGATTCCTTTACCCCATTCGCATTTTAAATTCTAACCTTGTCCCTATTCCCACCTTAAACCCCCCATGCTACCTTCTGTAACTTAAACCCAGTAGAAAGGAACATCCCAGCCCAGCATCTATGCGGTTAAACAAATCTTTATAGAGGAGGAGAGAGACATTGGTTATGAAGTGACAGGAAGCAGCTCCAGCAGGTTCCGTTAATGAAGTTTTACATGGCAAAAAATGCTGAGTCATTGTCCAGGCATGAACACTGGAATGGGAGGAGCAGTGGGATATAAGAAATATAAGAAATGAGTCACTTGGTGACATAGCTGAGTGATTTTTATAAGGATATATACCACTGCAGCTCCCATTGTAAAATATCAAACTTATGTATCATAGTTCAATATATATATATATATATGTATATATATATATATATATATATCGATACTGCGCCTTTATAAATTCAGCCCACTATTCCATACCACTAAATCTAATACTAAGCGAACAAATCGACAACAGTAAAGCATTAGAGGAGTTTTTCTCAAGGGCGATAGTGAAGAAGAGTGTTACCTGGACTGTACTTTGTTTTAAAACATACAGAAAAAGTTGTGTTCGAAAATTGCGAATGAAAATGGTGCTAATTTTGCCAGAACCAATCAGATGTTAGCTTTTAAATGGTAAGAAACATCTGATTGGTTGTGGGAAAATTAGCACCATTTTTAATGATAAGAACTTTTATTCCATCTCCCTGTATGTTTTAAAACAAAGTACAGTCCAGGTAACACTCCAGCACACGGCTGTTGGCTTTTAGCCAGACAAATCAGTAGGTGCAGTCCCCTGAGGAAGGGACAGGGCGTCCCGAAACGTTGTTGTCGTTGTCACACTAAAAATCTTGGATTCACCATTGTAGTGTGCTCCCCCATACTTTCTTGTGCTTCAAAACAAAATAACAGACTAGTGGCAGCAGAGGTCACACACTCCAAAGGCCAACCTTAGTTTGATACCAGCCATTGCCAGTTTAAGTATATAATAGTATTAAAAATATGAGGACCACATTAAATAGGGAACGACTTGATAATACTTTTTTATTATTATTATGGATTTATGTAGCGCCAACATCTTTCATGGCACTTTACAAGTACATAGTCATACATTACATACGGGGTAATACATGTTATACAAAGTCATACATATCACATACACAGGTAATACATAATATAAGTAAACAGAGTGATGAGTTTCTTACAGCAATACCGTGATACAAACGGAGAGAGGACCCTGCCCAAAGAGCTTACAGTCTAGAGGATATGGGGGTGAGACATAAGGTCTCTTGACTTTAGTTCTCCTTTAATTAGCCTTGAATGTATCGGATTCTCTTTAACATGGTTCTAGAACCATTGGTGCCTACAATTTGTATATTGATCTATCATATACCAGTGTTATCATTTAGGGCTGTATATACAAAGGATTGATAGCATCAGATTGCTATATCGATCCTGCACTCATTGTTAATTTTAGGCCACAACGTAAGTTACTGATACCATACACAGTATTTTACTACTTCCCGGCATTGGCCCATTGGCGACCGTGCGCGGCGTTTTATGACAAGGACATAATATTACTCTGTGTTAAAAAGAAACTATAGCAATCTTTATAACAGCTGCGTTACTGTGGCGATAATGGGATTGAAATCGTCATTAACCAATCTTTTATAAATGCAACCCTTCAACGGCTTCAACTTGGCTATTTCATAGCACTGGCTAACTAACGATACAGAAGTCTACAATGATATGAGCCAATTAAAGGTAATAAATAACAAAGGATCCATAAAGCATTGCTGGCCCATTGTACAAACATGGCTGGTAATGAGGCGTTTTATTGACTTACATTTGAATGATGTCATCTGCCAGTCTTATACAGAGAGCGCTACAGAACGATTGATTGGAACAGCAGAGCCGAGATAAAAGCGATGTCAATCAGCAGGAAGAACTCTGCTAATTCGCAGCCCAAATATGACAAGCCAAGAAAATGATTCTGCTTGGGGAGGAATTGTGAAACGAGATAATAGCCTGTGGCAGGCGAGGATACACGATTTAAAGAGACACGCAAACTTAATGATACAAATTAGAGATAAGGGTAAGTAGAGATTTCAAAAAAAGATTTATTTACATTCCAGGGCCCAATACCATATTAAACCATCTGTGGATACATTATAAGCGAAGAGATTTAGTTATATCATAAAAAAATATCTTTAAATGAAAAGCCTTCAAGCCTGGTGAAGGAAACTGCCATGTGGAGGTCCTAACTTGTTATCTATAACATTCAATGCGTTGTATAATATTTCACGCATTCTGCGGTGGTCTCCCGTGAGACCACCCCAGACTCCCGCGACCGAGAGGAGTCTCTAAACTCCTCCCCGTCATGCCCACTTTTGACCTCCATGCCACGCCCCTAACCCTGCCTCCCTCCACCCCCTAGGTCGCTAACCCTGCCTACTCCATCCCCCCCTAAGTGACATCACAAATGTCACGTCCCTTCACCCACCCTGCCCAGAATCTTCAAATGGCAGTGTGGAATGTCTGTAAGGGATAATGCCCCACTTACAGTGAAATATAAGGATATTATGCTACAGAGGAGTTCCATGACCATATAGAAGAACGAGGCCAGAGGGAACTCCGAGGTGACTTAATATCTTTATATTATAATGTGAAGGGGCGCATTATATCTTATAATACATAAGGTTTATATATTTCATTTTTTTGTCTTCAGGCTATTTAAAAACAATGTTTTGATACCATTGCAATCAGTAGCATAACTACGGCCACAAGCCCACAAACTCTTCCGCGATCAGCCGTTTTTAAACAGCTAATTGGGGATAAAAATTAAACAGCTGTTTAAAAGACTGGACCCGAACTTCCGGGAACTGAACCAGAAGTTCGGGTCCAGTCTTTTAAACAGCATATAGCACAAATGTTTTATTCATACTTGCGACCAGCTGTTTAAAAACATCTGATCGCGTAAAAGTTTGTGGGCTTGTGGTGGGTCCTGATAACAGTCCGGGCCCTCCCACGGAGGAGGGGGGGGGGGGGGTGCTGCAATTATGCCTCTGATTGCAATGCTGTAATTTTAATAGTAAATAAATAGAAGAAACTGACCAAGCTTTTCTCCCAAGCTCAGGTTACCCAGGATTGATCCTGTGTAACTCAGTGATAGTTTTTTCCCATGATGTATTCTGCATGCAGGGAGTAGAGATTGCGCCCCTACGACTCATAAGGAAGGCATCCGCACTCTCTCTCTCTCTCGTGCTGGTAAAAACTGATTTACCTTTAAAATGACATTTGCAGTTAAAGGACAACTCCACCCTCATAATAACATCTTTTAGAAAGAATGGCCTCTTTAAAATATGTTGATATATCATAGTTTGTGCTATGAATTCATTACTGTATGCCTGCTATGCTTCTGGATGCCACATGGAAACTGAGCAATTTAAAAACCTGTACTGAGCTTGTACTGAGCCTGGGCATGCTCAGAAGAGGCAGACAGGGGATTAAAATTCAGTCATTGGCTGTGATTTCAACTGTCAAATCCATAACTGACAGTTGCTAACTGGAAGAACCAGGAAGCAGAAACAGGGGAAACAGGACATTGTGCAGGATTTCAGGTTAGACTTATATATTCGAGATTTCAAACTATTACAGTTTAGGGTTTTTGGGGGTGATTTACCTGTATGTAAGTTTTCATTTTGGGGCTGGACTTGCCCTTTAAAAATCTTCTTATAATAATCACTCAGTGACATAGCTGAGTTATTATTATAAAAGAAAATTCCACTGTGGCTCCAATTATAATTTGAGCCCATTACCCAATATTAAAGGTCTTATCCCAATATTAAACGATAAGACCTCCCATTAAAGAGATGTGCATTGATCACAATTTTTTGTTTGTATTAATTTTTTGACCAAATCAGAAGCAAGTCATAAAGTTTCATTGTTGTTTAGCCTAAGGTATACTCCCATAATCCCTCTAGTGTGAGTAGAAATAGCCCCCGGCTGCATGGGGGTAATAAATCAGTGCATGTTACGGATAGGAACCCAGTAGACCAGGGATTTTTATCCCTTACTATAAAAGTATGTATAGCAATAGAATTAGAATATAGTTAATCTGGGGTAACACCACCCTAATTCCATATAATTATATTTATTTTATATATTTTCTAATTATAAAATACACTGTAAAGTATATTAAATACTTAACAAGGGTCCACCATTAGGAAAGCAGGTGTGTTGGAGAACCAATGGACCCATTAATTAAAGGAGAAACTGACTGATACATTGGAACTGCTTTTCACCTTCACCCAACATTTCAATCAGTTCAAGGTTGGAGCCAAAAATGAAATAATGTACAGTACGGCAGATGTATGGCCGACTTTTGTAAACCACGTCCCCCAGCCAGCAATGTAACAAGACCATTTATACACTTACCATTGACAAAGAACAGAGGTGCCTATTCTTTAAACAGCAGTATCGGAAACCTCCTGGCAAACTATTGCAAGGGTATTGTATTGGCCAACATACAATTACAATCTAAATCCTAATTTTACAATCGAGATTAAGATTGTTTATAACAAATAGTGGAAGTGCTACTGATCTGACCAAAACATTAGAACAAACAAGAAAAGAGATGATCAATGCACATTCCTGGGCCCCATATATCATAATATCTGTGCTAGTGCAAACAGTAAAAACATGGGGGGTTTTAGTTACAATTTTATGCATAAAATTGAAAAGCCTTCCAACCACATCAAGGTGACCCCAGTATGGAAGGTCCTAACAGTTTACCTTGGGTCATTTATCTGGGCTGACTCCCTGCTTGGTTGCATTTTCTTGGGAAGGTTGTCTCCCTGATGTGGGGTCTAACTTAGGGCGTCTTTGCTTTGTGTGGTCTATAATAATTTGAATTATTCATTGTTATCCTAACACTGGGGAATGAAAATAATCTGAATATGCACAATACTTGAAGGGTTATTCAATAAAAGTTCTTTTATCGTTAAAAATGGTGCTAATTTTGACCCAACCAGCCAGATTTTAGATTTCAAATGCTACATAAGATCTGATTGGCTGGGGCAAAATTAGAACCATTTTTAACGATAAGAACTTTATTGAATCTCTCTGAATCTTTTTGATGTGCTATCAGATTTCCTAAAGAGCTGTTAGATGAATGACTTCCCACAAGATGGTGACATTTATTTAGTCAATATTAGGCGTCCTATGGGAACTTTTAGTACAGCTTCAATTATAAGGAAACAAATGACAGTATAGTCTGTACCCAGATATATGCTGTAACCAGATCCATCTTAATGGTCCAGACTATCTCTTACCTTTTTAACTGATTTATAATAGTAAATCCAATGCAGTCTTTTACTACAGCAAACCAGGCAGTTACCTTTCATTTCCTTTACATACCCTTCACCTTTTTCAGGGAGGGGAGATAAATTTAGTCACTTTCTTTCTGGGTTAAGCATTGAGCATGCCCATCCCACTGGGAGAGGAAGAAGAAGTAATAATTTTCTAAACTTCACAGAGGTGTGTCCTGTGTTATGAATGACTAGTAATGCATTGTTTTACTGCCATATTCTGAGCTCTAAATCAATGAAAATAATAAAGAAGAAGAAATGGGTGGTGCTTGGGCTCCCCACCATGCAATGGCGCTTGCCTTGGCATCATCAAAAAGACATTGGCTTACCCAGGAGTGATGTTGGTGCCGCCCATTTCTTCCAACTTCGGACCTCTACATATTTCCTTTATATGAAAGAAAACTTTTCGTTTTAAATAAAATAAAATAAAAGGGAGCCGCTTAACTGGACTAAAAAATATAATTGAATGTGTTTCAAATGACAGGTTAAGCAATCAAGGAAAATAGGTAGGAAAATAGAATGAAATCCGCTGACAGAAACAGAGACGTTGGCTCCGTTGTTGCTAAGAACCCAGTGACTCACAACCTAGAATTTATTAATTATATTCAGACGGAGGGCGGGGGGGAAATATTTACAGCGGTTAATACGTTAACTATGGAGGAATAATAAAACCAGGCGTGAAACAGCAGGGGACTGAACAGATGAAATCTTCCACGTTAATTGAATTTTCCTGCCTTTTAAATTTTTTTCTTAATCCTTAAGCCTCTACAAACAGGACCGTATTGTGACGTTCCCTCTGCTTAAATGGATGGTGGGACAGTGTCGTTACTTCTTATATACAAGAAGAAAAGCAAAATTGTGTTTGGGAGTGGGTCATTTAAAGGGACGTTAGCTTTTCTTTAATAGGCTTATTTACCGACATACAACTAGAAAGTACCAAAAGCGTAATTAGACAGGGCTGGGCCCGTAGCAAATTTCCCACACTCCCCTTTGCAGTGGTTGGCATTTATCGGATATAAGGGGCTATGTACAGAGAGTCGCTATCGCTCTCTATTGCCCCCTTTAGGCAATGCACTGAGCTGATAGTGGCTCTCAGTGCATTGCAAATGGAGTTTTCCTTTTGCGAATCTTTAACGCCAGCTAAAAAAAACCCGTTAACTTAGTACATTTGGTACATTGGTTAACGTGACTTTTAGACACAAATAGCCGATAACGTCTCTCGGTACATAGCCCTGTAAGTTTGCAAGATTAAGATCCAGAGAAATCAAACAGCAGATTAAGCTTGGGAGACTAGCAATTGACAAGTGCAGCATATCATCTGTTTAAAACAACTGTTCACTGTTACGAACCAGCCTTAGGAGTATATATATATATACCATATATACTTCCAATTCAACTTCGTGGTACAGCAGGAAGAAGGTTGAAAATTTGCCTTGGCCAATCACAATGAAGCAAATAGTGATACTGTGGACTGTATTTACAAAGAGCCACAGCACCATATTTTCTTAATTTGTCTTAAAGGAACAGTTCAGTGGAAATTATCAATATTTGATAATGTTTGTAATGTTGACAGTCACAGCCATGATTGACTGCATGGAGGGAGGTGCCTGCTTACTCTGCTCTTAAAACTGTCAAGGGCTTGAAAGAGTGTTTAAATCCATGTTAGAATATATGGGTATGCTAGATTCTATGTTTAGCTATATAGAATGTAGAAAATATACATATGTCTACATTCACATATACAAAATATTACAGACAAAGCAAATTATAGAGAAAGTCAAACATATAAGTGACAGCTTTCAGATAAAATAAAGCTATGAAGTATATGTGGGAAGTATGAATTATGTATATAGTGTATGTGTGTAAGGTAAGAGAGCAAGATAGAGCCCCTGTCCTTTCTTTGTCTTATATTTGAATATATGCAGTTTTCTAAGTGGGCTGTAACATCCTCACCTAATACATCCATATAAGGCAAGTTAGTTACAAACAATCACATTTGAGAGTTTAGGATCAGGTCGCTATTGAAAGCTACACAAATAAATGGATATTGAAAGGACAGAGGTGCCCGTGTGGCAATAATGATAAGAACTCACAATAATCATTTTAACATAGAATGATTTGCAGACATTTTGATTAAACTATTCACTTACCCACATTTTGTTAATATGGGGAGATAAAAAGTAGTTCAGATCCCCTGGGAGACGCATACTGAGCATGTCTGAGTCAGTGGCATTTAGGTTAGCAGTGAATTCATGCAATTAAATGGTGATACAACTGTTAAAATAAATTTAACACAATATGTTTTAGTTAACAATAGCTAAGTGCTCAAATATTTTTCCTTCTCAGTAAACAATGTCCTGGCCATTCATTTGTTATTAAAATAAAAAAGGAAAAACAAGCCTTAGCTACCAACAGGTAGAGGTTTTATTGTTCTAGGCAATACTTGAGAATCATATCTTGATTCAATCAGCAATGGATATTTAGTGATGTTCCTATTTCTCAGATAATTACCCTTGCAGAGTCGTTAGAATCCTGGCAACAGAAAGTTGATGATGGGAAATTTGAAACTAAGTAATGGACTGGAGAGTGCACACAGTTTAGTATTATGTAATTGTTATTTTACTCATTATTTCTATTTCACAAGAAAGATATTAAAGAAAAGCTGATTGGACTGGACAAAGCATCTAAATCTAGCTTCAGACTCATTCATGCAATGGATTTCAATTCTTATACTGGTAGAACTCTCCTGCTTTAGACATTCAACCATTTTACACCAGAAGTCTTATTTCATGTGTCATAAAAAATAGGAGTGTGTGTGTTACCTATAGAGATGGGCGAACTTCCTGAAGTTTGGTTCGTTTCCGAACTATAGAACTTCAGTAAAAGTTATAAAGAAAATGGACCCATTAAAGTCAATTTGAAAAAATAGTTTGAAAACCTCTAATACAATACAGATAAAATAGCAATGGTAATTTACTGTACATGGCTCTGGGCCCTGTGAAATGGTCTAAGGAAAACGTACATCCGCATCGAGGTTTTGCTTCGTTCGAGGGTTGTTAGCATATTCTAGGATTACTGAACGATACACTTGAGGGTTACTGAATGATACATTTGAGAGTTATCGTCAAAATGCCACATTCAAGGGTTATTGCTGAATCCGAGGGTTACCAAACAATACATTCGAGGGTTATGGTTGCATTTAAGGGCTATCACCGAAATGCTACATTAAAGGGTTAAAGCAGAAACCCTTTTGTGTTACAATTCTTAAGGTGGCCATACTATTGCGATCGTAATTATGATCTTAAACCGACCGATACTTTGATAGGCAGATGTACAATGTTAATTGTACCAAGATGTACAATAAATATTGTTCGACATTCAATTTGTTTTGTGATCGTTAAAGACGCATTATCGCTAAAAAGCGATTCCGTGGCTTTATAAATATGGCCCCTATACTCATTTTTTACAGGGAGAAGGCTCCTATGTCAGCATGTATTATGGTTACTTAGTACATGAGGGCATGCACTTTTAACCACCTATTGCATGTACATGAGATTATATTGTTATTTACTTGCAGGTTAAATGTAGTATGGTGACATATTTTTATTGTAAAATTAAGTTTTTGGGATTCCTTTATCCGCTTTCTGTTTACTTGAGTCATAGTCAGTCGCTACGACTGTTTACCGGTAATTGCAGAAAAGGAAAACAGTGAATGGACCTGCCTTGTACCTCTCTGATAGTAATTAATCTACCAACTGGTTACACTGTCACCTCCTAATGTAGGGAGAAGGAAAGCAGTGAATGGACCTGCTTTGTACCTCACTGATAGTATGGTGAACTGGAGGACTAACAGTGGCTGCTTACCTGAAGGGCTGACTTAAAGGGGAACTGTACTCTCCAAGCAAGTTGAGTTTCCTACCTTTAAAACAAGCCATCAGCCACCTCTCTACGTGCTCCACAGCCCAAGATATAAAGAAATGACTGACCAGAAAGTTAATGGGTGGGAGGCTGACATGTGACATTCCTAAGGCTTCTCCTACACAGTGCCGCCAGCGAGCCCAGCCTCAGACTCCCTCAGTGTGTGAGGGAGACAGGAAGTCCCTCCACCTCTCTGCTGTGTGAAGGACCTGCAGCTGAAGAGAAGGTAAGGGAATCTACAGCCCTTCTCTCTCACTATCTAAAAACAGCCTTTTCAGGCAGAGTTTTCGGGGGGGGGTGTTGGGTAGGGGGTGTCAGAGTGGCCCACAGCACCTGTGAGCGGGCAGGGCTTAGGCACCCGCGAGTGGGCGGGGCCACGCCACCCGCGAGTGGGCTGGGCCATGGCATCCACGGGTGGACAGGGCCACAGCACCGAGAGTGGGTGGGACCATGACACCCCGGGTGGGCGGGGCCACATGGGGCTGTAAGGGAATGGGCCAAGGGGGGCCTGCAAATGGAGGAACCATGGGGTCCATGAGTGGGAGGAACCAGGGGGGCTGCAAAGGGGAGGAGACACAGGGCAGATTGACTGGCAGGTTTAAGAGCAGGAAGTGCAGGGGACCTGGTGATGGTGCTGCCATATCACACACAAAAATGTAAATATCTTCAAAACTATGTAAAATAAACAATGGAAAGTAATTGCAAAAACTTCCAGGAGAGCAATTCCTATCAATTTACCTAAAGTCATTTTTGGACCACAGTTCCTCTTTAAGACTAGATGGTAAGCTGGAGGACTGACCAAACAGTTGCTGCTGACCTGGAGGGCTGACCTAACAGTGGATGCTGAACTGGTGGGCTGACTTAAAGGATATGTCCACCACCTAGCTTACGTTTGGCTTAAAAGATTAAATAATGTTCTCAGACAGATAAATTATACTTACTACCTCCATGATCCACTGCTGCTTGCTCCCTCTCTACTGCTGTTGCTACGTGTCTTTTCTATTTACAAGCAGCAGCAGTGGTGGCTCATCCGGTTATGGCAGTCAGCCATTGGCCATGACGTTACTGTCATGGCAGTGATTTACTGCCTTACCTGGAAGTAGCAGGGAGCTGCGACGCTGGATTGTGGAGGTTGTAAGTATAATTTCTCTGTCTGGGAACATTAGTTAATCTTTTAAAGAGAACGTAACCTATGTTTTTGGGGGTCCTGTGTAACATATCAAAAATCTTTTTTAGGGGTGGTGAACTGGAGAACTGACCAAACAGTGGCTGCTGACCTGGCGGTCTGACTTACCAGTGTATGCTGGACTGGAGGGCTGACAACACTAAATTGTAAACTGGAGGGCTGAGTTAACAGTGTATGCTGGACTGGAGGGCTGACTTAACAGTGTATGCTGGACTGGAGGGCTGACAACACTAGATTGTGAACTGTAGGGCTGACTTAAAGGGTATGTCCAGCAAAAATGTAAGTTTGTTTCTAACTGATTTACTGAAGAACAGGCGGTAAATGCACTATCTCTTACCTCCCGTAATTCAGTAAATCTTACAGAGGAGGAGAGACTTACCCGCGGACCCGCTCCAGCGCTGAAATCCCTAACGCCTCCGACGCATCTCCAGTCTTTTGTGCTGTGCATGCGCACACAGTGCGAAGGAGCGAGCACGCGTCGGAGACTGTCAGTTCAGTCAGCGCTGGTGCGGGTCCACGGGTACCGTATATACTCGAATATAAACCGAGTTTTTCAGGCTGTAAAATCAGCCTGAAAACTCGGACTCGGTTTATACTCGAGTCACTCACCATTGAAGATCAGCGTCCTCTCCATTCCGGCAGCAGCGTCCTCTCCATTCCGGCAGCCGCACGATCATTCCATTTACTGGCGCGCCGGCCGACGTCACTGCCTGGCACCAAGCCCGGCGCCAAGTGTAGTTTCCAAACATCTTGAATGCCAAGTCTCTACCCTCGGTTTATACTCGAGTCAACAACTTTTATTAGATTTTTTGGTGAAATTGGGTACCTCGGTTTATACTCAGGTTGGTTTATACTCGAGTATATACGGTAAGTGTCTCCTCCTCTCCTGTAAGATTTACTGAAGAACGGGAGGTAAGAGATAGTGCATTTACCGCCTGTTCTTCAGTAAATCAGTTGGAAACAAACTTACATTTTTGCTGGACATACCCTTTAACAGTGTCTGCTGAACTGGAGGGCTGACTTACCACTAGATTGTGAACTGGAGGGCTGACTTAACAGTGCTGAACTGGAGGGTTGACAACACTAGATTGTGAACTGGAGGGCTGACTGGTAAATTTAAGATGCCCAGTGACTGGTAAATACAAGATGCCACACAAATTGGTAAATATAAGCTATGAACAAATGTTTCAGTTTACTTAAAGGTAACGACGCCCCTGAGAGGAAAGCATCACTGTGCTGCATAACAGATTAGCTCTATGTCTGTCAACTTTCTAACTATTGTAATTTTGGGGGGTTATTTACCTATGTAAATTTTAATTTGATGGGTGAACATGCCCTTAATTCAGGGATGTCCTACCTGCATCCCTCTAGATGTTTGCAAACTACACTTCCTATAATCTGCCAGGGAATGCTGGGAATTGTAGTTTGCAGACATCTTTAGGGCTACATTGGAACTGCGATTCATTCCCTTATTGCACACACTCAGCAGTTACACATGAATCACTGTCTTTGTTCTTACCACTAATCAATTCTCAGTGAGCCTGGAATTACCGGGGAACATGAAGTTGCTAATCATGTTAAACAGCGTGGAAGTAAAACATTAGTTAATAAAGGGTTAGTTAGTGCCATACTGAATGGAGAATGGCACGCTGTCATTTAAAAATGTCAAGGCGCTAGACTAGACTATGTTTCTTTCAAACAGTAATTGTAGTTCAGAAGTGGCTGGCGAAATTACATGTTAAATCAACGGCGTATTTCAAGGAGTCGACGCGACAGGCTGGAAATGCATGGATGGAAATAGTTACATATTATCGGTCAACATTCCGTTAGTCATTTTCTTTCAACTGCTTTTCTTTAAAGGGCCACTACACCCTACTTATTATACTTTATACATTAAACTGTCTACAGAAGATATATTATATATTATACTATACTAAGGGCTGATGCAATAAACGGTACAAAATTTGCCAGTGCTATAAATGAGCTCTTACATATAAGGTGTTCTGTTATGCAACCTCAAGTATTAGCCATGAT
This sequence comes from Hymenochirus boettgeri, assembly GCA_019447015.1. Taxonomy (NCBI): domain Eukaryota; kingdom Metazoa; phylum Chordata; class Amphibia; order Anura; family Pipidae; genus Hymenochirus; species Hymenochirus boettgeri. Next base: position 24,147,447 of record CM033477.1, read on the forward strand.
GTCATCTTTACGGTCATGACTGAGGGCTGCAACCAGGAAGGAACCTGGCAACAGGGGAAGAACACGGGAGAGAGAAGTAGGTATAAGGGGCTTTAGGGACTGTGGAGAAGAAAGTATAACAATCTCATGATTTGGGGGGAGGGGCGAGGTAAGTAAAGATTTTGAGTGTGGTGGTAGTGGACATTAATTTAATGGTGACATCATGGCCAATCACTGATGGCTGCTGACGGATCTGCCTCCTTTATGACATAAAGAGCTTGACTGGAGGGAGGATTCCTCTTCTCAGGGACATCATTGGAAAGCATTTTGGTCTTGGGGTGTCCTGAAGGTAAGTAATGGTTTTCGTGGGAAAGTGGACATTACCTTTAACTTTTTTTAAATTGACATGTAGATGAGACAGGTAGGGGGCTGGCGGTCCCGGTGATTTCTAGATATAGGGATTTCTATGAAGCTATAGAATATGACCAAAGAAATCTTATTTACTGTGTGAATGTATGCAGCAATATAAGATGACAATCGCCTCTAAGTGAACCAGTGTGTCAGGGAATTGGATAGAACACACATCTCCTAGAAGCAATCTCTATAGAAATACGGTGCCACATACCCTGTGATATATCTGTTGTGGGTGTACCATGACCTGGATGAATGAGAACCTTCACAAGCATACCATGTGATAGCGTGACGGAAATTAGCGCTTTAGTCAGTGTGGCCTCGCCCTTAATCAGTGGTGCAGTACGCCTTCTTCCTCCTTTTGCACAATCTCCTTTGCCCACTGCCTGCTGACTAGTGTCATTCCGTTGCTTTAAATGTATGCACAATAAAAGCAACAAGAAACATTGCTGTCCCTGCCATAATCTTGGAAAAACAAAAAACTACTTAAGGCTGTGAACACACCATGCTTTTTTTAGCCCGACTGACCAATAGTTCAGTGTATCGGTTGATCAGGCTGGAAAAATTGCATGGGTTTTTGGCTGGCAGAGACAGATGTCCTACCGTTCGTCCAAACTGGACAAATGGGTGATCGGATGCGTCCAAAAACCACGGGTGATTGTGTGGACTGCACGCTCAGTGGCAGCTACTTTTGCCAGGCCAACAGTTCTTCTTCCTGGCTGACGTTTGGGGCCAAACGTTAGTCGAGACAAAGCATGGTGTGTAACCAGCTTAAGCCCTTAAGCCCTTAACGGAGTCTGCCTCTTGAAGGTCCCAGTAACTTTTTATTGCATGCGCAAATGACAAATGATCAATACCAATGGGGGGCGGGGGGTTATCAATTATTTCTACTATCGGTACCCACATGGGCCAAGTCTGATTGGCAAGGCCACACTGCATTGCATACGCAATCCTGATTACAGTGAGATCTTCTTGCGATTGCGCATGTGATTTGCTAGTTTTCTTTGGGTCTCGGTAGGAAAAGGGTATGAAGCATTGCCTACCTTACTGTTTTGGCACGATAATGGAATAGCCAACTCCAAAGGAAAACCCTTTGTCACACCTCCCTCCCCAGTGCCATGCTAGATACACGATCAGTTGTTACAGTGATGACTGCATCCAAGCCTTACTAAGCTGCTATCCATTTGTGCAAGTCCCATTTGAGCAGTCACAAGCAGCTTTGTAACTATAGATCTGCCTGATAGATACCGCGATCAGCTGTTTTTAAACAGCTGATTGCACTATAGTTACACCACTTATTAGGACTGCACAAATGGATATAGCAATGTAGTAAGTCTTGGATGAAGTACAGTCACCAGGGGCCACAACCAACAGCCAGAAGAACCAGATTCGTCCCACAGACCTTGAGTTTAACTCGTGTGCTTTAAAGCTAATGTCTAATAACTAAATGGGTTAATGAGTTTGTCTCCACATTATCCATGAACTGCTCTGTTCAGTTTAGCCCCACTGGTGATCATAGTACAATGGGATTCCCATGTTCACATAACAACGGACTATTTCCTTCTAATGATTATTTATTACCTTGATCAGCTCCATCTCCACCTCATCTCTGACCAGCTCTGCCCCTTCTCTCCTCTCCCTACACCGCAGGTTGTCCGTGGAAATACTGTATGGGATTTCGGTTGTGTCCAGGGTTTCTCCATCGGACCTCTTCTGCACCAACATCCGTTCTCGGTTTCCAGTCCCGGATCTCCCGGCCAGTTCAGACTCCCAGTAGTGAACATCCACCAGCCTCTCCCCGATGCTCCTAGTACAATCGGCCTGGGTGCGCTGGGCCTTGGCTTCCTTCTCTGCCCCCAGTTGCTTCCCTCCCTGCCTCACTTTCTCCGAGCTGTCCCGGTCTGACCAGGCACTGTAGAAAGTGTTGTCGTTCCCCTGCTGCCATTCCCCATGTAGGTACTTGGCTGTACGAAGCCGGCAGTGGCCAGGCCGGACGAGGAGTAGTGACCTGTGTTCTCCACCGCCTCCACCGTACGTCCTGGTAAACTAGTAGCTGGGATTGACTGAGGGGCCAGCGGGCGGGACACAACACAGGTGCAGACTCTTTCCAATCTTTCACCGACAAGAGCGCGCTAGTTGCAGTGTTGCCAAACGTCTGTAAATTTATGAACAGTCTGTGAAAAATAACTTTAAAAATGGGCGGTCTGTAATGTCGGTAAGTTATACAAACTGTCCTTAATGTTGGTAATTATATGAACTGTCCGTAATGTCTGTAATTATACGAACTGTCTGTAATATCGGTAAATTATACGAACTGTCAGTAATGTTGGTAAATTATACGAGCTGTCGGTAATGTCGGTAAATTATACGAGCTGTCTGTAATATCGGTAAATTATACGAGCTGTCAGTAATGTTGGGAAATTATACGAACCATCTGTAATGTCTGTAAATTATACGAACCGTCTGTATTGTCGGTAAATTATACGAACCGTCTGTATTGTCGGTAAATTAAATGAACCGTCTGTAATGTTGGTAAATTATACGAACCGTCTGTATTGTCGGTAAATTATATGAACCGTCTGTAATGTTGGTAAATTATACGAGCCGTCTGAAAAAATTGCCGTCTCTCACCTCAACTTCACATTTACTGCAGAACAGGGCTCTAACTTCACCGGCTCCTCCTTTATTACCCTCCCCTTTAGTTTGAGTGACAGCACTGGCTGAACTCTGAGCCAGTCACACTCTGAGTCACTCTGACTCCTCCTTCCTTTACCTGCCCCTTCACTTTAAAGCCACAGAGTAAGTAAGTGAAAGCTGCATCTGTTGCTAACAAGACCATAAATCTAACTCCTCCCCTCCATTCACCCTGCACACATTTCCTTTACCTTGCTCTGGGTGTTTGGCAGGGGGAGCAGCTTGCAGGCCTCGTTGCTATGGAGAGAGCTTTACAGTTAGGCTAGTGGCCACAGCAACCAGTGACAGTGCATGGCCGGTAGGAACCAACTTAGAATTGTTAGTGAAGAGTTAGGAACTGGACGGGTGTGAGAATAAAGGAGATCCGCACACTAGATCTATGTATGGGAGGTTAGTAGGTCTGGCTTGGCAGACACGGCTTTCTCTGTTAATGTGCTGTATGGGGGAGGGGAGAGTTAGCTGCACTCTGTGTTTATGTCCCTGAGCCTCCCTATTATTCTGCTCTTGGCTTCCTTCAAAGTGCTCCCCAGAATAAAGGTTCGTACACATGCTCAATTTGTGAGGGAGCAACGAATCAGCAGAGTGCTACACGTGACGAACGGCTGTTTCAAGCGAGAATCGTCCATGTGTATGCGTTCAGTCGGGGGTAGTTCGTTGATCCGCCAGGCGGCTGACGGCTGAGCACTACACGTGACGAACGGCGGTTTCGACCGAAATCGTCTGTGTATATGCATTTGGTCGGGGGTCGTTCATTAATCTGCCCCCAATCGAACGCATACACACGGATGATTCTTGGCCAAAACAGCTGTTCGTCATGTGTAGCGCTCGGCCGTCAGCCGCCTGTCGGATCAACAAACAACCCCCAACTGAACACATACACACAAACGATTCTTCTTGGCCGTAATGGCCGTTCGTCGCGTGTAGCGCTCGGCCATTAGCCGCCTGGTGGATCAATGAACAACCCCTGACTGAACGCATACACATGGACAATTCTCGGCCAAAAGTCGTGTGTAGCTCTCGGCCATCGCGGGTCGTTGCTCGCTTGCAAATTGAGCGTGTGTACGAACCTATAGATTTTCAGTTTATTACTCTGGCAGTATGGTCTTGAACAAACGAAAGAAGTAGGGGAGCACACTACTGAAGTGAATTCACGTTTTTATTAAAGTAACCACTCATACGTTTAGGGACACCCTGTCCCTTCATCACACCTGAGGAAGGGACAGGGTGTCCTGAAACGTTGTGTGTGGTTATTTTAGTAAAAACGTGAATTCACCTCAGTAGTGTGCTCCCCTACTTCTTTCGTTTGTTGGAGACTTCTCTGGCCCCTAGAAGTGGAGGGCCAGCGGTGTGCTGGAGTGTTCCTTTGACTTTATCAGTATGGTCTTGAGCAAGCCCCTTTGGCTAACTTGTTCACACACATACATATGCCTCTATCTATAAGAACACTGACGCCAATTTGTTGGGTGAATTTAGTCGGCCACAGCTTTATTGATGTTATACAGCACAAGATGAGTACAGATCCTTGCTCCGTTACCATTTTGCTGTAGCAACCCTATAACCACACGACAACCATACGGATATTTCCTGATCTTTCCTTTGTATGACAGCCACCCATTACGGTGGGCATGTAAAATCCAATAATCATAACCAACAGCAAGGATCCAGCCACCAGCTGTGACATTCCAAATCGGCTACTTTCGATTTTCGAAAATCGTCTACTTTAGATTTTCAATAATTATCTACTTTTGATTTTCGATAATTATCTACTTTTGATTCGATATTCTTTCGTAGTTTCGTCTGGACTTCGAAACCCTCAGATTCGATTCGAACCCACATTACATCTCTAGATAGGAGGATAAGCGTCCACCCATGGAGGATTGCAAACTAAAATGGCGCTGGGTAGCTTAGGGATTTAACCAAACTTACCCAGTATTACCAGCTCTCAGGCACATCCCTTTCACTGGCCATTGTAAAACCAGCCCTTCAGTTTACAAAGTGTATTGGCTTTCCCAAATGAGCGCAAGGATGCTGAACTTACTCCTTGGCTGAGCACACTCATGAAAACAGTCAGACACACATGCATACAACAAGTCATGTATAAGTGTTTTTGTCATGTGTTAACCGCTAAAAGACTCTGACATCATTGTGCTCCCTCACTCTTATTCAAAACAACACATTTCAGGGAGATTGTATATTATTTCAGGGAGTCAGGGATCTGCCATTAAAATCAGGGAGACTCCCTGAACTTCAGGGAGAGGTGGTGCCTGTGGTTGTGTATATGTGTGTATAAGCTGTGTATGTGATGTGTATAAGCTGTGTAATAAGCTGTGTATATGCTGTGTATATGATGTGTTATAAGCTGTGTATGTGATGTATAAGCTGTGTATATGATGTGTATAACTTGTATAGCTGTGTATATGATGTGTATAAGCTGTGTACATGCTGTGTATATGATGTGTATAAGCAGTGTATTGATGTGTAATATGCTGTGATATGTGTGTATAAGCTGTGTATGTGATGTGTATAAGCTGTGTATTTAATGTGTATAAGCTGTGTATATGCTGTGTATATGCTGTGTATAAGCTGTGTATATGATGTGTATGATTTGTAATAAACTGTGTAAAGCTGTGTAATGATGTGATATCTGTGTATATATGTGTATAAGCTTTGGTATATGATGTGTATATATGTATAATGCTGTGTAATATGATGTGTATATGCTGTGTATATAATGGTGTATAAGCTGTTGTATTGATTTGTATGTTGTGTATATGCTGTGTATATGATGTGTATAAGCTTGTATGTGATGTGTATAAGCTGTTTTATTTTAATGTGTATAAGCTGTGTATATGCTGTGTATATGCTGGTTATAAGCTTGTATATGATGTGTATATGATTGTTTTATGATGTGTATAAGCTGTGTATATGCTGTGTATATGATGTGTATAAGCTGTGTATATAATGTGTATAAGCTTTGTATATGATGTGTATAGCTGTGTATATAATGTGTATAAGCTGTGTATATGATGTGTATAAGCTGTGTATATGCTGTGTTATGATGTGTATAAGCTGTGTATATAATGTGTATATGCTGTGTATATGATGTGTATAAGCGGTGTATATATGTATATAAGATGTGTATTGATGTGTATAAGCTGTGTATATGATGTGTATATGCTGTGTATAAGCTGTGTATAATGCTGTGTTATGATGTGTATATGATGTATATAATGTGTATAAGCTGTGTATATGCTGTGTATATGATGTGTATAAGCTGTGTAAATGCTGCGTATATGATGTGTATATGCTGCGTATATGATTGTGTATAAGCTGTGTATATGCTGTGTATATGCTGCGTATATGATGTTTATAAGCTGTGTATATGCTGTGTATATGATGTGTATAAGCTGTGTATATGCTGTGTATATGATGTGTATATGCTGTGTTTGTGGTTAAGCTGTGTATATGCTGCGTATATGATGTGTATATGCTGCGTATATGATGTGTATAAGCTGTGTATATGCTGTGTATATGCTGTGTATATGATGTGTATAAGCTGTGTATATGCTGCGTATATGATGTGTATAAGCTGTGTATATAATGTGTATAAGCTGTGTATATGCTGCGTATATGATGTGTATATGCTGCGTTATGATGTGTTATAGCTGTGTATATGCTGTGTATAAGCTGTGTATATGCTGTGGTATGAGTATGTGTATAAGCTGTGTAATGCTGCGTATATGATGTGGTTAATGCTGCGTATATGATGTGTAATAGCTGTGTATATGCTGTGTATATGATGTGTATATGCTGTGTATATGCTGTGTATATGAAGTGTATAAGCTGTGTATATGCTGTGTATGTGATGTGTATATGCTGTGTATATGCTGTGTATAAGCTGTGTATTATGCTGTGTATATGATGTGTATAAGCTGTGTATATGATTGTGTATAAGCTGTGTATATGATGTGTATATGATGTGTATATGCTGCGTATATATGTTGTATATGCTGTAATGATGTGTATAAGCTGTGTATATGATGTGTATATGTGATGTGTATATGCTGTGTATATGCTGTGTATATGAGTGTATATAGCTGTGTATATGCTGTGTATATGATGTGTATTATGTAGTATATGATGTGTATAATGTTTATATGCTGTGTATGATGATTGTATATGATGTGTATATGATGTGTATAAGCTGTGTATATACTGTGTATATGATGTGTATATGCGTGTAGATATGTGTTATGTGTGTAATGCTGTGTATAAGCTGTGTATATGATGTGTATATGATGTGTATATGCTGTGTATAAGCTGTGTATAAGCTGTGTATATGATGTGTATATGGTGTGTATATGATGTGTATATGATGTGTATATGCTGTGTAATGCATAGGGAGAACGGTTGGGACTGTGTGTATCCAAATCTTTGAAAAATGACAGACAGGATCTATCAAAAATCTCTCCTGTGTGTACCCAGCTTTACAGTCAAGCTAGTTGCCATAGAAATCAGTGTAAGCAGAGACCACAGCGTCTCGTTGCTAGGTGAACACTTGCCAGGTTGCCAATAAACAAAAAAAGGATAGGCCAGGTCTCCTTCTTCCTGATTTTCCTGACCAATCAGAAATCAGTATCAGTTGCTTCTGCATATTAATGAGGGTGTTAATGAAGGACACCACAGCGTGTCTTGTCAATAAAGCCTGAACCATTAGAGCTCAATGTCTACATGTACTATAGACCCTAAATAGCAACAACTTCCTATTGAATTTAAATAAAATGGAATTAAAGCCCAACTGAAAACATACACACAGCCGAAACAGACGTTCTGTCGTGGGTCATAGTCGGTTGTGGGTTGTTGCAAGATTGTAGGTGTTTACGAGCCTAATGCTACCAATACACAAAATTTTTCGGCCCGATCTCTGAAAAGTTCATTGCATAATGGTAATCAACCGCAACGGAACCACAGCCGATCTGACCACACACTAATTCACGGTAAACTGTTGGCTGCAGCTACTTTTGCCACGACCGGCAGTTCTTCGTCCTGGCCAATTGGTCGCAAGGGGTGAACGGTCGGGTCATTGAAGGATCCCATGTTAGCCAGCTTAAAGAGAAACTTCTGTGCACTGAACAGTTTTGGGATTCAAATACTGTCTCGATTTGAGACTGATTTTATGAGTTTGTACGAATTTGTCCATTTTAAACTTTCTAAAATTAGAACTTTCCAGGTTTTCTGAAATGCGGACATATCTTCTATAGTTATCGAAAATTCAAGGATTCTTGTATTTTTGAATCGTAACCCTCAACTTTATCGCTCCTTAACCTAAAATGCGGCATTCGGTACATTAGAGGGTTATCGCCATATTCGAGGTTTGTGGCTGAATTCGAGGCGCTAGTGAATGCTACATCCGAGGTTTGGCCGAATTCATGGGTTAGCAAACGGTGATAAGCCTCATGTTAGCGTTTGATAACCCTTGACTTTCGGTAACCCTCCAATATGCCTTTACCCTCGAATGTAGCATTCTATAGCCCTCAAATTTGGCCATAACCCTCTAATGTACGATCCAATGTGGCGATCCATTTCAGTAACCCTCGAAAATTCAATGCATGAATACAGAGTTTCTTGCAGACTGAATTTAAAGGTATGGAAGGAGAAAAAGCATGCTGCCGGGGGGAGGTGCACATCGTGAAATGTGTGTGTCCCTTACGCAGATCTTGTCTCTGCCAGCCTTCATCTCCTGCCACATATACAGGGCTATGTACCAAGAGCTGTTATTGGCTATTTGTGTCTTAAAGTCAGGTTAACCAATGTACTGAGCCGTTAACGGCTCTTTAAGACGTTAGCTCTAACCCCAGGAGATAGCTGGCGTTATAGATTTGCAAAAGGCAAACTCTAGTCACAATGCCACTATCTGCTCAGTGCATTGCCTAAAGGGGGCAATAGAGAGCGATAGTGACTCTCGGTACATAGCCCTGTAAGTAGTACTTGTCACTGTGGGCAAATATGTATGTACCAGTCACTGTGGGCAAACTTGTATGTACCAATCACTGTAGGCAAACATATGTACCAATCCCTGTGGGCACCGTTGCGCAGAGTATGCATAGTAGCTGTAATGTATGTAAGTACACATACAAAGTAAGAGGACAGGAGGACCGGGGGATGCAGGATTAGCGACCGGACGCGTTTCACTAACAATCGGCCTACTGAAATGGTCCTTGGGGGATCCTTATATGACGAAGAGAGCATCTTACATCATCAACATGCATTGGTGAATGGAACGTCATTACATCACTACTGCTCTGCACTTTTGCGTAAGTAATAAATTAACTCTCGCAATCCCCATTATGTACAGAAACACAAATCTTGTATGTATAGGTCACTGTGGGGAATCTTATATGTACCAGTCACTGTTGGAAAACATATGTACCAATCACTGTGGACAATCTTATATTTATGAGGAGCTATACAGACCAAGCAAGCATCGAAACAGCACAGAGTAAAGCCTGCATTTCCCCTAGTGGTGGATAAGTGAGTGTTTTAAGAATTTTAATATATGGAAGTATCATTTTAAACTGATTTTTTTCAGAGATCTTGATCTTAACCTATTTATTTTTTACTTTTTGTTTTAACCCTTCCCCTACCCATACCCCTAAGCGCAAGCAAGATACTTTTAAAGATTTTATAAACAATTCAGTAGACAACTTGCAGTGCAGCCACCTTACTCAAGTAGACATTCCCACCACACCATAGCGCGGAAGTAGCCCCTTCTACTATTATTTTTAACTACAATCTTATATGTACCAGTCACCGTGGGCAAACTTGTATGTACCATTCACTGGACAAGCTTTTATGTACCAGTCACTGTGGGAAACGTTTATGTACTAATCACTGTGGGCAAACTTATAGTACCAGTCACTATGGGCAAACAGTGACTGATTATTATTATGGATTTATATAGCACCAGCATCTTCCGTAGTGCTTTACAATTACATGTATAAATTCACATCAGGCCCATTTCGGGGAGACTATGCCCCCTTCCTGTGGGAAAACGTGCATGTACCAATCATTGTGGGCAAATTTGTATGTACCAATCACTTTGGGAAAACTTGTATGTACCAGTTAATATAAAGTGAGATTGGTTTTCAGTAACTCCTAAGTGCGTTGTCATGGAATACCAGAAGTCCTGTTCCAACACCTAAGTAATTGTCCGAAATGAAATATAAGGTATCTAATGACTCAAAGCAACCTCAACGGATGTTGCAAAGCATTTTATCAAGAAAAACCACTAGACTATTGTAGGTCCTTATTCAAGTGTTCAAGTGTTGAATAACACTTGAATAAGGACCTATAAGAGTCTAAAACATGTTGTGTGATTTTTCTCAGAAAAATTCTTTGCAACATCCGTTGAGGTTGCTTTGAGTCGTTGAATACCTTATACTTCATGTCGTACAATTACAATTTGTATGTACCAGTCACTGTGGACAAACTAGTATGTACAAGTCACTGTGGAAATATGTTTTGTACCTGGTCATGGGGGCATCTTATATTTACCAGCCTGTGTGGGCTGGGCATAAGGGCATCTAATACTTACTAGTCTGGGCGCGGCATGAGGGCATCTTATATTTGTAAGTCTGTGTGGGCTGGGCATGAGGGCATCTTAATTTTAATCAGCCCACCTGACCTACTTTCTCACCTCACCTCCACAAGCATCACCTACTTTCCCTTTTATGCCTCGCAGGAAGATTTTGGTGCTGCATTAAAGATGTTTCAGGTAAAAAAGGTCTAGGAACACCTGACCACACCCATAAGTGTTCAGACCCCTCTTAAATATTAACAGGGGGGTTAAAATAACTGTTTTATTCATAACCAAAATTGTTTATAGAAACAAACCTACCATGCCACTAAATATATAGCAGGGGTCTCCAAATATCTGAAAACTACAACTCCCAGTAATATCATATGGGATAGATCCTTAAGACTATATATATGTTAATATCATATAAGATAGATCCTTAAGACCATATATAAGTTAATATCGTATAAGATAGATCCATAAGACCATATATATGTTAATATCTATAAGTAGATCCTTAAGACCATATATAGTTAATATCATATAAGATAGATCCATAGACCATATGTATGTTAATATCATTGTGCACAATGCATTTAGGTGGTTGCATTTCTGTGATATTGGCTTTTACCGTATACTTTTGATTCATGTGTGGACTGGTAACTGTCACTAGATGGCGATGTTTCACTTTGCATAAACATCAGCTTGTACCTTGTACCTACGTTTCACAAGGCGAAATGCTCCACTAGACGTCTGTTTCTGTGATTGCTACAATATGATTTTCTGTGTAGCTTCTACAATAGCACATTCCATGCAATATTGTAATATGTTGATATACCGCATCACTAGACGATATTATAGAATCCATTGGAATGATTTTGTTTGGCATAGGACAATCCATATGTAATTTAGCATTATAGGTCCACTTAGCTCATATACAAGACATTCTCGTCCATTCATTCTACACTCTATGTTAATATTATAAGTATAATGTCACCTGGATAGGATACTATCCTTATGGTAATCTTACACCCCCCTAAACGGTAATAGTTTGAAATCCTGCACAATGTCCTGTTTTCCCCTGTTTCTGCTTCCTGGCTCTTCCAGTTAGCCATTGTCAGTTATAGATTTGACAGTTGACATCACAGTCAATGAGTGAATGTTAATCCCCTGTCTGCCTCTTCTGAGCATGCCCAGGCTCAACAGGCTCAGTACAGGTTTCTAAATTGCTCAGTTTCCATGAGGCACTCCAGAAGCATAGCAGGCATACAGTAATGAATTCATAGGACAACTCCAACATATATCAACATATTTTAAAGGACAACTCCACTCTAATAAGAACATCTTTTAGAAAGAATGGCCTCTTTAAAATATGTTGTAATCCATAACTGACAGTTACTAACTGGAAGAACCAGGAAGTAGAAACAGGGGAAACAGGACATTGTGCAGGATTTCAGGTTAGACTTACATATTTCAGATTTCAAACTATTAAAATTTAGGGTTTTGGGGGGTATTTACCTGTTTTCCTTTTGGGCTGGACTTGCCCTTTAAGAAATAAAATATCCAGATGACTTGATTAAGTAATTTAATGGAGAACTAAAACCATTTGAGCATTAACACCCCTCATCTGAATTCTGTGAACTCTAAGGCCAAGTACCCATGCGACACCTTATCTTAGGAAAGTGGAAAGGCACAAGTAATTGTTCTTGTAATGTTAAAACCCAAAATAAAAAAGTGTTTGCTGGAGGACAATTTTGCCAAATTATCGTCCACAGCTGTGTCACTATGAATCCCGGGTGTATCCAGCCAAAACTTTCCACTTGGTGATCAATAAAGCTAAAATATTGCCAGGGTGTACCCTGCTTAAGACTGTCGCTCTTACCCTCCACTCTCTTTAAATCTTTTCAGGGGTTGGTTAAAGATGCATAGTAAATTCTTGTTTGTCTTGCTGGCCAGTCTTAATGCATGAAAATGAAGTTCCCATCCCAGAAACCCAGACCTCACAAGCCTTACTTAGCTCCCCATCATTCTGTACTGAGCTACTTACCTTGCACTCCAGTCCTTTCATGGTCTTCTGTCTTTTCTGGCTTTTGACAGCACAGTGTCAATCACGGGCATGACGGATTGAGCATTGAATGACTTCTATTGATTGGGCTGCCTTTTCAGCACACAAGCTTGTACAGCTTTAAGAGGAGGAAGCAACCAGGCAAGAGACCAGTGGATTACAGGTTGAGTATCTCAGTTTGGGAACTCCAGGTAGGTATAGTATAGTATAGTATTTGAGGTTGAATAAAGACATATGTCCATCCAGTCCAACCATCTAGCAATATCCTCATTTCCTGCCTAACTGTTGATCCAAGTAAAAAACACCAAATTTATGAAGGGGAAAAAAATCTCCTGACTCCAAGTGGCAATCGGAAATTTCCCTGGATCAACTCTACTTTATGTATCAATACCAGTAACTTGTAACATTCCTTGTTTGCAGAAACTCATCCAGCTTTTTATTAAACTTACCAATGAACCTGCCATCACAACATCCACTGGAAGACAGTTCCATAGCTTTACCGTTCTCACAGTGAAAAACCCTTTCCGAACATGCAGCCTAAAGGGATGTGCTCGTGTCCTCTGACATGCTCTATTGGTGAACAATGCCCCAGATAGTTTATTGTATGGTCCATTAATGTATTTATACACAGTAATCATCTCCCCATGCAAGCGCCTTTTCTCCAGCATACATAATTGTAACTTTTCCAGTCTCTCTTCATATTCAAGCTCCCCCAATCCCCTTATTAATTTTGTTGCCCTTCTCTGAACCCTTTCCATTTTAAAGATGTCCTTTTTGTACACAGGATTCCAGGATTGCACTGCATATTCCAAATGAGGCCTTACCAATGCTTTGTAAAGAGGGAGAATAACATTTTCCTCCCTTGAATCCATACCTCACTTTATACAAGACAATACTATGCTGGCTCTGGCTGTTGCCGCCTGGCACTACTTGCTTCCTTTAAGTTTGTTATCCACCAAAACTCCAAGATCCCTTTCCAACAGGGATTCACTTAACACAGAGCCATTTATAGTATAAGTAGCACAAGGATTTTTATGTCCAAAATGCATCACCTTACATTTATCAACATTGAATCTCATCTACCACTTAGCATCCCAATGTGACAATCTATCTAGATCCCCCTGCAACGATTGCACATCCTCTGAAGTTTTTAATGGTTGACAAGGTTTTGTGTCGTCAGCAAACACAGAAACCTTGCTGATAATACCCACTTCCAAATCATTAATAAATAGATTAAATAGAAGCGGCCCCAACACAGAACCCTGTGGCACCCTACTTAGCACTTTAGTCCATAATGATGAAGCCCCATTAACAACTACTCTTTGCATCCTATTCATTAACCAATTTTCTATCCATGTACAAATGTGTATCTGTTGTATTCAATTAGATCAACTGGACTTGAAGTTTAGTTCTTCTTCGCTAGTCATCCGACTGGCTTTTTCAATTCAGAATGACTTGTACAAGAATCGGTGGCAATTATGTACCCTGGAAAATCCCAATTAGCATATCACATGCAGGTGCTAATTGGGATTTTCCAGGGTACATAATTGCCACAGATTCTTGTACAAGTTATTCTGAATTGAGAAGAAGAACTAAACTTCAAGTCCAGTTGATCTAATTGAATACAACAGATATACTATGACCTGGATGAATGATAACCTTCACAAGCATGTACAAATGTGACTCCCCAGACCAACAGACCTTAGCTTATATATTAGTTGTCTATGGGGGACTGTATCAAAAGCCTTTGCAAAATCCAAGTAAGGTACAGTAAGTAAGTTCGCGAGATCAGAATTTTTATTGGTGGGGAAGGTAAGTCTAAAATTTTATGTACAGGTGGACTTGCCCTTTATATAACAATGGTGTAAATACCTGTTGCAGTTTTCACAGCTGGAGTTATGTATTATAATAGGATACACAGTAGAGATGTTCATGACTATCATGCTCTATTCCATTTTCGAATTTTCAGAATTCCAAAATATTGTAATATTCTAAAATTCTAAAACAGACCCATAGAAGTCAATGGTAGAAAAAAATCCGAAAAGTTCTGAGTAAAGTAAGGGAAAAAGCATGGTGACTTACAATAGATAGCTCAGGCACTTGGGAAATAACCCAAAACTCAACCAAAAAATATATAGCATTTACTGTATATTACCAAAGGGTTACCAAAAGTAGCCTTAAATATCTAGTAACCCTCGAAACTAGCTACCATTTCTCCAGGGTTATAGAAAATACGGATTCCATCTCTACTGTACTACATAGTTAACAGTCTTAATTATTGGAATAAATGCCAGCTGGAAACCTTCCCAGTGGAACCTTCCCAGTGGACCCAACATGCAGCATGACTGCTAAATAAAGTT
The DNA here is from genome assembly GCA_019447015.1 of Hymenochirus boettgeri. NCBI lineage: Eukaryota > Metazoa > Chordata > Amphibia > Anura > Pipidae > Hymenochirus > Hymenochirus boettgeri. Next base: position 24,162,532 of record CM033477.1, read on the forward strand.
TTTTAATGAGTTTATTCCCAGCGCCGGCCACATTTCACACAAAGCCTGTCCTGGCAGGAATGACAATGAACAGTAATGATAAGACTAAGTTAAATTAGCTTCCATACATAAAAGTAGAGAGACAGTCCCATTTTTAATTCTTAAATCTTACATAATGTTCCTAGACAACATAGAGAAGCAATCACCTTATGACTATATATAAATATATTAATTTAACTGGTCTAATACAAAATGTGAGACAGCAAAGTTACAGTCCAGTTCTCTGTAAAAGGAAATGGTAGGGATGGGTCAAAAATCTATAACTATTAATATCTCTTGGGGAAGACCTTATTAAGGGGCCGATACACATACCAATCTCCATTGTATGATAGTCGGATCGTGTATGGCTGATCGCCCAATTTTTTATTGGACCAAATGGGATTGGTACATGTATGGGCCCCTTGAATGGTGGAGAAGAGGGCAGGTCTAAAAGTTTATTAGTAGGAAGTCCACCAATATACTCTCATATACTGGGACCCCAGAAATTGTCCAAGTACGGGGTCATCTTCTAATCTCATTGATGTCCTGAAGCCAAATTGAAAAGTGAACAAGACCAGAACAATACAGAGTCTGTTCTAATAACCCCTCAAAAACCTTATCAGCCCGTTATCTCTGCAGCAGATCAGCAGATCATTTTTCGCTCTCTTTCTAAAAAGTCGGATGATTATTACTGAATCCTCCTGCTTCTCCAGACCAAAGTAATGTTTAAAGGAGACTTACTGGCACAAAAAAATATAATAGTGTTTTTAAGTGAAGAGTCTCTTTGATTTTCCACATGAATTATTAATGTTTATCTTGTTTCAGGCATTTTATGATTGCAATTAGGTGTGCGCTTCGGGAGAGGAGGTATAGAAAGCGCATGATACGGGACGGGGAATAAAGCAGGAGATGATAATGTTATATTCCAATACAGAACATCCCGTCTTGATGTCGCCTTCTCCCTCACAGTGCTAATTACATTTAGGGAAATGCCAAAGTTTGCTGCTTTAGTAGAAACTTTCTGTCAGTTTCACAAGACATGAAATGTAATTACTGGTTTCAAAAGGCTGGCAAGGGTAAAAATGTTCTACATTTAATTATATGCTTGTAAATGGAAGATGTCCTGATTTGGGGGAGTCATCACCGGTCTTCCATAATGCGCTGCCATCATGGTGATAGAGAGGAAACATCAGTGAGCAGCTGCCAGTTGGATGGGGAGCAGCAAACATGACAGGTCATTGTCAACAGCAGGAACCACAATAGAAAAATAGCCGTAGTGTTAACCTTAGCTAATCTAGTGCAGCACCCTAGCTCACCTCCTGGGATAGCAACCCCCCCATGTTGTCTCGTTCTTTTGCACTGTTTGTACTACTACCTGGGAACTTAAAGGGGAACCTATGGGAGGGATGGCAGAGGGTGGAATAATTGCAGTTGTTTGTGAGATACTGAGAGGGAGAAGGGCGTGACCACAAACTGTCTTATTTAAATGGAATCCTCACGGGACCTTTCAGGACTTGTCCCCTTTCCCACCACATCATCTGCCCACAACCAGAAGTGCCAACCGGCTCTTAGGTTTTCCTCTCCAAGCCACATCAAGACCCTATTTGATGGACTGTTTTTATTTTTTTTTCTATTATTGATGCTTTTATTTTTACTACTGCTATTTGTATCATCAAATGTAAACATTTCTCTCATGGTGTTTTGTAAATATGGCTATCATTGGTAACACTATTAAAGCTATTTAGTCCTACAGGATGTATAATTCAGGATCACCATCAGAAACACAGTCCAGTACGTCATTGTTTCAAAAGGGTGCAATTTTGACCCAACCAGCCAGATTTTAGATTTCAAATGCTACATATAGATCTGATTGGCTGGGGCAAAATTAGAACCATTTTTAACGATAGAACTTTATTGAATCTCTCTGAACTTTTTGATGTGCTATCAGATTTCCTAAAGAGCTGTTAGATGAATGACTTCCCACAAGATGGTGACATTATTTAGTCAATATTAGGCGTCCTATGGGACTTTTAGTACAGCTTCAATTATAAGGAAACAATGACAGTATATCTGTACCCGATATATGCTGTAACCAGATCCATCTTATGGTCCAGACTATCTCCTTACCTTTTTAACTGATTTATAATAGTAAATCCAATGCAGTCTTTTACTACAGCAAACCAGGCAGTTCCTTTCTTTCCTTTACATACCCTTCACCTTTTTCAGGGAGGGGAGATAAATTTAGTCACTTTCTTTCTGGTTAAGCATTGAGCATGCCCATCCCACTGGGAGAGGAAGAAAAGTAATAATTTTCTAACAACTTCACAGAGTGTGGTCCTGTGTATGAATGACTAGTAATCATTGTTTTACTGCCATATTCTGAGCTTCTAAATCAATGAAAATAATAAAGAAGAAGAAATGGGTGGTGCTTGGGCTCCCACCATGCAATGGCGCTTGCCTTGGCATCACAAAAGACATTGGCTTACCCAGGAGTGATGTTGGTGCCGCCCATTTCTTCCAACTTCGGACCTCTACATCTTTCCTTTATATAGAAAACTTTTCGTTTTAAATAAAATAAAATAAAAGGGGCCGCTAACTGGACTAAAAAATATAATTGAATGTGTTTCAAATGACAGGTTAAGCAATCAAGGAAAATAGGTAGAAAATAGAATGAAATCCGCTGACAGAAACAGAGACGTTGGCTCCGTTGTTGCTAAGAACCCAGTGACTCACAACCAGAATTTATTAATTATATTCAGACGGAGGCGGGGGGGAAATATTTACAGCGGTTAATACGTTAACTATGGAGGAATAAAACCAGGCGTGAAACAGCAGGGGACTGAACAGATGAAATCTTCCACGTTTAATTGAATTTTCCTGCCTTTTAAATTTTTTTCTTAATCTTAAGCCTCTACAAACAGGACCGTATTGTGACGTTCCCTCTGCTTAAATGGATGGTGGGACAGTTGTCGTTACTTCTTATATACAAGAAGAAAAGCAAATTGTGTTTGGGAGTGGGTCATTTAAAGGGACGTTGCTTTTTCTTAATAGGCTATTTACCGACATACAATAGAAAGTACCAAAAGCTAATTAGACAGGGCTGGGCCCGTAGCAAATTTCCCACACTCCCCTTTGCAGTGGTTGGCATTTATCGGATATAAGGGGCTATGTACAGAGAGTCGCTATCGCTCTCTATTGCCCCCTTAGGCAATGCACTGAGCTGATAGTGGCTCTCAGTGCATTGCAAATGGAGTTTTCTTTTGCGAATCTTTAACGCCAGCTAAAAAAAACCCGTTAACTTAGTACATTTGGTAATTGGTTAACGTGACTTTAGACACAAATAGCCGATAACGTCTCCTCGGTACATACCCTGTAAGTTTGCAAGATTAAGATCCAGAGAAATCAAACAGCATTAAGCTTGGGAGACTAGCAATTGACAAGTCCGCATATCATCTGTTTAAAACAACTGTTCACTGTTACGAACCAGCCTTAGGAGTATATATATTATATACCATATATACTTCCAATTCAACTTCGTGGTACAGCAGGAAGAAGTTGAAAATTTAAGTGCCTGGCAATCACAATGAAGCAAATGATACTGTGGACTGTATTTACAAAGAGCCACAGCACCATATTTTCTTAATTTGTCTTAAAGGAACAGTTCAGTGGAAATTATCAATATTTGATAATGTTTGTAAGGTTGACAGTCACAGCCATGATTGACTGCATGGAGGGAGGTGCCTGCTTACTCTGCTTTAAAACTGTCAAGGGCTTGAAAGAGTGTTTAAATCCATGTTAGAAATATGGGTATGCTAGATTCTATGTTTAGCTATATAGAATTGTAGAAATATACATAGTCTACATTCACTATACAAAATATTACAGACAAAGCAAATTATAGAGAAAGTCAAACATATAAGTGACGCTTTCAGATAAAATAAAGCTATGAAGTATATGTGGAAGTATGAATTATGTATATTGTATGTGTGTAAGGTAGAGAGCAAGAAGACCCTGTCCTTCTTTGTCTTATATTTGAATATATGCAGTTTTCTAAGTGGGCTGTAACATCCTCACCTAATACTCCATATAAGGCAAGTTAGTTACAAACAATCACATTTGAGAGTTTAGGATCAGGTCGCTTGAAAGCTACACAAATAAATGGATATTGAAAGGACAGAGTGCCCGTGTGGCAATAATGATAACAACTCACAATAATCATTTAACATAGAATGATTTGCAGACATTTTGATTAAACTATTCACTTACCCACATTTTGTTAATATGGGGATATAAAAGTAGTTCAGATCCCCTGGGAGACGCATACTGAGCATGTCTGAGTCAGTGGCATTTAGGTTAGCAGTGAATTCATGCAATTAAATGGTGATACAACTGTTAAAAAATATTTAACACAATATTTTTAGTTAACAATAGCTAAGTGCTCAAATATTTTCCTCTCAGTATACAATGTCCTGGCCATATTGTTATTAAAATAAAAAGGAAAAACAAGCCTTAGCTACCACAGGTAGAGGTTTTTTGTTCTAGGCAATACTTGAGAACATATCTTGATTCAATCAGCAATGGATATTTAGTGATGTTCCTATTTCTCAGATAATTACCCTTGCAGAGTCGTTAGAATCCTGGCAACAGAAAGTTGATGATGGGAAATTTGAAACTAAGTAATGGACTGGAGAGTGGCACACAGTTTAGTATTATGTAATTTGTATTTTACTCATTATTTCTATTTCACAAGAAAGATATTAAAGAAAAGCTGATTGGACTGGACAAACATCTAAATCTACGCTTCAGACTCATTCATGCAATGGATTTCAATCTTATACTGGTAGAACTCTCCTGCTTTAGACATTCAACATTTACACCAGAAGTCTTATTTCATGTGTCATAAAAATAGGAGTGTGTGTGTTACCTATAGAGATGGGCGAACTTCCTGAATTTGGTTCGTTTCCGAACTATAGAACTTCAGTAAAAGTTATAAGAAAATGGACCCATTAAAGTCAATTGAAAAATAGTTTGAAAACCTCTATACATACAGATAAAATAGCAATGGTAATTACTGTACATGGCTCTGGGCCTGTGAAATGGTCAAGGAAAACATACATCCGCATCGAGATTTTGCTCTTGCGTTGTTAGCATATTCTAGGATTACTGAACATCCTTAGGGTTACTGAATGATACATTGAGAGTTATCGTCAAAATGCCAATTCAGGGTTATTGCTGAATCCGAGGGTTACCAAACAATACATTCGAGGGTTATGGTGCATTTAAGGGCTATCACCGAAATGCTACATTAAAGGGTTAAAAAGCAAAACCCTTTTGTGTTACAATTCTTAGGTGGCCATACTATTGCGATCGTAATTATGATCTTAAAACCGACCGATACTTTGATAGGCAGATGTACAATGTTAATTTACCAAGATGTACAATAAATATTGTTCGACATTCATTTGTTTTTGATCGTTAAAGACGCATTATCGCTAAAAAGCGATTCGTGGCTTTATAAATATGGCCCCTATACTCATTTTTTACAGGGAGAAGGCTCCTATGTCGCTGTATTATGGTTACTTAGTACATGAGGGCATGCACTTTTAACCACCTATTGCATGTACATGAGATTATATTGTTATTTACTTGCAGGTTAAATTTAGTATGGTGACATATTTTTATTGTAAATTAAGTTTTTGGGATTCCTTTTCCGCTTTCTGTTTACTTGAGTCATAGTCAGTCGCTACGACTGTTTCCGGTAATTGCAGAAAAGGAAAACAGGAATGGACCTGCCTTTACCTCTCTGATAGTAAATCTACAACTGGTACACTGTCACCCTAATTAGGGAGAAGACAGTGAATGGACCTGCTTGTACCTCACTGATAGTACTAATCTACCACTGGTTACACTTCAGATCAATGTAGGGAGAAGGAAGCAGTGAATGGACCTGCTTGTACCTCACTGATAGTATGGTGAACTGGAGGACTAACAGTGGCTGCTTACCTGAAGGGCTGACTTAAAGGGGAACTGTACTCTCCAAGCAAGTTGAGTTTCCTACCTTTAAAACAAGCCATCAGCCACCTCTCTACGCTCCCACAGCCCAAGTATAAAGAAATGACTGACGAAAGTTAATGGGTGGGAGGCTGACATGACATTCCTAAGGCTTCTCCTACACAGTGCCGCAGCGAGCCCCCTCAGACTCCCTCAGTGTGGAGGGAGACAGGAAGTCCCTCCACCTCTCTGCTGTGTGAAGGACCTGCAGCTGAGAGAAGGTAAGGAATCTACAGCCCTTCTCTCTCACTATCTAAAAACAGCCTTTTCAGGCAGAGTTTTCGGGGGGGGTGTTGGGTTGGGGGTGTCAGAGTGGCCCACAGCACCTGTGGCGGGCAGGCTGGCACCCGCGAGTGGGGCGGGGCCACGCCACCCGGAGTGGGCTGGCCATGGCATCCACGGGGGACGGCCACAGCACCGAGATGTGGGACCATGACACCCGGGTGGCGGGGCCACATGGGGCGTAAGGAATGGGCCAGGGGGGCCTGCAAATGGAGGAACCATGGGGTCCATGAGTGGGAGGAACCAGGGGGGCTGCAAAGGGGAGAACACAGGGCAGATTGACTGGCAGGTTTAAGAGCAGGAAGTGCAGGGACCTGGTGATGTGTGCTGCCATATCACACACAAAAATGTAAATATCTTCAAAACTATGTAAAATACAATGGAAAGTAATTGCAAAAACTCCAGGAGAGCAATTCCTATCAATTTACCTAAAGTCATTTTTGGACCACAGTTCCTCTTTAAGACTAGATGGTAAGCTGGAGGACTGACCAACAGTTTGCTGCTGACCTGGGGGCTGACCTAACAGTGGATGCTGAACTGGTGGGCTGACTTAAAGGATATGTCCACCCCCTAGCTTACGTTTGGCTTAAAAGATTAAATAATGTTCTCAGACAGATAAATTATACTTACTACCTCCATGATCCACTGCTGCTTGCTCCCTCCTACTGCTGTTGCTACGTGTCTTTTCTTTTACAAGCAGCAGCAGTGGTGGCTCATCCGGTTATGGCAGTCAGCCATTGGCCATGACGTTACTGTCATGCAGTGATTACTGCCTTACCTGGAAGTAGCAGGGAGCGGCTGCGACGCTGATTGTGGAGGTTGTAAGTATAATTTCTCTGTCTGGGAACATTAGTTAATCTTTTAAGAGAACGTAACCTATGTTTTGGGGGTCCTGTGTAACATATCAAAAATCTTTTTAGGGGTGGTGAACTGGAGAACTGACCAAACAGTGGCTGCTGACCTGCGGTCTGACTTACCAGTGTATGCTGGACTGGAGGGCTGACAACACAATTGTAAACTGGAGGGCTGAGTTAACAGTGTATGCTGGACTGGAGCTGACTTAACAGTGTATGCTGGACTGAGGGCTGACAACACTAGATTGTGAACTGTAGGGTGACTTAAAGGGTATGTCCAGCAAAAATGTAAGTTTGTTTCTAACTGATTTACTGAAGAACAGGCGGTAAATGCACTATCTCTTACCTCCCGTAATTCAGTAAATCTTACAGAGGAGGAGAGACTTACCCGCGACCCGCTCCAGCGCTGAAATCCCTACGCCTCCACGCATCTCCATCTTTTGTGCTGTGCATGCGCCCACAGTGCGAAGGAGCGAGCACCGTCGGAGACTGTCAGTTAGTCAGCGCTGGTGCGGGTCCACGGGTCCGTATATACTCGAGTATAAACCGAGTTTTTCAGGCTTAAAATCAGCCTGAAAACTCGGACTCGGTTTATACTCGAGTCACTCACCATTGAAGATCAGCGTCCTCTCCTACTTCCCGCAGCCGCACGATCATTCCATTTACTGGCGCGCCGGCCGACTCACTGCCTGGCACCAAGCCCGGCGCCAAGTTAGTTTCCAAACATCTTAATGCCAAGTCTCTACCCTCGTTTATACTCGAGTCAACAACTTTTATTAGATTTTTTGGTGAAATTGGGTACCTCGGTTTATCTCAGGTGGTTTATACTCGAGTATATACGGTAAGTGTCTCTCTCTCCTGTAAGATTTACTGAAGAACGGGAGGTAAGAGATAGTGCATTTACCGCCTGTTCTTCAGTAAATCAGTTGGAAACAAACTTACATTTTTGCTACCATACCCTTTAACAGTGTCTGCTGAACTGGAGGGCTGACTTACCACTAGATTGTGAACTGGAGGCTGACTTAACGTGCTGAACTGGAGGGTTGACAACACTAGATTGTGAACTGGAGGGCTGACTGGTAATAAGATGCCAGTGCCTGGTAAATACAGAGATGCCACACAAATTGGTAAATATAAGCTATGAACAAATGTTTCAGTTTACTTAAAGGTAACGACCCCCTGAGGAAGCATCACTGTGCTGCATAACAGATTAGCTCTATGTCTGTCAACTTTCTAACTATTGTAATTTTGGGGGTTATTTACCTATGTAAATTTTAATTTGATGGGTGAACATGCCCTTAATTCAGGGATGTCCTACCTGCTCCCTCTAGATGTTGCAAACTACACTTCCTATAATCTGCCAGGGAATGCTGGGAATTGTGTTTGCAGACATCTTTAGGGCTACATTGGAACTGCGATTCATTCCCTTATTGCGCACACTCAGCAGTTACACATGAATCACTGTCTTTGTTCTACCACTAATCAATTCTCAGTGAGCCTGGAATTACCGGGGAACATGAAGTTGCTAATCATGTTAAACACGTGGAAGTAAAACATTAGTTAATAAAGGGTTAGTTAGTGCCATACTGAATGGAGAATGGCACGCTGTCATTTAAAAATGTCAAGGCGCTAGACTAGACTATGTTTCTTTCAAACGTAATTGTAGTTCAGAAGTGGCTGGCGAAATTACATGTTAAATCAACGGCGTATTTCAAGGAGTCGACGCGACAGGCTGGAAATGCAGGATGGAAATAGTTACATATTATCGGTCAACATTCCGTTAGTCATTTTCTTTCAACTGCTTTTCTTTAAAGGCACTACACCCTACTTATTATACTTTATACATTAAACTGTCTACAGAAGATATATTATATATATACTATATACTAGGGCTGATGCAATAAACGGTACAAAATTTGCCAGTGCTATAAAATGAGCTCTTACATATAAGGTGTTCTGTTATGCACCTCAAGTATTAGCCATGATGTCATCTTACGGTCATGACTGAGGGCTGCAACCAGGAAGGAACCTGGCACAGGGGAAGAACACGGGAGAGAGAAGTAGGTATAAGGGCTTTAGGACTGTGGAGAAGAAAGTAACAATCTCATGATTTGGGGGGAGGGGCGAGGTAGTAAAGATTTTGATTGTGGTGGTAGTGGACATTAATTTAATGGTGACTCATGGCCAATCACTGATGGCTGCTGACGATCTGCCTTCCTTTATGACATAAGAGCTTGACTGAGGGAGGATTCCTCTTCTCAGGGACATCATTGGAAAGCATTTTGGTCTTGGGTGTCCTGAAGGTAATAATGGTTTTCGTGGGAATGGACATTACCTTTAACTTTTTTTAAATTGACATGTAGATGAGACAGGTAGGGGGCTGGCGGTCCGGTGATTTCTAGATATAGGGATTTCTATGAAGCTATGAATATGACCAAAGAAATCTTATTTACTGTGTGAATGTATGCAGCAATATAAGATGACAATCGCCTCAAGTAACCAGTGTGTCAGGGAATTGGATAGAACACACATCTCCTAGAAGCAATCTCTATAGAATACGGTGCCACATACCCTGTGATATATCTGTTGTGGTGTACCATGACCTGGAATGAGAACCTTCACAAGCATACCATGTGATAGCGTGACGGAAATTAGCGCTTTAGTCAGTGTGGCCTCGCCCTTAATCATGGTGCAGTACGCCTTCTTCCTCCTTTCACAATCTCCTTTGCCATGGCCTGCCTGCTGACTAGTGTCATTCCGTTGCTTTAAATGTTGTAGTAAATTCCATCTCATTTACTTGGTCAAAAGTCTAGTTTCCCTTTTGTAATATCTAATCAGCTTTCTGTTAGTACCATGTTTACCAACATTTATTTAAGCATTTATGTATTTTTTGTACCAGAAAATTAAAATAGACAACAGCAAAAAAATTGTAAACAGCGCACTCAAGATCATAGCACTAGACTTCAATGTTCACTTAGCATGAATTGATTCTATCATATTGGCTAAAGCTACTTTAGAGGTACAAGATTTTGTACCACTAGAGCGGTGTTTCTCAACCTTATAATCTGTGGGGGACCCTTTCCTGTCTCGGGAAACCCCTACATAAATATAATTTTATATTATTATTTTTCTTTTTCGGTCATCAAATCACCAAATACAATCGGTTTATAAAAGTTCTTATCGTTAAAAATGGTGCTATTTTGCCCCAACCAATCAGATCTATTTAACATTTGAAAGCTAACATCTGATGGTTGGGGCAAAATTAGCACCATTTTTAAGATAATAACTTTTATTGAATCTCCTGATAATTTCTACAAATATAAATATAGATCTTAATATATCTCTATTTAAAAATAATGCACTCAAATTTACCGCAGGGGGGAGAACCCTACTAAAAACATCATATTTTTTAATAATTTTTTCAATAAGTCATAAAGAATATTGATACATTTATAGACAAATATATCTAATCCATAAAAATGGTGGATCCATACAGTTTCTGTCCATCCCATGCAACCCTCAGGGACCCCTGGTTTGAGAAAAACTGCACTATAGGTCTCTACAAACATCCTCCTTGCTCAGCACTATTTAAACGTGTTTAAATTGTATTGTCTGAAGGTGTCACACACACTGAAACATCACATGTACTTTTTAAGACTGGAGTGCACTATGAATCCTGTTAAAAAAAAATATACCCTAAGATAGAGAATTTAACCTCTGTTTGCTTAACTGCAAAAAAAAAAAAGCCAAAAAACTCAAGATGTTGTACATGGTGGATGTGCGATCCTACAACACGTAATAACCACACAAGGAAGTTATGTATTCATTATACAGTAACAGAACTGTGCATTGGCTACCACAGCAAACCTAGAATGGCGAGGGCCATATAAATGTGTCTCTATGATGCCAACTTACACATTTTGGCTCTTTTTAATAGAATGGATGTCACCTCTAGTTTTGAGGCTTCGTGGTGAATCCCATGGCATCAGACAAAGGCCTCAAACCCCTTGATCACTGTACACCACTATATTACTGACTAAGCAAAACCACCTTGCAAGGGCTTCAGTCAGATGCAACCAAATTAATGCATAGGTAAAATGTATTACTACATTGGTGCCATAGGTTGTACCTGTCTTTTTCAGCATTGATATTTGCCTGTCTTTTGGTAACTGTAACTATCTTGCCTAAACCACAAATTCTAGACCATTGTGGAGAATGATTCAGCTCCTTTCCTCAAGGGTACGGGGTGAACGGTTATGTTTGCATGATCACACCAACTTGAGCTGATCATGAGCTGAAAATTAAAACTATTCCTTCAATTAGGAATTAAATATCGTAAGTTAATATGGCCTATCATAGGTCATTATCCTACTCGGTGGGATGGTCCATCCCCGTGATAGACAGTCCTGACAATATAGGTTTAAACAATTTCCTTTCCTAAATATTGGAAAATGGCAGCCAATCAGCCCATGGAGCTCCTGGTTTTCTTGAAAACATTGTTAAAGGAGGGTAAATTTTCTGTTGGCTGTTCCTTGAAATGTATCCTGTATTTAGAAAGCCAGTTTAGCTTTGATGTATTTAAAAGCCAGGTACTTTGATGGCAGAGATAGGCTGCACTTGACCCCCCTCTTGATAGACTTCACTCATTAATGATGGGTCACAAGAGAAGATCTTTATTTTAGTTAGGACACGAGAGATCTGTGTCTCCAGGACAGCTTGCTTTCTATTGGCCACTTTGTGTAGGTGTGTTTTTCAGGATGTTGAACTTTTAACTCCTACTGCACATGATAAGCTTGTCGTTAGCCGGAGTTGAGACATGGAGGAGGTAACAGACGAACTCCCCAACCCGAACTTACCTGGCACTCCGCCTCCGGAGGCATTCTTTTCTTTGCAGGCACGCGTTTTCGTGACGTAATTTACATCACACCATTTGCCCACCCTAGCTCCACCCCCTTTGTGATGTCATTGACGTCACGTCAGTCAGCTCCGCCCCCTTCTCCCCATCCTGCCCGGAAGCCAGATTCGGCAGGGTGGGATGTCTGGGAGGTCCACATACCTGCTGTAGTTCTAGCTGAACCTCATCAAGTGGTAGATTATTATTATCACACCAGAATCATCCACATCTCATAGATCAGGGGTGTCAAACTCAATCCCATAAGGGGCCAAATCAAAAGACAGGCTAAGTGTGGGCCGAATTTTAAAAAATACTTATCAAGTACTGTCACACTTGTGTTAAGCTCTCGTTCCAGGGAAGGGTATGAAGCACACTGTTTTGGCACGGAACCCCTGTCTATGCGTGACCATGTCTAATGTGGAACGCCCACCTCTTCTGGCGTGCTAACTCCAATGAAGGCCCTTTTCACACTTCTCTCCATCCTCAGTGCCAGGCTAGATACTGTGTTTTAAACAGCTTATGTGCCAATCAGTTGTTTAAAAGAGTCGATTGTGGTATCTAGCAGGCACGTTCTATAGTTATGCCACTACTAGGGATTGCACAAATGCATAGCAGTGTAGCAAGTCTTGGATGCTGTACAGTCACTTGGGGTCACAAACAACGGCTTGAGTTTACACGTGTGTAATAGATCATTATGGCCAGAGGGATTTACAAAGACCAATGAAATCACATGTCATCTGTTCCCAGGTAGACACTTGCTCTGGTCTCATGCATAGGTGCAGGTGCAGATAGAGTTTGTTACTTTGTTCTATGGGAGATTGTTACTTTCTTGGCTCTGACCTCTGCTAGTAAAACAAGTTCAGAACTTTAACCCCTGCCTTTCCAGTCACTCCAGCATTAATACTGCTGTTTTACCCAGTGATCTCTGCAAAATTTACCCAGGCACTACAAGAGTTAAAGTTCAACAATCTGCCTGTATTCCTATCCACATCCTGTATAATATTCTAAATACATTAGAGCTAGATTAACTCATATTACCCAGCAAAAACCAAAAACATAGTAAGAATCTGGGAGCTTTTGTCTAGATACATTTGCCCTTATCTCCACTAGTGTGATTTAGTGTAGGTGCCATACACACGCACAGTGTCTTGGATTGATAACAATTTATTCTTGGTTTTCAGTATTACTTTTTTTTTACTTAATTTTTTTTGAAGACTGGAATTCTTCTACCCGACCAGAACCCGAGCCGTGGCTCTCTTTACCCGAACCCGACCGCACCATTCAATTCAAACCCTAGGGTTACCCGAACAGATGCAGGCCCTATAATGTTCATTGAGAATAAAACATAATCCTACCATACCGGTATATGTAAGAATCTGCCTCTGTACAGAACCCACTGGGATAACTACAAAGGCAAAACTTGCCATCTAATGGCTGAAAAAAATATAGTCCCACTATTATTCAGGAAAACCGCTATACCCAAGTCAATGATAAATAATCATTTGTACTATTCCTCCAAACATGAAACATCTACAGCGCGATTAAAATAAAGGTTACATGCCCCAACCAATCAGATTTTATCTTTCAAAGGGTAAATAACATCTGATTGGTGGGTAAAATTACACCTTTTTAATGATAAGAAATTTTATTTACACTCCTCCGAGACTTACAGTAGATTTGCAGATAAAAAGGTTTTAACTACACAAGCTCAACCAAATGATTGTACAGCTCCTTTGCCTACTGTTCTTCAATTATGCAAAAAAGCATAGGTTCACTTTCCATGAACCACTTGACCACCAAGCAATGTTTTCTCCAAGGAGTGCTCATATGCACCAACATAACTCACAGAGCAATGCAATATACCGTATATCTCGAGTATAGCCGACTCGATATAAGCCGAGGCACCCATTTTTGCCTCAAAAATTAGAAAAAATGATTGACGACAAGTATAAGCCGAGGGTATACAGTAACCCTAATACCTTTCCACTGTAGATGTTGGAAACTACAACTCCCAGCATGCTGGTTGCTGGGAGTTGTAGTTTCCAACCACCTATAGTAGAAAGGTATTGGGTTACTGTATGGCATAACTGTCCCCCACCCCTAATCCTTTCCACTGTAGATGTTTGGAAACTACAACTCCAGCATGCTTGGTTGCTGGGAGTTGTAGTTTCCAACTACCTATAGTAAAAAGGTAATGTGGGTGTCTGCATGGCATACTGTGCCCCCGCCCTCCCCCCAGTCCCCCCCCAGCTCACTTACCCGTACCTGTCTTCAGTCTTCCTCTCTCTGCAATCCAGAAGCACCGCGAGTCCGGCCGGCAGTTCCCATTACTCGCTTCGCGGCTGCGCGATGACGTCATCCCGCCAGCGTGCGTGATGACGTCATCGCGCAACCGCGAAGCACTAACTGGGAACTGCCGGCGGACTCGCGGCTGCTCTGGATTGCAGGTAAGTTCCTTGTGACTTAGTATAACCGAGTCAAGGTTTTAGGTTACTTTTTAAACCTAAAAACCGGCTTTACTCGAGAGTATATACGGTAAAGTGCCAATTTGCACAGATGATACGTATCTATGTTAATAAACAAATAGAGGGAGCATTGCTTGAGCACCTTAATGGGAAAATGTTAACATCCTGCAATCCATAGCTGTAGTGAATACAACTAAACCCACAAAAAAGGTTTAGGTCCTTGCCCAGGGCACCTTAAGGGGGGTGCAGCAGACCCAATTCTTCTTTAAATTCAATTAGGTGACTCATTTAAAGGGGAATGTGAATGGCTAATTTTGTATTAATAGCAGGGCAACAGATTTTTGCTCCTGTCCATGAAAAAGAGTAAATGAATGTTCCCTGCAAACAACATAGACTTTTTCTGATAAGAACACCCTTTAGTCTACTATCACACTATGGTCCTGCACTGTTATTCCTGGGATAAAATCTTGTCACTATGGAAAAGCAGAGCAATGTATATGTACGACGTATTGTACCTTACTCGTTACTGTGTGTAGCTAGTCTGCCTTGCGGTCGTTTGGAAATACCCGAAAATTGCCCTCAGTCCCGGTCATCTACCTGTAATACAGTTTGGGAGTCGGCCTCAGCTGGGGGAAAGGTGCAGTCTTGCAGATTCTGTCTCTCACTTTGCAACAATTGTGGGTGTGTGTACCCAACATTAATAGAACGCACTGATAATATTGGAAACATTCCATATTCCTTCTCACACATATAGGGTGGATTAGCACATGTTACACATGTGGGCAGCACCACGTCAAGGCTTCAACCCTTGTTACTGACCATTCACACTCAACAACTTTATTAATAAGCCTAAAATATTATAACAATGACGTCTGGACTGTGTTTCTGATTGAGGTGGGCTGATTAAAATTAAGATGCCCTCATGCCCAGCCCACACAGACTTACAAATATAAGATGCCCTCATGCCGCGCCCAGACTAGTAAGTATTAGATGCCCTTATGCCCAGCCCACACAGGCTGGTAAATATAAGATGCCCCCATGACCAGGTACAAAACATATTTCCACAGTGACTTGTACATACTAGTTTGTCTACAGTGACTGGTACATACAAATTGTAATTGTACGACATGAAGTATAAGGTTATAATACATAAGGCTTTGGCATTTAAATGGGGAGGTGCAGTGGCAAGAATCTATATAATCAGTCACTCAGTGATGTAACTGAGTGACTTCCTGTATTCCACTGCCCCTCCCCATTTAAATGCCAAAGCCTTATGTATTAGTTAGTGGTAATAAACAAGCCCATTTTGTACACTGACTTTACTGTGTATTTTGTGTACTGACTTTACTGTGTACTGTGTACACTGAATTACGGTGTATGATAAGGAGGGGCGAGCGCATCCGTGAGTCATAATTGATTTGGCCACTTGCTCCTCCTAATTAGCACAGTAATTCAGTCAGTCAGTTTAATGAACCGGAACTGCACCGGGTGAGAGACAATGTTTATTGTCTTCTTTTAGTTTGAGATAGAAACCGCAGTTAACTATTTATATGTACAAAAACAAGCTTCTTATCACATTACTAATACAGGGAGGGCGGGGAGACAGAGTGTCTGTGCTAGATTTTTATTTTTTTGACCTTATGTATTATATGGGATAATACGCTACCTACAGAATAATATACGGATATTACTTCACCATTAGGCCTCTATAGAAGCACTCGGCCTAATGGTGCTTTTATATGGTCAGGGAATTCCTCGGTGGTGTCATCTCCTTATATTACACTGTGGGTAGCGTATTATCGTATTATGTGCACTGTCTCCGCATTTTCTAGGCCCAGTGCTACTGATAAGATACAATTAAGATACAATTATATATCAATCATAGTCCAAAAATCAGTGCAACAAGGGATCGTTTAAGGGGCTTTTGTTTAGCAATGTTTCTCCCCTTGTCCGTTTGCCTTTATCAGAGCAGAGCGGCATTGTCTCATGTGGCTCAAGGAAGTGGCATTTTTTAGGTTTGAAATTTTTTTTTCACTTACTGGCGCAGCAGCGCCGGCCGCAGGGTGGAGAAGGAGGAAGCGCCTCCATATGGGCCAAATCTACTTCCGCATTTGGACTTCACGTGACGTAGACATAATAACGTTTTGACGTCTGACGTCACTCCCTGGGGCCATCCACTGTGGCGCGCTCTGAAAGCCTGATGCGGCGTGGAGCTGGAGGAAGGCAAAATACTGTCTGTAAAGGTAACATAGGGAGCCCACATGGCTGTCACTAGTGTTTGTGTGCATTTTCAGTCAGAGCAGGTAGGGAACCCACATGGCTGATCCCTTGTGGCCTGTACAGTGTTAAAATCATCTTAATACAGAATCTATAGGAAATTTAAAGACATAGACACAAATATATTGTTGGCCTGATCTATTAGTTCATTGGTCATTATGGTGCAAGATTTTTCCTATTTTTAAAAAAATTTATGTATTTTTTTTTATTGCAAATCATGTGCTCCCTGTAAAATATAAGGAGATTACAGGATATTTGGAAGATTTTCAGCTAAACTACAAGAGTGACCATTTTAAAATAGACTTATGCAGTATACATATATACGGCAGCTGTCTAAGCGATGTAGAACATTGGCACTCCAGATGTTTGGAAGATGCAAATCGCAACCAAGGCATGCTGGGATTTGCAGTTTCCAGAAATAACGTTAGGTTGGCTTCCCCACCATGTTTTAATGAGCTTTCCGATTACGATTGTAATCCGATCACGCATTAAAAAGCACGCACTAGAGTTGACCAATTGGTCTGCACTCACTAGGTGCGCTGCTGTCTGTTGTGCTGCAATACGCTTTTCCTAGCGCATGCTATCATCATTTTTTCCTTTAGGGAATCAAACATCAAATATATTTTATAATGTCTAAAACGTTTTTAATAAATGAGTTGATGCCATTGCTAGCACCGGAGTGGGAGCTGGTTGTTTGAGGGCTGCTGAACCTGAGTGTGGTCCCTGGTTAGGAGCAGGGCTAAGAGACTACCAGTGTTGCTGTAAGTAACCCCTCTCCCCTTTGTGTGTTTAGTGACAAACTCTGATAAAGTGTTGGCACATAGATACTGGTAAAATCATTGGCACAGTTTGTGCCAATGCTTTTACCAGTATCTGTGTGCCAACACTTTATCAGTTTGTGCAAATGATTTCACCAGTATGTGTGCCAACATTATATCAGAGTTTGTGCCAATGATTTTACCAGTATGTGTCCAAAACTTTATCAGAGTTTGTGCAAATGATTTTACCAGTATCTGCGTGCCAACATTATATCAGTTTGTGCCAATGCTTTTACCAGTATCTGTGTGCCAACACTTTATCAGAGTTTGTGCCAATGATTTTACCAGTATATGTGTGCACAGTGAGAGTTGATACAATGCAGAAGAGTGAGATAGAGAATAGAGACTGCAGGAGAGGTAGTTTGTGAGAGATAGAGGACAGAGACTGCAGGAGAGAGAGAGAAAATGTGAGAGATAGAGAATATAATATGTATGGGAACTTTACAATCTGTTCTCACTGTATGGGACCTTTACTATCTGTTCTCACTGTATGGGACCTTTACTGTCTGTTTTCACTGTATGGGACCTTTACTGTCAGTTCTCACTGTATGGGACCATTACTGTTTGTTCTCACTGTATGGGACCTTTACTGTCTGTTCTCACTGTATGGGACCTTTACTGTCTGTTCCACTGTATGGGCACCCTTTTACTGTCTGTTCTCACTGTATGGACCTTTACTGTCTGTGTCTCACTGTATGAGACTTCTTACTGTCTGTTCTCACTGTAAGGTACCTTTTAACTGTCTGTTTCTCCTGTATGGTACCTTTACTGGCTGCCTCTCTACTGTATGGTACCTTTACTTCTGTTCTCACTTTAGGGGACCTTTACTGGGTCTGTTCTCAACTGTATGACAGGAACCCTTTACTGTCTTTCTCACTTATGGAACTTACAGTCTGTTCTCACTGTATGGGACCTTTATTATCTGTTCTCACTGTAATGGGGACCATTACCGTCTGTTCTCACCGTATGGACCTTTATTGTCTGTCCTCACTTTATGGGACCTTATTGGCTGGTTTCTCACTGTATGGGACCATTACTGTCTGTTTTCTCACTGTATAGGACCATTACTGTCTGTTTTCACTGTATGTTGCACCATTACTGCTGTCTGTTTTCACTGTATTGGACTCATTACCGTCTGTTCTCACTGTCATGGGACCTTCTTCTGTGTTCCTCACTGTATGAGACCATTAACCGGTCCCCCTGATACACTGTAGTGGACCATTACTGTCGCTTCTCACTGTATAGTAGCCATTAATTGTCTGTTCTCACTGTATGGGACCATTCTGTCTTCTCACCTGTATGGGACCTTTACTGTCGTTCTCACTTTATGGACCATTACTGTCCCTGTTCTCACTGTATCGGACCATTATTGTCTGTTTCACTGTATGTGACCATTACTGTCTGTTTTCACTGTATGGGACCATTCCGTCTGTTCTCACTGTAATAGACCATTATCCTCTGTTCTCTACTGTAATGAGACATTACTGTCTGCTCTCACTGTCTAGACCATACTGTCTGCTCTCACTGTATAGGACCATTACTGTCCGTTTCTCACTGCTGAGTGGTAAATTGCTCACCAAACATGAATTTTGCTGCAGATGTGATTTTATTTTTTAAATGCATATCATATGTTAGATTGCTCTAGATAGTTGGTTAGTGTACTGTTTTATGCCTCAAAAAAAAATTAAAAGAGTCCTACCTTGACCTGGTGCAGGTTCTTTTGGGCAAAATTCTTTATTCTTCTGGAATATGGTGTGTATAAAATGTCTATTTAAAGAACTGCACCAATAAATGGTGGCAAGTTCAAAATGATCAAAAATGGCTATCCCGCTCCCATCCACAAACAAGCCACACCCCCTCAGTTTCACCGGCGACAGCGCTTATCGCGCCACATATGGGCGGAAATCATAGTTTTTGGCTCTGGGCAAAACCCTAGAGACACCCCCTGGCCTTTTCAATCCGTGATGTCCTGGTGCATTTTATTTACCTTAGGCTAAGGCTTCTAAAGGTTTTTCTAAAGGTAGGCACCCTAGCCCACCCCCCACCACCAATGTTCGTTTTGATAAAAAGCATCCGAAATTACTTACAATTGCTTCGTTCCCCCTGTGCTCTGTTCTATCCCTCGCTTTGCTGGAAGTTGCAAGCAGGGCTGGACCAGCGGACGCATCACAGGCGTGGCTTGCTGGCAATGCATAGTCACTGGGGAACAAAAAGCAATGTAAGTTACAATGTCTGTGCTTTTTTAACAAAACGAACATGGCTGTTGGGGTGGGCCGAGCGTGCCCTACCCTACAGAAAACTTGTTTGTAGGTAGGAATTTTTGGGGGGGACATTTCCCTTTTAATAGAGACATCTGCAATTTAAAAGGTTTACATATTAAGTAACCTTATCGGGTAATCAGGTTAATTAAACAAATCTTATTTCCTTGTCTTGATGTGAAACAGTTTATAAAAAAAAACAGATTTCCAAATATGTATATATAGTAAAATAATATTTATATATAGTAAAATAATATTTAATAATATAAATAATATTTATATATAGGTAAATGAGGACCTTCTACATTTGGCACTTAAGCATCCATGGAACATAAAGTCTCAGGGAGCCTGGGGAAGTAACATCACCACTCCATCCAGTTGCAAACTCCCCCCCAATGAGTGTGCACACCCCTCCTCAGTTCAACACACCGCACAAATAACTCAAAAATAATGATCTCTCTTCATTGGTGAACAATCGCCTAAATATCACTTCATGTATCAATTGTATTATAGGAGGCTTTTGGGGCCAAAATCCACTAAACAATGACAAATCTAAAGTAATGCAATGTGCAACTACCAAAACAGTTTTTTACGTAATAATTAAATATTACTTGAAAAAAGAACTAAAACTTATTTTTTCAAATCCTAACGTGAACGCTTTTCTCCCAGAACACCCATACAGTGTAAGATTCTTCGCTAGTAAATTGCCTTTTTCCCTCCCCCAGAACACACCCACAATTGTAAAGAATTCACTCTCTAGTAAAGTGCTTTTCTTCTTCTCCCCAGAACAAACACACCCATCAATGTAGATTCTTCTCTTATTAAATTGCTTTCCTCCCAGAACAAAACATACATTGTAGATTCTTCTCTAGTAAAATTGCTTTTCTCCCCAGAAAAAACACCCATACATTGTAAGATTCTTCTCTATAAATAGCTTTTCTCTCCAGACCACACCCATACATTGTAAGATTCTTCTCTAGTAAATTGTTTTTTCTTTTCTCCTCAGAACACCCACACATTGTAAGTTCTCTCTAGTAAAATTGCTTTTCCTCCAGAACAACCCCCCTAATTGTAAGATGCTCTCTAGTAATTGCTTTTTCTCCCAGAACACCCATACATTGTAAGATTCTTCTCTATTACATTGCTTTTCTCCCAGAAACACCCATACATTGTAGATTCTTCTCTAGTAAATTGCGTTTTTCCGTCCCCAGAACACACATGTACATTGTAGATTCTCTCTAGTAATTGCTTTTTCTCCCCAGAACACCATACTTGTCAGATTCGTCTCATTAATTGCTTTTTCTCCCCAGAACAACCATACATTGTAAGATTCTTCTCTAGTAAATTGCTTTTTCTCCCCAGAACAACCCATACTGGTAAGATTCGTCTCTGTAAATTGCTTTCTCCCAGAAACACCCATACATTGTAAGATTCTTCTCTATTAGTAAATAGCTTTTCTCTCCAGAACACCCATACATTGTAAGATTCTTCTCTTAGTAAATTGCTTGTCTCTCCTCATAACACCGCACACATTGTAAGATTCTTCCTTCCCTCTAAGTAATTGCTTTTCTCTCCCCAAACAACACCACCCATACATTGTAGATTCTTCTCTTTCTCTAGTAAATTGCTTTTTCTTTCCTCCCAGAACACACCCAACATTATAAGATTCTCTCTATTAAATTGCTTTTCTCCCAGAACACCCATACATTGTAAGATTCCTTCTCTAGTAAATTGCTTTTCTTCATCCCAGAACAAACACCCATCATTTGTAATATTCTTCCCTCTAGTAAATTGCTTTCTTCTCCCCAGAACAAAAAAAACCCTAATTGTAGATTCTTCGCTAGTAAAGTGCTTTCTTCTCCCTCAGAACCACCATACATTGTAAGATTCTTCTTCTAGTAAATTGCTTTTCTTCCCCAGAACACCCATACATTGTAAGATTCTTATCTAGTAAAAATTGCCTTTCTTATTCTCCCCCATAACACCCAATACATTGTAAGATTCTTCTAGTAATTGCTTTTCTTTTCTCCCCAGACCACCCCATACATTGTAAGATTCTTCTCTAGTAATAGCTTTTCTCTCAGACACCCATACATTGTAGATTCTTCTCTTAGTAAATTGCTTTTCATTTCTCCTCAGAAACACCCACACATTTAAGATCTTCTCTCGTAAATTGCTTTTTCTCCCCAGAACACACCATACATTGTTAGATTCCCTTTCTCAGTAAATTGCTTTTGCTTTTCTCCCAAACACACCCTTACATTTTAAGATTCCTTCTCTAGTAAATTGCTTTTCTCCTCCCAGAACACACCCTACATTGTAAGATTCTTCTTCTAGTAATTTGCTTTTCCGCCCAGAACCCCTACTTTGTAGATTCTTCCTCTATACAGTTGCTTTTCCCTCCCCAGACACCCCATACATTGTAAGATTCTTCTCTAGTAATTGCTTTTTCTCTTTCTCCCCAAACCCCATACATTGTAAGATTCTTCTCTAGTAAAATTGCTTTTCCTCCCCAGAACACCCTACATTGTCAGATTTCTTCTCTAGTAAATTGCTTTTTCGCCCAGAACCCCTACATGTAAAGCTTCCTCTAGTAAATAGCTTTTCTCCTCCAAACCCATACATTGTAAGATTCTTCTCTAGTAAATTGCTTTTCTCCTCTCACACCCACACATTGTCGATTCTTCTCTAGTAAATTGCTTTTTTTCTCCCAGAACACCCATACATTTGTAAGATTCTTCTCTAGTAAATTGCTTTTTCTCCCCAGACACCATTACATTATAAGATTCTTACTGCAGGTAAATTGCTATTTTCCCCAGACCAACACCCATAACATTGTAAGATTCTTCTCTAGTAAATTCTTTTCCCCCTCCAGAACACCCATACATTGTCAGAGTTCTTCTCTCGTAAATTGCTTGTTCCCTCCCCAGAACCACCCATAATTGTAAGATTCTTATCTAGTAAATTGCTTTTCTTCCCCCAGGAACAAACCCACAACAGTAAGATTCTTCTCAGTAAATGCTTTTTCCCCAGAAACCACCCATCAATTGTAGATTCTTCTCTATACATGCTTTTCTCCCAGACCACCCACACATTGTAAGATTCTCTCTCTAGTAAATTGCTTTTCTCCCCAGAACATCCATACATTGTAAGATTTTCTCTAGTCCATTTGCTTTTCCCTTCTCCCAGTACACCCTACATTGTAGATGTTTCTCTAGTAAATTGCGTTTTCTCCCCCAGAACAACCACATACTTGTAAGATTCTTCTCTAGTAAATTGCTTTCTCCCCAGAACACCCATACATTGAGTTTATATGCTTTTCCAGAACTTGATTCTTCTCTAGTAAATTGTTTTTCCTCCCAGAACAACCCCATGACATTGTAAGATGCTTCTCTAGTAAATGCTTTTCTCCCCAGAAAACACCCATACTTGTAAGATTCTTCTCTAGTAAATTGCTTTTCCTCCCAGACACCCCTACTTGTAAGATTTCTTCTCTGTAAATTGCTTTTCTCTCCGAAAACATACCCATACATGTAGATTCTTCTCTAGTAAATTGGCTTGTTCTCCCCAGACACCACCCACCTGTAAGATTCTTCTCTAGTAAATTTCCAGCACAGACTTAGTTCTCTCTGCAAATCTTTTCCCAGAACCCATACATTGTCAGATTTTCTCTTAGTAAATTGCTTTTCCTCCCAGAACACCCATACATTGTAGATTCTTCTCTAGTAATTGATTTTATCCCACAGAACCTACACCATACAATTGTAAGATCTCGTCTAGTAATTGTTTTCTCCCCAGAACACCCATACATTATCAAGATTCTTCTCTAGTAATGGCTTTCTCCCAGAACACCATACCATTGTAAGATTCTTCGCCCCCCCTAGTAAATTGCTTTTCCCCAGTAACACCATACAGCGAATTGTAAGATTCTTATCTAGTAAATGTGTTTTCCTCCCCGGAACCCCCCACACCAATACATTGTAAGATCCTCTCTAGTAAATGCTTTTTCTCCCCAGAACCACCCACACATTGTAAGATTCTTCTCTAGTAAATGCTTTTCTCACCCCGAACACCCACACATTGTAAGATTCTCTCTAGTAAATTGCTGTTTCTCTCCCCAGAACACCACACATTGTAAGATTCTTTCTAGTAAACTTGCTTTCTCCCCAGAACATCCACAACATTGAAGATTCTTCTTAGTAAATTGCTTTTTCTCCCCAGAACACCCAACATTGTAAGATTATCTTCTCAGTAAATTGTCTTTCTCCCCAGAACACCCATACATTGTTACGAGATTCTTCTATTAAATTGCTTTTCTCCCGCAGAACACTCCATACATTGTAAGATTCTGCTCTAGTAATTACTTTTCTCCCCAAAACACCCATTCCATTGTAAGATTTCTTAAATCTTTCTTTCCGACCATAAGTAAAATTCTCGCTGTATTCTTTCTCCAGAACACGCCATACATTTGTAAGATTCTTCTCTAGTAAATTTGCATTTGACATTTAAGTAATAGATTCGTAAGTAAACTAAAGATGCTTCCTCTCGACTGTAAGATCTTTGGGCAGGGTTCTCTTCCTATTATGACGGTGTTTGCTGTACATAACATCCACTCTTGTATACTCATTATATGCATTACATTTTGTATATGTATGATCTTTGTATAATAGTGTATTACCCCTTGTATGTAATGTTGATATGTTATTGTAAAGTGCCACAGAAGATATGGGTTGGCTTATAAATCCTTATTAATACGGTAATTAGCCAATACATCACAATAATAAGGTAGTAATCAAACATGTACCTACAAAAGCTACCGACCCCATGCCCCCAGATTTCACTGTGCATTGAAGTTGTTTCGTACAGAAGTCTCCACACCGAATGGAAAGTCCCTTGTATGCAGACAGTGCTGCCCACTGTGTAGTGTAAAATATTCTTACCTTTCTTACTCTGCTCCATATGATTGTCCCGCAGTGAGTTGGTGAAAGTCCCAGGAACTTGAAGAGTTAGTAGAAGCCTGTTCTGGTGCTATAACAGGTTTCTTCTTGCCTCTCTCCTGTAGTACTCTAAGAGGGTATTCTGGTCTTATGCGCCATGTGGGACTTCTCACACGGTTGATCGACTCACGCTTTCGTTCGCCCAGTTTAAGTATGCACGAAATAAAAGTCCCCTTCACACTGAGGACACTACACACGCAAACTCTAAATGCTATTTTCTACATCTTAAACTGGGCCTAGAAGTTGTACTTACAACACATCAGTCCCTCGGCTCCTACTGAAGGACCGGCAGCTGCCCCGTGACTGGCAGTTTATGGCAATTGGGAGGTGGACACTGCCCTTCAGTTCAATCTATTTGTGTCTATATACAAACAAATTTGTGTCTTAGAGTCACGTAAACCTATGTTAAACCAGCGTAACGTGACTTTTAAGACACAAACTACTGGCGAGTAGTGAAGTTACACCAAAATTTGTGTTGTGACAACTGCCGCAAACAATGTACTGGTAGCTCTTTAGAGTGTATCATCTATGCCCAGATAGCTGGCGTTCAAGATTACGCAAAAGGCAAACTCTATTCGCAATGCACTGATAGCCACTATCAGCCTCGTTGCTGTGGCTAAAGGGGGCAGTAGAGAGCGATAGGGACTCTAGGTACATAGCCATAAATTTTAACCTGAGCTTCTTGCTTTGAACCCAAATAAAATGAAATGAAGAACAACCATCACTGCAATCCTGTATTAAAATCCTCCAATCATGGGTGATCAGTTTATGGCCTTACTTGCAAGATTCATTACGTACAGTGAATGCAGCATACAACATGTGTAAATAACTATTTCAACATATGTAAATTGTATTACAACAAAAGGCTTTTGACGTGCAAGTGAAAAATTAAAATACTCGAATGTTGTGATTGACACATCACCACCAGAGGTCAGTATTACCGATCCCATATTGGCATATAAGTTACATAATAAAACGCTTAAGTGCAGCTGTCTTTGCTTTGCATTCTTCATTAGAACAGAGTCAGAAGAACAGGTTGTGAGAGTTTATCTTGTTTATGAACATTGCGACTCACTTTGAATCAGAAAGTTTAGACCATAGGCATTCTATTGTCATACTGAGGCGAGTTACTACTGCATGTTACAGTACGTTCCATCCTTATCTGCTCAACTGCTTGGTTGGTTCTTTTGAGAAGTTCTTGAACATTGCGAAAGATCCACTTCCTGAATAATGCAAACATATTTATCTCTATACATGTAAAAAACTGGTAAACAATGTAAAATAAAAACTTAGATGATCCACTACTCCAATTGAATAAATGAGAATGAATGAAACTTCCCTCTTCTTTTTCAATTTAGTTATACTTTAGATGAGCTTCAGTGCATACTAAATCTTGTAACGGATTCAAAATAGTAATGCACACATAACAAAGTGGACCAGGGCTAAACACAGAACTACAGCACAATGAAAATAGTATGATTACATAACTCACGTGCTGCAATGCAGCCAATGAAAGTGCTCTCAAATATTTGGAGGACAACTGACACAAATAAAAGCACAAGAAACATTGCTGTCCCTGCCATAATCTTAGGTCAACCAAACAACAAAACCTACTTAGGCTGTGAACACCCAGCATGTTTTTTTATGCCGACTGACCCAATAGTTCAGTGTAGTCGGTTTATCAGCTGCTGGAAAAATTGACATGGGTTTTTGGCTGGCAGAGACAGTGTCCTACGTTCGTCACAAGGACAAAGGGTGATCGCGAGGGTACACAAACACACGGGTGATGTGTGGACTGACACGCTCAGTGGCAGTAATTTTGCAACTGCAACAGTTCTTCTTATCCTGGATGAACTGTGGAAGGGCCAAAACGTTAGGTTCGAGAAACGCATTGGTGTGTACCAGCTTAATCCTTAAGCCCTTAACGAGTCTGTCCTATTGAAGGTCAACAGAACTTTTTAATTGCATGCGCAAATGGACAAATGATCAATACCAATGGGGGCGGGGCGGGTATACATCTATTCTACGATATCGGTACCCACATGGACCAAGTCTGATTGGCAAGGCCACACTTGCATTGCCTACGCAATCGGATACGTGGACATCTTCTTGCGATTGCGCTGTGATTTCTAGTGTTTCTTGGTCTCGGTAGGAAAAAGGGTATGAAGCTTGCCTACCTAACTATTTTGGCCACGATACGTGGAATAGCCAACTCCAAAGGGAAAACCCTTTGTCACACCTCCTCCCCAGGCCATCTAGTAACATCGATCAGTGTGTTACAGTGATGACGCATCCCAAGCCTACTAAGCTGACTATCCATTTGGTGCAAGTCCCATTGGAGCAGTACAAAGCAGCTGGTACACATAGATCTGCCTGATCGATACCAGCGATCAGCTGTTTTTAAAAGCTGATTGTCACTATAGTTACACACCACTTATTAGGGACTGCACAAATGGATAAGCAAGTAGTTAAGTCTGATGAATACAGTCCACCAGGGGCCACAACCAACAGCCAGCAGACAACAGATTTCGTCACACAGACCTTGAGTTTAACTCGTGTGCTTAAAGAAGTAATGTCTATAATAAATGTGTTAATGAAGTTTGTCTCCACATTATCACCATGAACGCTTGTTCCGTTGTAGCCCACTGGGTGATCATAGTACAAGGGATTCCCCATGTTCAGCATAACAACGGAACTATTCCTAATGATTATTTAGTACCTTGATTCGCTCATTCCAACTCATCTCTGACCGCTCTGCGCCTTCTCTCATCTCCCTACACCGCGTGTTGTCCGTGAAACAACTGTATGGGATGTCGGTTTGGGGTGTCCCTGGCTTTCCCAGTCGGGACTGCCTGCTGCACCAACATCCGGTTCTCGGTTTCCAGGTCCAGGATCTCCCTGGCCATTCAGACTCCACGTAGTGAACATCCACCAGCTTCCTCCCCGATGCTCCTATTACAATCGGCCTGGGGCGGTGGCTTGGCTTTTCTCTGCCCCAGTGTGCTTCCTCCCTGCCTACACTTCTCAGGCTGTCCGTCTGACCAGGCCGTAGAAAGTGTTGTCGTTCCCCTGCTGCATTCCCCCATGTAGGTTACTTGGCTGTACTGAAGCCCGGCAGTGCAGGCCGGACGGGATAGTGCCTGTGTTTTTTCTCTCGCACCGCCTCCACCGTACGGTCCTGGTAAACGAGAGCTTGGATTGACTGAGGGGCCAGCGGGCGGGACACAGCACATGTGCAGACACTCTTTCCAATCTTTCAACCGACAAGACGCGCTATTTGAGTGTTGCCAAACGTCCTGTACATTTATGAACAGTCTGTGAAAAATAACTTTAAAAATGGGCGGTCTGTAAGTCGGTAAGTTTATAAACCAAACTGTCCTTAATGTTGGTAAATTATATGAACTGTCCGTAATGTCTGTAAAATTATACGAACTGTCTGTAATACGTAAATTATACGAACTGGTCAGAATGTTGGTAAAATTATACGAGCTGTCGGTAATGTCGGGTAATTTCGAGCTGTCTGTAATATCGGTAAATTATACGAGCTGTCAGTAATGTTTGGGAATTATACAACCATCTCATCTGTAATGTCTAAATTATACGAACCGTCTGTATTGTCGGTAAATTATACAAAAAAAACGTCTGTATTGTCGGTAAATTAATGAACCGTCTTTAATGTTGGTACATTATACGAACCTTCGGTATTGTCGGTAAATTATATTAAAACCGTCTGTAATGTTGGTAAATTATACGACCGTCTGAAAAATTGTCCGTCGCTCTCCCCCCCCCCCCCCCCCCTTTTCCTCACCTCAACTTCACATTACTGTCAGAACATCACAGCTCTAACTTCACATCACCACTTTCACACCGGCTCCTTCCTCCTTTTATTACCCTCCCCTTTGTTTTGAGTGACAGCACTGGCCTGAAACTCTGAGCCAGTCCACCCTCTGAGTCACTCTGACTCCTCCTTTCCTTTACCTGCCCCTTCACTGTAAAGCCACAGAGTTAAGTAAGTGAAGCTGCATCTGTTGCTAACAGACCATAATCTAACTCCTCCCTCTCTCCATTCACCTCACACAATTTCTTTACCTTGCTCTGGGTGTTTGGCAGGGGGCGCAGCTTGCAGGCCTCGTTGCTTATGGAGAGAGCTTACAGTTAGGCTAGTGGCCACAGCAACCAGTGCCAGTGCATGGCCGGTAGGAACCAACTTAGAAATTGTTAGTGAAGAGTTAGGAACGGACGGGTGTGAGAATAAAGGGGCGATCCGCACACTAGAATCTATGTCTGGGAGGTAGTAGGATCTGGCTGCGACACGGCTTTCTCGTTAATGTGCTGTATGGGGGGAAGGGAGAGTTTAGCTGCTACTCTGTGTTTTATGTCCCTGAGCCTCCCATATTTTCTGCTCTTGGCTTCACCTTCAAGTGGCTCCCCAGAAATAAAGGTTCGTACAACATGCTCAATTTGTGAGGGAGCAACGACTCCGCAAGTGCTACACGTGACGAACGGCTGTTTCAAAGCGAGAATCGTCCATGTGTAATGCCGTTTCAGATCGGGGGGTAGTTCGTTGATCCGCCAGGCGCTGACTGCTGCGCACTACAGACACGTGACGACTGCGGTTTCGACCGAGAATCGTCGTTTATATGCATTTGGTCGGGGGTCGGTTCATTAATCTGCCCCCCAATCTAACGCATACACACGGATGATTCTTGGCCAAACAGCGTGTTCGTCATTGTAGCGCTTCCGAACCGTCAGCCGCCTGTCGGATCAACAACCAACCCCCAACTGAACACATACACACAAACGATTTCTTCTTTGGTCGTAATTGCCTTCGTCGCGTGTAGCGCTCGGCCATTAGCGCCTGGTGGCTTCAATGAAAACCCCTTGACTGAACGCATACACATGGAATCAATTCGCGGCCAAAGTCGTGTGTAGCCTCCGGCCGTCGCGGGTCGTGCATCGCTTGCAAATTGAGCGTTGTACGCACCTATAGATTTCAGGTTATTACTCTGGGCATTATGGTCTTGAACAAACGAAAGAAGTAGGGGATCACACTTACTGAAGTGATTCACGTTTTATTAAAGTAACCACTCATGCGTTTAGGGACACACCCTGTCCTTCATCCACCTGAGGGAAGGACAGGGTGTCCCTGAAACGTTGTGTGTGGTTATTTTAGTAAAAACGTGAATTCACCTCATTAGTGGTGCTTCCCCTACTTCTTTTCGTTGTTGGAGACTGCTCTGGCCCTAGAAGTGGAGGGCCACGGTGTGCTGGAGTGTTCCCTTTTGACTTTATCGTATGTTCTTGCGCAGCCCCTTTGGCTTACGTGTTCACACACATACATATGCCTCTATCTATAAACACTGCCGATTTGTTGGGTGAATTTAGTCCGGCCACAGCTTTAAGTTGATGTTTATAACAACACAAGATGAGTACAGATCCTTGCTCCGTTACACATTTTGCTGTAGCAACCACTATAACCACACGACAACATACGGATATTTCCTGATCTTTCTTTGAATGACGCCCCCACTTACGGTGGCATGTAAAATCCAATAATCAATAACCACCAGCCCAAGGATCCAGCCGCCAGCTTGTGACATTACCATAGGCTTACTTTCGATTTTCGAAATCGTCTACTTTAGATTTCAATAATTAACTACTTTTGATTTTTCGATAATTAATTACTTTTGATTTTCGATAATTATCTCTTTCGATAGTTTTCGTCGGGACTTCGAAACCCTCAGATTCGATTCGAACCCACATTACATCTCTCGATAGGAGGATAAGCGTCCACCCTGGAAGATTGCAAACTAAAATGGCGCTGGGTAAGCTTGGATTTAAAACCAAAAAAAAAAAAACTTACCCAGTATTACCAGCTCTCAGGCACATCCCTTTCAACTGCCATTGTAAAACACCAAGCCTTCAGTTTACCAAGTGTAAATTGGCTTTCCCAAATGAGCGCACTGATGCTGAACTTACTCTTGCTTAGGCACACACACTCATAACCAGTCAGACCACATCATACAACAATTCATGTAAAGTGTTTTTTGTCATGTGTTACCCGCTAAAAGACTTGACATCATTGTGGCTCCCTCACCTTAGTCAACAACACATTTCAGGGAATTGGTATATTATTTCATGGAGTCAGGATCTGCCATTAAAATCAGGCACCTCCCTGAACTTCAGGGAGAGGTGGGATGCCTGTGGTGTGTATATGATGTGTATAAGCTGTGTATGTGATGTGTATAAGCTGTGTATAAGCTGTGTATATGCTGTGTATATGATGTGTATAAGCTGTGTATGTGATGTGTATAAGCTGTGTATGTGATGTGTATAAGCTGTGTATAAGCTGTGTATATGATGTGTATAAGCTGTGTACATGCTGTGTATATGATGTGTATAAGCAGTGTATATGATGGTGTAATTGCCCCCCCTTGTGTATCTGCTGTGTATAAGCTGTGTTCATGTTATGTGTATAAGCTGTGTATTTTCAATTTCAAGCTGTGTATATGCGTGGGTATATGCCGGTGTATAGCTGTGTATTGATGTGTATAGATGTGTATAAACTAGGTTGTATAAGCCTGTGTGTATATGATTGTGCATAACTGTGTATATAAAGGTGGTATAAGCCTTTGGATATGATGTTATATGAATGTGTATATGCTGGGTATATGAATGTGTATTGCTGTGTATATAATGTGGATAAGCTGTGTATATGATGTGTATATGGTGTGTATATGCCTGTGTATAGATGTGGGTATAAGGGATGTGTTGTTGATGTGTATACTCTGTTATTTAATTGTATAAGCTATGTATATGCTGTGTATATGCTGTGTATAATCTGTGTATATGATGTGTATTGATGTGTATATGATTGTGTATAACTGTGTATAAGCTGTGTATATGATGTGTATACAGCTGTTATATATGTTGTATAAGCTTTGTATATGAATGTTATATGCTGTGTAATATAATGTTGTATAAAGCTGTGTCTATGAATGTGTAGAAGCCTTGTATATGCTGTGGTATGCTGTTTA
This sequence comes from Hymenochirus boettgeri, assembly GCA_019447015.1. Taxonomy (NCBI): domain Eukaryota; kingdom Metazoa; phylum Chordata; class Amphibia; order Anura; family Pipidae; genus Hymenochirus; species Hymenochirus boettgeri. Next base: position 24,194,483 of record CM033477.1, read on the forward strand.
TAACTGTGTTATATAATGTTAGATGCTGTGTATAGATGTGTATACGCTGGTGTAATAATGTATTAAGATGTGTATATGATGTGTATAGCTGTGTAATATGATGTGTCTCGCTGTGTAATAAGCTGTGTATATTATGCTGTTTATATTATGTGTATATGATTGTATATATGTGTATAAGCTGTGTATAGCTTTGTAGTATGATGGTAATAAGCGCTTTGTAAATGCTGCGTATATGATGTGTAATATGCCTGCGTATATGATGTGTATAAGCCTGTGTATATGCCCTGTGTATATGCTGCGTATATGATGTGTATAAGCTTTGTATATGCTTAGCTGTATATGATGTGTATAAGCTGTGTAGATGCTGTTATAGATGTTATATGCTGTGTTATGCTGTGTATAAGCTGTGTATATGCTGCGTATAATGATGTGTATATGCTTGCGTATATGATGTGTAATAACTGTGTATAATGCTTTGTATTGCTGTGTATAGTGATGTGTATAAGCTTTGTACTATATGCTGCTATATGATGTGTATAAGCTGTGTATATGATGTGTATAAGCTGTGTATAATGCTTGCGTATATGATGTGTAATGCTGCGTATATGATGTGTATAAGCTGTGGTATCTGCTGTTTATAAGCTGTGTAATGCTGTGTATATGAAAATGTGTATAGCTGTGGTAAATGCTGCGTATATATGTGTATATGCTGCTTATATGAATGTGGTTACGCTTTGTATATGCTGTGTATATGATGTGTATATGCTGTGTATATGCTGTGTCATATGATGTGTATAAGCGTGTAATATGCTGTGTATGTGATGTGTAATTGCTGTGTATATGCCATGTGTATATGCTGTGTATATGCTTTGTATATGCATTTGTGTATTAAGCTGTGTATATGATGTGTATACGCTTTGTATATGATGTGTATAGGATGTGTACTATCTGCGTATATGATGTGTATATGCCTGCTGTATATGGGTGTTAGCTGTGTATATGCTTTGTTATGATTGTTTATGCTGTGTATATGCGGTGTATATGATGTGTATACTGCTGTGTATATGCCTGTGTTATATGAATGTGTATTAGCTGTGTATATGATGTGTATAATGCTGTGTAATATGCTGTGTATATGATGTGGTCTTGAGTGTATATGCTGTGTATAAGCTGTGTAATGATTTGTAATATGCTGTGTATATGCTGGTTTATATGATGTGTATATGGGGTATATGCTGTGTAATAAGCTGGTGTATATGCGTGTATATATGTGTATATGCGGTATACGCTGTGTATAAGCTGTGTATATGATGTGTATATGGTGTGTATATGATGTGTATATGATGTGTATATGCTGTGTAATGCATAGGGAGAACGGTTGGGACTGTGTGTATCCAAATCTTTGAACAAATGACATACAGGATCTATCAAAAATCTCTCCTGGTGTACCCAGCTATTACAGTCAAGCTAGTTGCCATAGCAATCAGTGTAAGCAGAAGACCAAGCAGCGCTCTTGCTAGGTGACACATGCCAGGTTGCCAATTAAACAAAAAAAAGGATAGGCCGAGGTCTCGCTGTCTTCCTGAATTTTCTTACGCAATCATAATCAGTATCAATTTGCTTCTGCATCTTAATGAGGGACTGTTAATGAAGGGACACCACAGCGTGTCTTGTCCATAACAGCCTGAACATTAGAGCTCCGATGTCTACATGTAAACTAAACCCTAAATAGCAACAACTCCTATTGAATTTAAATAAAAATGAATTAAAGCCCACTGAAAACTACACACATCCGAAACAGACGTTCGTCGTGGGTCATGTCGGGTTGGGTGTTTGCAAAGATGTAGGTGTTTACGAGCCTTAATGCTAACACTAATACCAAGATTTTTCGGTCCCGAATCTCTGAAAAGTTCCAGTGCATGCAATGGTAATCAAACGCAACGAAACCACAAGCCGATCTGACCACCCTAATTCACGGTAAAAAACTGTGGGCTGCATCTACTTTTGAAATGCCCAACGACCGGCAGTTCTTCTCCTGGCCAATTGGGTCGCAGGGTGAACGGTCGGGTCATTGAGGATCCCATGTGTGCCAGCTTAAGGAGAAACTTCTGTGCACTGAACAAGTTTTGGGATTCAAATACTGTCTCGAGTTTGAGACTGAGTTTATGAGTTTGTACGAATTTTGTCATTTTTAGAACTTTCTAAAATAGAACTTTCCAGGTTTTTGAATCGCGGACATATCTTCTATATGTTTCGAAATTCATAGATTCTTGTTATTTTTTTGAATCGCATAACCCTCAACTTTATCGCTCCTTAACCTAAAATGCGGCATTCGGTACATTTAGAGGTTATCGCCATATGCGAGGTTTGTGCGAATCGAGGGCTAGTGAATGCTACATCGAGTTTAATGGCCGAATTCATGGGTTAGCAAACGGTGATAAGCCTCATATTAGCGGTTTGATAACCCTTGACTTTACGTAACCCTCCAATATGCCCTTTAACCCCTCAATGTATCATTCTATCAGCCCTCCAAATTTGGTATACCCTCTACTGTAACGTCCATGTGGGCGATCCCTTTCAGTAACCCTCGAAAATTCAATGCATGAAATACCGAGTTTTTTCTTGCAGACTGACTTTTTAAAGGTATGGAAGGAGAAAAGCATGCTGCCGGGGGGAGGTTGCACAATCGTGAAATGTGTGTGTCCCTTACTCAGATCTTGTCTCTGCCAGCCGTCATCTCCTGCCACATATACATGGTATGTACCAAGACTGTTATTGGCTATTTGTGTCTTAAAGTCAGGTTAACCAATGTACTAGCCGTTACGGCTCTTTAAGGAACGTTAGCTGCTAACCCCAGGAGATAGCTGGCGTTAAGATTTGCCAAAAGGCAACTCTAGTCACCATGCCACTACTGCTCAGTGCATTGCCTAAATGGGGGCAATAGAGAGCGATAGTGACCTCCGGTAACATAGCCCTGTAGTAGTAAACTTGTTCACTGTGGCAAATATGTATGTACCATTCACTGTAGGCAAACTTGTATGTAAAAACCAATCCTGTAGGCAAACATAGTACAAATCCCCTTTGGCTCCACCGTTGCGCAGAGTAATGCATCGTATGCTGTAATGTCTGTAAGTTACACACCTACACAGTACAGAGGACAGGAGGAACCGGGGATGCAGGATTAGCGACCGGACGCGTTTCACTAACAATCGGCCTACGAAAAAACAAAATGGTCCTTGTGGGATCCTTATATGACGAAGAGAGCATCTTACATCATCCAACATGCATTGGTGAATGGAACGTCATTACATCACAACTGCTCGCACTTTTGCGTAAGTAATAAATAACTCGCGCAATCCCCATTATGTACAGAACACAATCTTGTATGTATAGGTCCTGTGGGGATCTTTAATATGTACCAAGTCCCACTTTGGAAAACTATGTCCAATCACTGTGGACAATCTTCTATTGATGAGGAAGCTATAATACCCAAGCAAGCATCGAACAGCACAGAGTAAAGCTGCTTTCCCCTAGGGTGGGATAATTGATTGTTTTAAAGAATTTTAATATATGGAAGTTATCATTTTAAACTGATTTTTTTCAGAGATCTGGATCTTACCTATTTATTTTTTACTTTTTTGTTTTAACCCGTCCACCTAAACCCATACCCCTAGCGCAAGTAAGATACTTTTTCAAAAAGATTTTATAAAACATTCACGTAGACAAACTTGCAGTGCACCAACCTTACTCAAGTAGACATTCCACCACACCATAGCGCGGAAGTACCCCCTTCTACTATTATTTTAACTTACATCTTAGATGTCCAGTCACCGTGGGCAAACTTGTATGTACCCATTCACTGGACAAGCTTTTATGTACCAGTCACTGTGGAAACGTTTATGTACTAATCCCTGTGGGCAAACTTATAGTACCCCAGTCCCTCTGGGCAAACAGTGACTGATTATTATTATGGGATTTTATATAGCACCAGCATCTTCCGAGTGCTTTACAATTACATGTATAAATTCCATCAGGCCCCATTTCGGGGAGAACTATGCCCCTTCCTGTGG
>CM033477.1:24206052-24582219 GCA_019447015.1 Hymenochirus boettgeri
AAGTAGCTCATACGAATGATGGGAGCTAAGTAGGCTTGTGAGGCCTGGTATAATTCTGGGATGGAGAAACTTCATTTTCATGCTTAAAGACTGGCCATCAAGAAAACAAAATTACTATGCATCTTAACCAACCCCTGAAAGATATTAAAGAAGATGGGGAGGTAAGAGCGACAGTCTTAAGCGGGTATCACCCTGGACACATATTTTAGCCTTGATTGATCACCAAGTGTAAGATTTTGGCTGGATACACCCGGGATTCATATTGACACCATCTGTTGACAGATAGTTGGCAGCAAATTGCCTGCCTCAGCAAGCACTTTTTTTAATTGTTGGGTTTTAACATTACAAGAAGCAGCTGTACTTGTGCCTTTCCACTTCCTGAAGATGGTGTCCGCAGGGTACTTAGCCTGTAGAGTTCACTGAAATTCACGGGAGGAAGGTTTAATGCTAAAATGAGTTTTTAGTCTCATTAATTCTAATCAACGTGCATCTGATACTTTTATTTCTTAAAGAGGCAGTCATCCCCTAAAAGGAAAACAGAGTAATAATCACCCAACAACCCTAACTATTTGGAATAGTTGTGAATCGAAATATGTAGTGCTAGCACCTGAACTCCGGCAGAAATGTGCCTGTTTTTCCCCTTTCTACTGGTCCGGGTTCTTCAGTTATAACTGTCAGTTATGAACTTACAACATATTTAAAAGAGGCCATTCTTCTAAAAGAGTTCTGAGAGAGTGGAGTTGCCTGAAAAAGTGGTAATATGTTGGGGAGTTGTCCTATGAATTCATTACTGTATGCCTGCTAGCTTCTGATTGCTCATGGAACTGAGCAATTAGGAAACCTGTACGATGCCTGTAACTGAGCCTGGGCATGCCAGAAAGGAGGCAGACGCGGGATTAACTTCAATCATTGACTGTGTAAGGTCACTGTCAATCCCTAATAACTGCATGTTCTAACTGGAAAGCCAGAGCAGAAACAGGGGAAAACAGGACATTGTGCAGGATTTCAAACTATTCCTTTAGGGTTGTGATAAGATTACTCATAAGGATAGTATCCGATCCAGGACATTATCATTATATATATAACAAGAGTGTAAATGAATGGGGTAGACTGAGATGTTTCTTGTTATATGACTAGTGGACCTTAATGCTAATTACAATTAATGGAATTGTCCTGATGCCAACCAAAATCATTCCACATGGATTCTATAATATCGTCTAGTGATTCGGTATATCAACTATTAACAATATTGCTGGATTGCGATTGTAAACTGACACAAAGAAAATCATATTGTAGCAATCACAGATACCAGACTCCTAGTGGAGCATTCGCCTTGTGAAGGCGTAGGTAACAGGTAAGCTGATTGTTTATGCAAGTGAAACACTGCCATCTCGTGACAGTTACATCCACACTGGAATCTGTAAAAGGAGTATTTAAATGCCATATCCACAAGAATGCAACTACCTAAATGCCATTGTGCACAATGATATTAACATCATATGAGTCTTATGGATGCTATCTTATATGAATTTTAACTTTATTTGGTCTTAAGATCTACTTATAAGATATAACATTATATAGGTCTTCTGGATCTATCTTATTACGATTAACTTTATATGGTCTTAAGATCTATCTTATATGATATTAACATATAATAGAGTCTTAAGATCTATCCGATATGATATTACGAGTTGTAGTTTTCAGATTTTGGAACCTGCTATATATTCTTTAGTGGCATGGTAGGTTTTTTCTAATAAACATTTTTGTATGAATAAAACCATTATTTAACTGCCCTGTTTATTATTCTAAGAGGGGTCCGAACACTTATGGGTGTGGTCAGTGTTCCCTATACCTTTTTTACCCTGAAAACATCTTTAATGCGCACCCACATCTTCCTGCAGGCATAAAGGAAAGGGTAGGTGATGCTTGTGCGTGAGGTGAGAAAGTAGGTCGGTGGGCTGATTAAACTTAAATGCCCTCATGCCCCAGCCCCACACCGACCTCTCAATTAAGATGCCCTCATGCGCGCTCCCAGACTAGTAAATGATAGATGCCCTTATGCCCACCCACAGGCTGGTAAATATAAGATTGCCCCCATGACCAGTACAAAACATATTCCACAGTGACTTGTACATACTAGTTTGTCCCACAGTTGACTGGTTACATACAAATTGTAATTGTACGCACTGAGTATAGGGGTGATTCAACAGACCTCAATGCAAGCCCACACAGATTTGCAAAGAATTTATTCTGTCATGCTCAACAAAGTTATCCCTTACCAGCAAAGCTAACTATGCCCCATGTCCATTTTCACCTAGTGCTGACATACTAGTTTTCTACAGTGATGTTAATACTTGATCTACTGAGTATAATTTCACAAGTACGTGTTATATTCAGACCACAATTTTAGATCAAGGCTTACAGGTACACTCACATATCAGATACAAGTCTAGGGGTTTTTCCAATTGATAAAATTGCTTTGCAACCTGCTTAGGTTGCTTGAGTATTAGATACCGTATATGTTCATTTCGACAATTACTTAGTTGTTGGACAGGACTTCTGGTATTCCATCAACGCACTTAGATTTACTGAAAACCAATCTCACTTTATTTAACTGGTACATCACACGTTTTCCCAAAGGTGATTGGTACATACAAATTTGCCCACAATGATTGGTACAATGTCACGTTTTCCCAAGAAGGGGGCATAGATCTCCCCGCAATGGGACTGATGTGAAATTTATACATGTAATTGGTAAGCACGTACGAAGATCGGTGCTGATATCTAAATCCATAATAATAACCAGTCACTTTTTGCCCACTATAGTGACTGTACTATAATTTGCCCACAGTTGATTAGTACATAAACTTTTCCTACAGTGACTGGTACCTAAAAAAGCTTGTCCAGTTGAAGGTACTACAAGTTTGCCCACGGTTACTGGTACATATAAGAATTGTAGTTAAAAATAATAGTAGAAGGGGCTACTTCCGCGCATGGTGTGGTGGGAATGTCCTACTTGATAAGTGCTGCACTGCAGTTGTCTACTGAATGTTTAAAAATCTTATTTTGTGGGGGGGTTTTTGGGGTTGTTTAAAAGTATCGTATGCTTGCGCTTAGTGTATGGGTAGGGGAGGGTTAAACAAAAAGTAAAAAACAATAGGTTAGATCAAGATCTCTGACAAAAAATCAGTTTTAAAACTGATACGTTCCATATTAACAATTCTTAAACACTCACTTACCACCACCTAGGGGAATGCAGAGGCTTACTCTGGCTGTTTTGCGTGCTTGGTCTTATAGCTCCTCATAATATAATGTCGCACAGTGTTGGTACATAATTTTTCACAGTGACTGGTACATTAAGATTCCCCAATGACCGATACATACAAGATTTGTGTTTTCTGTACAAATGGGGATGCGGCGTTAATTTATTACTTTACGCAAAGTGCAGAGCAGTAGTGATGTACATGACGTTCCATTCACCAATGTCATGTTGATGATGTAAGATGCCTCTTCTCGTCATATACGGATCACCCCAGGACCATTTTCAGTAGGCCCGATTGGGTTGAGTGAACGCGTCCGGTCGCTAATCCTGCATCCATCCCCGGTCCTCCTGTCCTCTTACTTTGTGTGTACCGTACACTACATACAGCTACTATGCATACTCTGCGCAACGTGCCCACAGGGATTGTACATATGTTTGCCTACAGTGATTGTACATACAGTTGGCCCACCAGTGACTGGTACATACTATTTGCCCGCAGTGACAAGTACTACTTAAGTGGCTATTTACCAGGTCACTGTCGTCTCCTATCTGCCCCCTTTAGCAATGCACTGAGCAGATAGTGCATTTGACTAGAGTTTTGCCTTTTGCAAATCTATAACGCCAGCTCTCTCCTGGGGTTAAGCTAACTCTAAAGACCGTTAACGGCTCAGTACATTGGTTAACCTGACTTTAAGACACAAATAGCCAATAACAGCTCTTGGTACTAGCCCGTATATGTGGCAGGAGATGAAGGCTGGCAGAGACAGATCTGCGTAGGGACCACACACATTTCACGATGTGCACCTCCCCCGGCCAGCATGCTTTTTCTCCTTCCATACCTTTAAATTCAGTCTGCAAGAAACTCTGTATTCATGCATTGAATTTTTCGAGGGTTACGAATGGATCGCCACATTGGATCGTACATTAGAGGGTTATGGCCAAATTTGAGGGCTATAGAATGCTACATTTCGAGGGTAAAGGTCATATTGGAGGTTACCGAAAGTCAAGGGTTCTCAAACCTACATATGAGGCTTATCACCGTTTGTGCTAACCCATGAATTGCCATACACCTCGGATGTAGCATTCACTATAGCCTCAGATTCAGCCACAACCTCGATATGGCGATAACCCTCTAATGTACCGAATGCCGCATTTTAGGTTAAGGAAGCGATAAAGTTGAGGGTTAATCGATTCAAAAATACAAAATCCTTGAATTTTCGATAACTATAGAAGATATGTCCGCGATTTCAGAAAACCTGGAAAGTTCTAATTTTTAGAAAGTTCTTAAAATGGACAAATTCGTACAAACTCATAAAATCAGTCTCAAACTCGAGACAGTATTTGCAATCCCAAACTTGTTCAGTGCACAGAAGTTTCTCTTAAGCTGGCTACACATGGGATCCTTCACATGACCCGACCGTTCACCCCTTGCGACCAATGGGCCAGGACGAAGAACTGCCGGTCGTGGCAAAGTAGCTGCAGCCAAAGTTTACCGTGATTCGTGTGGTCGATCGGCTTGGGTTCTCCCGTTGCGTTTGATTACATTCATGCACTGAACTTTTCAGAGATCGGGCCGAAAATTCTTCTTGTATTAGTGTAGCATTAGAGGCTCGTAAACACCTACTCTTTGCACAACCCACACCCGACTATGACCCACTAGAACGTCTGTTTCGGCTGTGTGTATTTTTCAGTTGGGCTTTAATTCCATTTTTATTTAAATTCAATAGGAATTTGTTGCTATTTAGGGTCCTATAGTTACATGTAGACATTGAGCTCTAATGTTCATGCTTATTGACAAGACACGCTGTGGTGTCCTTCATTAACAGTCCCCTCTTAAGTATGCAAGCAACTTTGATACTGAGTTTCTGATTGGTCAGGAAATTCAGGAAAAGAGAGACCTCGGCCTATCCTTTTTTTTTGTTTTTGGCAACCTTGCAATGTGTCACCTAGCAACGAGACGCTGCTTGTCTTCTGCTACCTGATTGCCTATGCAACTAGCTTGACTGTAAAGCTGGGTACCACAGGAGAGATTTTTGAAGATCCTGTCTGTCATTTTTCAAAGATTTGGATACACACAGTCCCCACCGTTCTCCCTATGCTTACACAGCATATACACATATCAATACACATCATATACACACCATATACACTCATATACACAGCTTATACACAGCTTATCCACACGCATATACACATCATATACACATCATATACACAGCTTATACACGCATATACACACCATATACACCCATATACACAGACATATACACACATATACACATCATATACACATCATATACACATCATATACAGCATCATTACACATCAATACACCATCTCCTATACACAGCTTATACACATCATATACACATCTAACACTATCATAGACACACATCATACACAGCATATACACTCATATACACAGCATATACACGAGCATATACACATCATATACACAGTTCACATCTACACAGCTTATCCACATCATATACAGCATCATACACATCATAATACCAGCATATACACACAATACACCATCATATACACACACTTTTTATACACATCATATACACAGCTTATACACATCATATACCCACAATATACACAGCTTCTACACATCATATCACAGCATATACACATCACATATCACAGCATATACACACAGCATATACACACATATACACATCATATACACAGCTATATAACACAGCATATACACATCATAACCCAGCATATACACAGCTATTACACATCATATACTCAGCAATCACATCATCATATTACTCACATTATACACAGCTTATACACATCATATACACACATATCCACAGCTTATACACAGCTATACACAGCTTATACACATCAATATACGCAGCAATATACACATCATATACGCAGCATATACACAGCTTATACACATCATATACACAGTCTTATACACATCATTACCAGCATAGACACAGCTATACACATCATATCCAGCATAGACACAGCATATACCACAGTCTCTATACGCAGCATATATACGCAGCATCATACACATCATATCCCCTCATATACACAGCTTATACACCATATATACACAGCATATACACCATCATATACACAGCATATACACACATCGCAGTTAACTACACATCATATACACACGCATATACATCACAGCTATACTACACATCATATACGCAGCATAACACAGCAGCCCACAACACACATCACAGTCACACACTCAGCATATACAGCTTATACCACATCATATACGCAGCATATACCCATCATATATACGCAGCATTTATCACAGCTTATACACATCCTATACACAGCATATACACAGCTTATACATCATTATACACATCATATACAGCCTCATATACACGTCATATACACCCTTATACACAGCGATACCCATCATATACACAGCTTATACACATCATATACACAGCATATACACATCTATATACCAGCTTATACACAGTCATATACACCATATACATCATATATACACAGCTTATACCATCATATACACAGCATATACACAGCTTATATACACATCATTATACACATATCCGCTCTATACACATCATATACCACAGCATATCACATCATATACAAAGCTTATACACATGATATAGCATCAGCTTATACCAGCATATACCAGCATTATACACAGTCTTATACACTCATATACACATCATATACACATCCTATACACAGCTTATATACCAGCATATACACCAGCATATACACAGCATATACACCTTAAATACACAGCTTATACCATCACATAACACACTTATACACTATAACACTACCACTATACACATCATATACACAGCTTAATCCATTATAACACAGCTATACACATCATAGACACGCATATACACATCATATACACATACAATTATACACAAAGCTTATACACATTATATACACAGCTTATACACATCATATACACAGCTTATTATCACAGTTTATACACATCATATACCACATTAATCATATACACCGCTTATCACGCTCTACACAGCATATACACACTATAACACATGACACGCTTATACACATCACATACACACTATACACATATACACAGCATTTACCATCATATACCTGCTTATACACATCATAACACAGCCATGTACACAGCTTCATACCACATCATATACACAGCTATATACACGCTTATACACATCTTATCCACATACAACAGCGTTATCCCATCACATACACAGCTTTAATACACATCATATACACAGCGTATATCACACAGGCTATACACAGCTTATACACATCATCACATACACAGACATTATACACAGCTTATACACATCATACACACCACCACAGGCATCCCACCGAACGCAGCTCTCCCTGAAGTTCAGGAGTGGATCCCCTGATTTTAATGGCAGATCCCTGACCTCCCTGAAATAATATACAATCTCCCTGAAAATGTGTTGTTTTGAATAAGATGAGGAGCACAATGATGTCAGAGTCTTTTAGCGGTTAACAACATGACAAAACACTTATACCTGACTTAGTTGTATGCATGTGTGTCTGACTGTTTTCCATGAGTGTGCTCAGCCAAGGAGTAAGTTCGCATCCCTTGCGCTCATTTGGGAAAGCCAATACACTTTGTAAACTGAAGGGCTGGTGTTACACATGGCCAGTGAAGGGATTGCCCTGAGAGCTGGGTAATACTGGGTAGTTTGGTTAAATCCCTAAGCACACCAGTCGCCATTTTAGTTTGCAATCCTCCATGGGTGGACGCTTATCCTCCTATCTAAGATGTAATGTGGGTTCGAATCGAATCGAGGGTTTCGAAGTCCAACTAAACTATCGAAGTAGCAATTACGACAATCAAAAGTAGATAATTATCGAAATCAAAGTAGATAATATTGAAACTCTAAGTAGACGATTTTCGAAAATCGTAAAGTAGCCGATTTGGAATGTCACAGCTGGTGCTGGATCCTTGCTGTTGGTTATGATTATTGGATTTTACATCCCACCGTAAGGGTGGCTGTCATACAAAGGAAAGATCAGGAATATCGTATGGTTGTGTGTGGGTTATAGGGTTGCTACAGCAAAATGGTAACGGAGCAAGGATCTGTACTCATCTTGTGCTGTATAACATCAATAAAGCTGTGGCCGACTAAATTCACCCACAAATTGGCGTCAGTGTTCTTATATGATAGAGGCATATGTATGTTGTGTGAACAAGTTAGCCAAAGGGGCTTGCTCAAGACCATACTGATAAAGTCAAAGGACACACTCCAGCACACCCGCTGTGCCCAGGTCACTTCCCGATCCACTCCTGGGGCCAGAAAGTCTCCAACAAACGAAAGAAGTAGGGGAGCACACTACTGAGGTGAATTCACGTTTTTACTAAAATAACCACACACAACTTCAGACACCCTGTCCCTTCCCATGGTGTGATGAAGGGACAGGGGTCCCTAAACGTGAGTGGTTCTTTAATAAAAACGTGAATTCACTTCATAGTGTGCTCCCCCCCTCTTTCGTTTGTTTCAATACCATACTGCCAGAGTAATAAACTGAAAATCTATAGGTTCGTACACACGCTCAATTTGCAAGCGAGCAACGACCCGCGATGGCCGAGAGCTACACACGACTTTTGGCCGAAATTGTCCATGTGTATGCGTTCAGTCAGGGTTGTTCATTGATCCACCAGGCGGCTATATGGCCGAGCCGCCTACACGCGACGAACGGCCATTACGGCCAAGAAGAATCGTTTGGGTAGTTGTCAGTTGGGGGTTGTTTGTTGATCCGACGGAGGGCTAACGGCCGAGCGCTACACATGAACGAACACTGTTTTGGCCAAGATCATCCGTGTGTATGCGTTCGATTGGGGGCAGATTAATGAACACCCCCGACCAATGCATATACACAGACGATTCTCGGTCGAAAACCCGCCGTTCGTCACGTGTATGCTCACCGTCCAGCCGCCTGGCGATCACGAACACCCCCGACTGAACGCATACACATGACGTTCTCGCTTGAAACGCCGTTCGTCACGTGTAGCACTCTGCTGATTCGTTGCTCCCTCACAAATTGAGCATGTGTACGAACCTTTATTCTGGGGAGCACTTTGAAGGAAGCCAAGAGCAGAATAATATGGGAGGCTCAGGGACATAAACACAGAGTAGCAGCTAACTTTCCCCTCCCCCATACAGCACATTAACAGAGAAAGCCGTGTCTGCCAAGCCAGATCCCTACTAACCTCCCATACATAGATCTAGTGTGCGGATCTCCTTTATTCTCACACCCGTCCATTTCCTACTCTTCACTACAAATTCTAAGTTGTGTTCCTACCGCCTGCACTGTCACTGGTGTTGCTGTGGCCACTAGCCTAACTGTAAAGCTCTCTCCATAGCAACGAGGCCTGCAAGCTGCTCCCCCCGCCAAACACCCAGAGCAAGGTAAAGGAAATGTGTGCAGGGTGAATGGAGGGGAGGAGTTAGATTTAGGTCTTGTTAGCACAGATGCAGCTTTACTTACTTACTCTGTGGCTTTAAAGTGAAGGGGCGGTAAAGGAAGGAGAGTCAGAGTGACTCAGATGTGACTGGCTCAGAGTCGCCAGTTGCTGTCACTCAAACTAAAGGGAGGGGTAATAAAGGAGGGCCGGTGAAGTTAGAGCCCTGTTCTGCAGTAAATGTAAGTTGAGGTGAGAGACGGCAATTTTTTCAGACGGCTCGTATATTTACCAACATACAGACGGTTCATATAATTTACCGACAATACAGACGGTTCGTATAATTTACCAACATTACACGGTTCATTTAATTTACCGACATACAGACGTTCGTATAATTTACCGACAATACAGACGGTTCGTATAATTTACAGACATTACAGATGTTCGTATAATTTCCCAACATTACTGACAGCTCGTATAATTTACCGATATTACAGACAGCTCGTATAATTTACCGACATTACCGACAGCTCGTATAATTTACCAACATTACTGACAGTTCGTATAATTTACCGATATTACAGACAGTTCGTATAATTTACAGACATTACGGACAGTTCATATAATTTACCAACATTAAGGACAGTTTGTATAACTTACCGACATTACAGACCGCCCATTTTTAAAGTTATGTATTTTATAGACCAGACTGTTCATAAATTTACAGACGTTTGGCAACACTGCAACTAGCGCGTCTTGTCGGTGAAAGATTGGAAAGATGTCTGCACCTGTGCTTGTGTCCCGCCCGCTGGCCCCTCAGTCAATCCCAGCTACTAGTTTACCAGGACGTACGGTGGAGGCGGTGGAGAACACAGGTCACTACTCCTCGTCCGGCCTGGCCACTGCCGGCTTCCGTACAGCCAAGTACCTACATGGGGAATGGCAGCAGGGGAACGACAACACTTTCTACAGTGCCTGGTCAGACCGGGACAGCTCGGAGAAAGTGAGGCAGGGAGGGAAGCAACTGGGGGCAGAGAAGGAAGCCAAGGCCCAGCGCACCCAGGCCGATTGTACTAGGAGCATCGGGGAGAGGCTGGTGGATGTTCACTACTGGGAGTCTGAACTGGCCAGGGAGATCCGGGACCTGGAAACCGAGACCGGATGTTGGTGCAGCAGAAGGTCCGACTGGAGAAAGCCCTGGACACAACCGACATCCCATACAGTATTTCCACGGACAACCTGCGGTGTAGGGAGAGGAGAGAAGGGGCAGAGCTGGTCAGAGATGAGGTGGAGATGGAGCTGATCAAGGTAATAAATAATCATTAGAGAGGAAATAGTCCGTTGTTATGTGAACATGGGAATCCATTGTACTTGATCACCATGGGGCTACCACTGAACAGAGCATTCATGGATAATGTGGAGACAAACTCATTAACCCATTTAGTTATTAGACATTAGCTTTAAAGCACACGAGTTAAACTCAAGGTCTGTGGGACGAATCTGGTTCTTCTGGCTGTTGGTTGTGGCCCCTGGTGACTGTACTTCATCCAAGACTTACTACATTGCTATATCCATTTGTGCAGTCCTAATAAGTGGTGTAACTATAGTGCAATCAGCTGTTTAAAAACAGCTGATCGCGGTATCTATCAGGCAGATCTATAGTTACAAAGCTGCTTGTGACTGCTCAAATGGGACTTGCACAAATGGATAGCAGCTTAGTAAGGCTTGGATGCAGTCATCACTGTACAACTGATCGTGTATCTAGCATGGCACTGGGGATGGAGGTGTGACAAGGGTTTTCCTTTGGAGTTGGCTATTCCATTATCGTGCCAAAAGAGTAAGGTAGGCAATGCTTCATACCCTTTTCCTACCAGACCCAAAGAAAACTAGCAAATCACATGCGCAATCGCAGAAGATCTCACTGTAATCAGGATTGCGTATGCAATGCAGTGTGGCCTTGCCAATCAGACTTGGCCCATGTGGGTACCGATAGTAGAATAATTGATAACCCCCCCGCCCCCCATTGGTATTGATCATTTGTCATTTGCGCATGCAATAAAAGTTACTGGGACCTTCAAGAGGACAGACTCCGTTAAGGGCTTAAGGGCTTAAGCTGGTTACACACCATGCTTCGTCTCGACCTAACGTTTGGCCCTTCAAACAGTCAGCCAGGATGAAGAACTGTTGGCAGTGGCAAAAGTAGCTGCCACTGAGCGTGCAGTCCACACAATCACCCGTGGTTTTTGGACTCATCCGATCACCCATTTGTCCATTTTGGACGAACGGTAGGACATCTGTCTCTGCCAGCCAAAAACCCATGCAATTTTTCCAGCCTGATCAACCGATACACTGAACTATTGGTCAGTCGGGCTAAAAAAAATGCATGGTGTGTTCACAGCCTTAAGTAGTTTTTTGTTTTTTTGACCTAAGATTATGGCATGGGACAGCAATGTTTCTTGTGCTTTTATTGTGGGCAGTTGTCTCCAAATATTGAAGCACTTTCATTGGCTCATTGCAGCACGTGAGTATGTAATCTAATATTTTCATTGGCTGTAGCTGTGTTTTAGCCCTGTCCACTTTGTTAATGTGTGCATACTATTTTGAATACGTACAGATTTATATGCACTGAAAGCTCATCTAAAGTATATCTAAATTGAAAAGAAAGGGGAAGGTTCATTCATTCTCATTTATCAATTGGAGTAGTGATCATCTAGTTTTTATTTTACATTGTTTACAGGTTTTTACATGTAATAGCGATAAATATGTTTGCATTATTCAGGAAGTGGATCTGATTCGCAATGTTCAAGAACTTCTAAAAAGAACCCTGAACCAAGCAGTTGAGCAGATAAGGTATGGACTTTACTGTAACATGCAAGTAACTCCCTCAGTATGAAAATAGAATGGCCTACTGGCTAAACTATTCTATTCAAAGTGAGTCGCATGGTTCAATAAACAATATAAAACTCTCACAAACCTGTTTCTGCCTCGGTTCAAATGAAGAAATGCAAAGATCAGCTGCACTTACAGGTTTTATTATGTAACATTATATGCCAATATGGGATAGGTAATATACTGACCTCTGGTGGTGATGTGTCAATACACAACATTCAAGTATTTTATGTTTCATTGCACGTCAAAAGCCTTTTGTTGTTAATACAATTTACATATTTGAAATAGTTATTTAACATGGTGTAGGCTGCATTCAGGTGACGTAATGAAATCTTGCAAGTAAGGCTACCTGATCACCCAATGATTGGAGGATTTTAATAACCGGATTGCATTGAATGGTTTTGTTCTTCATTCATTTTATTTGGTTCAAAGAAGAAGCTCAGGTTAAAACATATTATGGGCTATGTACCTAGAGTCCCTATCGCTCTCTACTACTGCCCCCTTTAGGCCATGCACTGAGCTGAAGTGGCTCTCATGTGCATTGCGAATAGAGTTTGCCTTTTGCGAATCTTGAACTGCCAGCTATCTGCTGGCATTAGAGATTACATCTTAAAGAGCTAAGTACATTGGTTGCGGCAGTTGCACAACACAAATTTTGTGTAACTTCACTACTGCATTAGTTGTGTCTTAAAGTCACGTTAACGCTTGGTACATAGGTTAACGTGACTCTAAGACACAAATTTTTTTGTATATATGACACAAATAGATTGAACTGAAAGGGCATGTCCCCTCCCAATTGCCTAAACTGCCAGTCACGGATGCAGCTTGCCGGTCTTCAGTAGGAGCCGAGGGAATGTAGGTGTGTAAGTAAGTTCTGGCCCATTTTAAAGATGTAAATGGAATTTAGGTTTGGGTGTGTCCCTACAGTGTGGGGATTTTTTCTTCATCTTAATGGCAGCGCGAGTGATCCAGAGGGAGAGTCCCACTGCGCATGCCAGAGTCCTCTTAGAGTACAAGGAGGAGGCAGAAACCTTTTTATGCACAGACAGGCTTCTACTCTTCAGTTTCCTGGACTTTCACAACTCACTGCTGGACAATCATATGGAGCAGAGAAGAAAGGTAAGAATATTTTAACTACACAGTGGGGCCAGCACTGTCTTATCAGGACTTCCATATGGGTGTGGAGACTTCTGTATAGAAAACACTTCAATGCACAGTGAATACTGGGGGCATGGGGCGTAGCTTTTTGTAGGCTACATGTTTGTATACTACATTATTATTGTTATTATTCTAATTACCGTATTAATAAGGATTTATATAGCACCAATATCTTCTGTGGCACTTTACAATAACATAGTCATACATTACATACAAGGGTAATACATATTATACAAAGTCATACATATTACATAAATGGTAATGCATATAATGTAAGTATACAGAGTGATGAGTTATTTACAGCAACACCGTCATACAATAGGAAAGAGAACCCTGCCCAAAGATCTTACAGTCTAGAGGAAGCCTCTTTAGTTACAGAATCTATTACTTACATGTACTAAATGCAATTTACTAGAGAAGAATCTTACAATGTATGGGTGTTCTTGGAGAAAAGCAATTTACTAGCGAAGATCTTACAATGTATGGTGTTCTGGGAAAAAGAATTTACTAGAGAAGAACTTACAATGTATGGGTGTTCTGGGGAGAAAAGCAATTTACTAGAGAAGAATCTTACAATGTATGGGTGTTCTGGGGAGAAAAGCAATTTACTAGAGAAGAATCTTACAATGTATGGTTGTTCTGGGAGAAAAGCAATTTACTAGGAAGAATCTTACAATGTGTGGTGTTCTGGGGAGAAAAGCAATTTACTAGAGAAGAATCTTACAATGTGTGGTTGTTCTGGGAGAAAGCAATTTACTAGAGAAGAATCTTACAATGTGTGGGTGTTTCTGGGGAGAAAAGCAATTTACTAGAGAAGAATCTTACAATGTGTGGGTGTTCTGTGGAGAAAGCAATTTACTAGAGAAGAATCTTACAATGTTGGGTGTTCTGGGGAGAAAGCAATTTACTAGAGAAGAATCTTACAATGTATGGGTGTTCTGGGAGAAAAGCAATTTACTAGAGAAGAATCTTACAATGTATGGGTGTTCTGGGAGAAAGCAATTTACTAGAGAAGAATCTTAAATGTATGGGTGTTTCTGGGAGAAAAGCAATTTACTAGAGAAGAATCTTACAATGTATGGGTGTTCTGGGGAGAAAAGCAATTTACTAGAGAAGAATCTTACAATGTTGGGTGTTCTGAGGAGAAAAGCAATTACTAGAGAAAATCTACAATGTATGGGTGTTCTGGGAAAAGCAATTTACTAGAGAAGAATCTTACAATGTATGGGTGTTTCTGGGGAGAAAAGCAATTTACTAGAGAAGAATCTTACAATGTATGGGTGTTCTGGGAGAAAAGCAATTTACTAGAGAGAATCTTCAATGTTGGGTGTTCTGGGAGAAAAGCAATTTCTAGGAAGAATCTTACAATGTATGGGTGTTCTGGGAGAAAAGCAATTTACTAGAGAAGAATCTTACAATGTATGGGTGTTCTGGGAGAAAGCAATTTACTAGAAGAATCTTACAATGTATGGGTGTTCTGGGGAGAAGCAATTTACTAGAGAAGAATCTTACAATGTATGGTGTTCTGGGGAAGAAAGCAATTTACTAGAGAAGAATCTTACAATGTATGGGTGTTCTGGGAGAAAAGCAATTTACTAGAGAAGAATCTTACAATGTGATGGTGTTCTGGGGAGAAAAGCAATTTACTAGAGAAGAATCTTACAATGTTGTGTGTGTTCTGGGGAGAAAGCAATTTACTAGAGAATCTTACAATGTGTGGGTGTTCTGGGAGAAAAGCAATTTACTAGAGAAGAATCTTACAATGTGTGGTGTTCTGGGGAGAAAAGCAATTTACTAGAGAAGAATCTTACAATGTTGGGTGTTCTGGGAGAAAAGCAATTTCCTAGAGAGAATCTTACAATGTATGGGTGTTCTGGGAGAAAGCAATTTACTAGAGAGAATCTTACATGTATGGGTGTTCTGGGAGAAAGCAATTTACTAGAGAGAATCTTACAATGTATGGGTGTTCTGGGAGAAAAGCAATTACCTAGAGAAGAATCTTACAATGTATGGGTGTTGGGGAAGAAAGCAATTTACTAGAGAAGAATCTTACAATGTTGGGTGTTCTGAGGAGAAAACATTTACTATAGAAGAATCTACATGTATGGGTGTTCTGGAGAGAAAGCATTTACTAGAGAAGAATCTTACAATGTATGGGTGTTCTGGGGAGAAAAGCAATTTACTAGAGAAGAATCTACAATTATGGGTGTTCTGGGGAGAAAAGCAATTTACTAAGAAGAATCTTACAATGTATGGGTGTTTCTGGGGAGAAAAGCAATTTACTAGAGAGAATCTTAACAATGTATGGGTGTTCTGGGAGAAAAGCATTTACTAGAGAAGATCTTACAATGTATGGGTTTCTGGGAAACATTACTAAGAAGAATCTTACATGTATGGTGTTCTGGGGAAAAAGCAATTTACTAGAGAAGAATCTTACAATGTAGGGTGTTCTGGGGAGAAAAGCAATTTACTAGAGAAGAATCTTACAATGTTGGGTGTTCTGGGGAGAAAAGCAATTTACTAGAGAAGATCTTACAATGTGTGGGTGTTCTGAGGAGAAAAGCAATTTACTAGAGAAGATCTTACAATGTATGGGTGTTCTGAGAGAAAGGCTATTTACTAGAGAAGAATCTTACAATGTATGGGTGTTTCTGGGGAGAAAAGCAATTTACTAGAGAAGAATCTTACAATGTATGGGTGTTCTGGGAGAGAAAAGCATTTTACTAAGAAGAATCTTACAATGTATGGGTGTTCTGGGGAGAAAAGCAATTACTAGAGAAGATCTTAAATGTATGGTGTTTCTGGGGAGAAAAGCAATTTACTAGCGAGAATCTTACAATGTGGTGTTCTGGGAGAAAAGCATTTACTAGAGAAGAATCTTACAATGTATGGGTGTTCTGGGGAGGAAAAGCAATTTACTAAGAAGAATCTTACAATGTATGGGTGTTCTGGGGAGAAGGCAATTTACTAGAGAAGAATCTTATATGTATGGGTGTCTGGGGAGAAAAGCAATTTACTAGAGAAAATCTTACAATGTATGGGTGTTCTGGGGAGAAAAGCAATTTACTAGAGAAGAATCTACAATGTGTGGGTGTTTCTGAGGAGAAAAGCAATTTACTAGAGAAGAATCTTACAATGTATGGGTGTTTTCTGAGAGAAAAGCTATTTATAAGAAGAATCTTACTTATGTGTTCTGGGGAGAAAAGCATTTACTAGAGAAGAACTTTACAATGTATGGGTGTTCTGGGGAGAAAGCAATTTACTAGAGAGAATCTTACAATGTATGGGTGTTCTGGGAGAAGCAATTTACTAGAGAGAATCTTACCATGTATGGGTGTCTGGGGAGAAAAGCAATTTACTAGAGAAGAATCTTACAATGTATGGGTTTTCTGGGGAGAAAAGCAATTTACTGAGAAGAATCTTACAATGTATGGGTTTCTGGGGAGAAAACAATTTACTAGAGAAGAATCTTACAATGTATGGGTGTTCTGGGAGAAGCAATTTCTAGAGAAGAATCTTACAATGTATGGGGTGTTCTGGGGAGAAAAGCAATTTACTAGAGAAAATCTTACAATGTGTGGGTGTTCTGAGGAAAAAGCAATTTACTAGAGAAGATCTTACAATGTATGGGTGTTCTGAGAGAAAGCTATTTACTAAGAAGAATCTTACAATGTATGGGTGTTCTGGGAGAAAAGCAATTTACTAGAGAAGAATCTTACAATGTAGGGTGTTCTGGGGAGAAAAGCATTTACTAGAGAAGATCTTACAATTATGGGTGTTCTGGGGAGAAAAGCAATTTACTGAGATAATCTTACAATGTATGGGTGTTCTGGGGAGAAAAGCAATTTCTAGCGAAGAATCTTACAATGTATGGGTGTTCTGGGGAGAAAAGCGTTCACGTTAGGATTTGAAAAAAATAAGTTTAGTTCTTTTCAATAATATTTACTTATCGTAAACTGTTTTTGGTAGTTGCACATTTGCATACTTTAGTCTTTGTCATTGTTTAGTGGATTTTGCCCCCAAGCCTCCTATAAAACAATTGAACATGAAGTGATATTTAGGCGATTGGTCACCAATGAAGAGAAGATCATTATTTTTTGAGTTCTTTGTGCTGTGTGTTGAACTGGAGGGGGGTGCACACTCATTGGGGGGAGTTTGCAACTGGATGGAGCTGGGTGATGTTACTTCCCCAGCTCCATGAGACTTTATGTCTCCATGAGATTGCTAGGTGCAAATGTAGAAGGTCCTCATTTTACTATATATAAATATTATTTTACTATATATAAATATTATTTTACTATATATAAATATTATTTTACTATATATAAATATTTTGGTAAATCTGTTTTTTTTTATAAACTTCACATCAAGAAAAGGAAATAAGATTTGTGTTTAATTAACCTTATTACCCGATAAGGTTTACTTAAATTTAAAACCTTTTAAATTGCAGATTGTCTCTATTAAAGGGAATGTCCACCCCCAAAAAATCCTACCACAAACAAGTTTTCTGTAGTGTAGGGGCACCTAGCCCACCCCCAACAGCCATGTTCGTTTTGTTAAAAAAGCACAGAAATGTACTTACATTGCTTTGTTCCCCGTGCTATGCATTGCCAGCAGCCACGCCTGTGATGCGTCCGCTGGTCCAGCCCCTGCTTGCAACTTCCAGCAAGCAGAGGGATAAGAACAGAGCACCGGGGGAACGAAGCAATGTAAGTACATTTCGGCTGCTTTTTTATCAAAACGAACATGGTGGTGGGGGGTGGGCTAGGGTGCCCTACACTTTAGAAAAACCTTTAGAGCCTTAGGCTAATGTAAATAAAATGCACCAGACATCACGCTTGATAAAGGCCAGGGGTGTCTCTAGGGTTTTTGCCACCTGAGCCAAACTATGATTTCCGCCCATATGTGGCGCGCTAAGCGCGTCGCCGGTGAAACTGAGGGGGTGTGGCGTGTTTGTGGATGGGAGCGTGGCTAGCCATTTTGTCATTTTGAACTTGCCACCATTTATTTGTGCAGTTTCTTTAAATAGACATTTATCCACACCATAATTCCAGAAGAATAAAGAATTTTGCCCAAAAGAACCTGCCACCAGGTCAAGGTAGACTCTTTTAATAGGGCCCTAACTTACCTAACCAACTATCTAGAGCTAATCTAACCATATGATATGCCTTTTAAAAAATAACATCTGCAGCAAATTATGTTTGGTTGAGCAATTTACCACTCATGCAGTGAGAACGGACAGTAATGGTCCTATCGTGAGAGCAGACGTAATGGTCCTATACAGTGAGAGCAGACAGTAATGGTCTCATACGTGAGAACAGAGAGTAATGGTCTCATACAGTGAGAACAGACGGTAATGGTCCCATACAGTGAAAACAGACAGTAATGGTCACATATCAGTGAAAACAGACAATATGGTCCATACAGTGAGAACAGACATAATGGTCCCATACAGTGAGAACAGACAGTAAAGGTCCCATACAGTGAGAACAGACAGTAATGGTCCCATACAGTGAGAACAGACAATAATGGTCCTATACAGTGAGAAGAGACAGTAATGGTCCCATACAGTGAGAGCAGACAGTAATGGTCTCATACAGTGAGAACAGAGAGTAATGGTCCCATACAGTGAGAACAGACGGTAATGGTCCCATACAGTGAAAACAGACAGTAATGGTCACATACAGTGAAAACAGACAGTAATGGTCCTATACAGTGAGAACAGACAGTAATGGTCCCATACAGTGAGAACAGACAATAATGGTCCCATACAGTGAGGACAGACATAAAGGTCCCATACGTGAGAACAGACGGTATGGTCCCATACAGTGAGAACAGATAATAAAGGTCCCATACAGTGAGAACAGACTGTAAAGTTCCCATACAGTGAGAACAGACAGTAAAGGTCCCATACAGTAGAACAGACAGTAAAGGTCCCACAGTGAGAACAGACAGTAAAGGTCCCATACAGTGAGAGCAGACGTAAAGGTCCCATACAGTGAGAACAGACAGTAAAGTCCCATACTGAGAAA
Organism: Hymenochirus boettgeri; assembly: GCA_019447015.1. Taxonomy (NCBI): domain Eukaryota; kingdom Metazoa; phylum Chordata; class Amphibia; order Anura; family Pipidae; genus Hymenochirus; species Hymenochirus boettgeri. The sequence goes on from CM033477.1 coordinate 24,225,824, forward strand.
CAGTAAAGGCTCATACAGTGAGAACAGACAGTAAAGGTCCCATACAGTGAGAACAGACAGTAAAGGTCCCATACAGTGAGAACAGACAGTAAAGGTCCCATACAGTGAGAACAGACATAAGGTCCCATACGTGAGAACAAACAGTAATGGTCCCATACAGTGAGAACTGACAGTAAAGGTCCCATACAGTGAAAACAGACAGTAAAGGTCCCATACAGTGAGAACAGAGAGTAAAGGTCCCATACAGTGAGAACAGATGTAAAGTTCCCATATATTTTTCTCTATCTCTCACATTTTCTCTCTCTCTCCTGCAGTCTTGTCCTCTATCTCTCACAAACTACCTCTCCTGCAGTCTCTATTCTCTATCTCACTCTTCTGCATTGTATCAACTCTCACTGTGCACACATATACTGGTTAAAATCATTGGCCAAACTCTGATAAAGTGTTGGACACAGATACTGGTAAAAGCATTGGCACAAACTGATATAATGTTGGCACCAGATACTGGTAAAATCATTTGCACAAACTCTGATAAAGTTTTGGACACATCTGGTAAAATCATTGGCCACAAACTCTGATAATAATGTTGGCACACATACTGGTGAAATATTTGCACAAACTGATAAAGTGTTGGCACACAGATACTGGTAAAGCATTGGACACAAACTGTGCCAATGATTTTACCAGTATCTATGTGCCAACACTTTATCAGAGTTTGTCACTAAACACACAAAGGGGAGAGGGTTACTTACAGCAACAACTGGTAGTCTCTTTAGCCCTGCTCCTAACCAGGGACCACACTCAGGTTCAGCAGCCCTCAACAACCAGCTCCCACTCCGGTGCTAGCAATGCATCAACTCATTTATTAAAAACGTTTTAGACATTATAAAATATATTTGATGTTTGATTCCCTAAAGGAAAAAATGATGATAGCATGCGCTAGGAAAAGCGTATTGCAGCACAACAGACAGCAGCGCACCTAGTGAGTGCAGACCAATTGTCAACTCTAGTGCGTGCTTTTTAATGCGTGATCGGATTACAATCGTAATCGGAAAGCTCTTAGGTTCCAAATAAACAAGATAAAACTCTCACAAACCTGTTTCTGCCTCTGTTCAATGAAGAAATGCAAAGATCAGCTGCACTTACAGGTTTTATTATGTAACATTATATGCAATATGGGATAGGTAATATACTGACCTCTGGTGGTGATGTGTCAATACACAACATTCAAGTATTTTATGTTTCATTGCACGTCAAAAGCCTTTTGTTGTTAATACAATTTACATATTTGAAATAGTTATTTAACATGGTGTAGGCTGCATTCAGGTGACGTAATGAAATCTTGCAAGTAAGGCTACCTGATCACCCAATGATTGGAGGATTTTAATTACAGGATTGCATTTGAATGGTTTGTTCTTCATTCATTTTATTTGGTTCAAAGAAGAAGCTCAGGTTAAAACATATTATGGGCTATGTACCTAGAGTCCCTATCGCTCTCTACTGCCCCCTTTAGGCCATGCACTGAGCTGATAGTGGCTCTCAGTGCATTGCGAATAGAGTTTGCCTTTTGCGAATCTTGAACGCCAGCTATCTGCTGGCATTAGAGATTACATCTTAAAGAGCTAAGTACATTGGTTGCGGCAGTTGCACAACACAAATTTTGTGTAACTTCACTACTGCCATTAGTTGTGTCTTAAAGTCACGTTAACGCTTGGTACATAGGTTAACGTGACTCTAAGACACAAATTTGTTTGTATATAGACACAAATAGATTGAACTGAAAGGGCATGTCCACCTCCCAATTGCCTAAACTGCCAGTCACGGATGCAGCTGCCGGTCTTCAGTAGGAGCCGAGGGAATGTAGGTGTGTAAGTAAGTTCTGGCCCATTTTAAAGATGTAAATGGAATTTAGGTTTGGGTGTGTCCCTACAGTGTGGGGATTTTTTCTTCATCTTAATGGCAGCGCGAGTGATCCAGAGGGAGAGTCCCACTGCGCATGCCAGAGTCCTCTTAGAGTACAAGGAGGAGGCAGAAACCTTTTTATGCACAGACAGGCTTCTACTCTTCAGTTTCCTGGACTTTCACAACTCACTGCTGGACAATCATATGGAGCAGAGAAGAAAGGTAAGAATTTTTAACTACACAGTGGGGCCAGCACTGTCTTATCGGGACTTCCATATGGTGTGGAGACTTCTGTATAAAAACACTTCATGACACAGTGAATACGGGGGCATGGGGCGTAGTTTTTTGTAGGCTACATGTTTGTATACTCATTATTATTGTTATTATTCTAATTACCGTATTAATAAGGATTTATAGCACCAATATCTTCTGTGGCACTTTACATAACATAGTCATACATTACTACAAGGGTAATACATATTATACAAAGTCATACATATTACATAAATGGTAATGCATATAATGTAAGTATACAGAGTGATGAGTTATTTACAGCAACACCGTCATACAATAGGAAAGAGAACCCTGCCCAAAGATCTTACAGTCTAGAGGAAGCCTCTTTAGTTACAGAATCTATTACTTACATGTACTAAATGCAATTTACTAGAGAAGAATCTTACAATGTATGGGTGTTCTGGAGAGAAAAGCAATTTACTAGCGAAGAATCTTACAATGTATGGGTGTTCTGGAGAGAAAAGCAATTTACTAGCGAAGAATCTTACAATGTATGGGTGTTCTGGGGAGAAAAGTAATTTACTAGAGAAGAATCTTACAATGTATGGGTGTTCTGGGGAGAAAAGCAATTTACTAGAGAAGAATCTTACAATGTATGGGTGTTCTGGGGAGAAAAGCAATTTACTAGAGAAGAATCTTACAATGTATGGGTGTTCTGGGGAGAAAAGCAATTTACTAGAGAAGAATCTTACAATGTGTGGATGTTCTGGGGAGAAAAGCAATTTACTAGAGAAGAATCTTACAATGTGTGGGTGTTCTGGGGAGAAAAGCAATTTACTAGAGAAGAATCTTACAATGTGTGGGTGTTCTGGGAGAAAAGCAATTACTAGAGAAGAATCTTACAATGTGTGGGTGTTCTGGGAGAAAAGCAATTTACTAGAGAAGAATCTTACAATGTATGGGTGTTCTGGGGAGAAAAGCAATTTACTAGAGAAGAATCTTACAATGTATGGGTGTTCTGGGGAGAAAAGCAATTTACTAGAGAAGAATCTTACAATGATGGGTGTTCTGGGGAGAAAGCAATTTACTAGAGAAGAATCTTACAATGTGGGTGTTCTGGGGAGAAAAGCAATTTACTAGAGAAGAATCTACAATGTATGGTGTTCTGGGGAGAAAAGCAATTTACTAGAGAAGAATCTTACAATGTATGGGTGTTCTGGGGAGAAAAGCAATTTACTAGAGAAGAATCTTACAATGTATGGGTGTTCTGGGGAAAAGCAATTTACTAGAGAGAATCTTACAATGTATGGGTGTTCTGGGAGAAAAGCAATTTACTAGAGAAGAATCTTACAATGTGTGGGTGTTCTGAGGAGAAAAAGCAATTTACTAGAGAAGAATCTTACAATGTATGGGTGTTCTGGAGAGAAAAGCTATTTACTAAGAAGAAATCTTACAATGTATGGGTGTTCTGGGGAGAAAAGCAATTTACAGAGAAGAATCTTACAATGTATGGTGTTCTGGGGGAAAAGCAATACTAGAGAAGAATCTTACAATGTATGGTTGTCTGGGGAAAAAGCAATTTACTAGAGAAGAATCTTACAATGTATGGGTGTTCTGGGAGAAAAGCAATTTACTAGAGAAGAATCTTACAATGTATGGGTGTTCTGGGAGAAAAGCAATTTACTAGAGAAGAATCTTACAATGTATGGGTGTTCTGGGAGAAAAGCAATTTACTAGAGAAGAATCTTATAATGTATGGGTGTTCTGGGAGAAAAGCAATTTACTAGAGAAGAATCTTACAATGTATGGTGTTCTGGGGAGAAAAGCAATTTACTAGAGAAGAATCTTACAATGTGTGGGTGTTCTGAGGAGAAAAGCAATTTACTAGAGAAGAATCTTACAATGTATGGGTGTTCTGGAGAGAAAGCTATTTACTAGAGAAGAATCTTACAATGTATGGGTGTTCTGGGGAGAAAAGCAATTTACTAGAGAAGAATCTTACAATGTATGGGTGTTCTGGGGAGAAAAGCAATTTACTAGAGAAGAATCTTACAATGTATGGGTGGTTCTGGGGAGAAAAGCAATTTACTAGAGAAGAATCTTACAATGTATGGGTGTTCTGGGGAGAAAAGCAATTTACTAGCGAAGAATCTTACAATGTATGGGTGTTCTGGGGAGAAAAGCGTTCACGTTAGGATTTGAAAAAAATAAGTTTAGTTCTTTTTCAAGTAATATTTACTTATACGTAAACTGTTTTTGGTAGTTGCACATTTGCATACTTTAGCTTTTGTCATTGTTTAGTGGATTTTGGCCCCAAAAGCCTCCTATAATACAATTGATACATGAAGTGATATTTAGGCGATTGGTCACCAATGAAGAGAAGATCATTATTTTTTGAGTTCTTTGTGCTGTGTGTTGAACTGGGAGGGGGTGCACACTCACTGGGGGGGAGTTTGCAACTGGATGGAGCTGGGTGATGTTACTTCCCCAGCTCCATGAGACTTTATGTCTCCATGAGATTGCTAAGGTGCAAATGTAGAAGGTCCTCATTTTACTATATATAAATATTATTTTACTATATATAAATATTATTTTACTATATATAAATATTATTTTACTATATATAAATATTTTGGTAAATCTGTTTTTTTTATAAACTTCACATCAAGAAAAGGAAATAAGATTTGTGTTTAATTAACCTTATTACCCGATAAAGGTTTACTTAAATTTAAACACTTTTAAATTGCAGATTGTCTCTATTAAAGGGAATGTCCACCCCCAAAAATCCTACCTACAAACAAGTTTTCTGTAGTGTAGGGCACGCTAGCCCACCCCCAACAGCCATGTTCGTTTTGTTAAAAAAGCACCAGAAATGTACTTACATTGCTTTGTTCCCCCAGTGCTATGCATTGCCAGCAGCCACGCCTGTGATGCGTCCGCTGGTCCAGCCCCTGCTTGCAACTTCCAGCAAGCAGAGGGATAAGAACAGAGCACCGGGGGAACGAAGCAATGTAAGTACATTTGGCTGTTTTTTATCAAAACGAACATGGTGGTGGGGGGTGGGCTAGGGTGCCCTACACTTTAGAAAAACCTTTAGAGCCTTAGGCTAATGTAAATAAAATGCACCAGACATCACGCTTGATAAAGGCCAGGGGTGTCTCTAGGGTTTTTGCCACCTGAGCCAAACTATGATTTCCGCCATATGGGCGCGCGTAAGCGCGTCGCCGGTTGAAACTGAGGGGGTGTGGCTTGTTTGTGGATGGGAGCGTGGCTAGCCATTTTGTCATTTTGAACTTGCCACCATTTATTGTGCAGTTTCTTTAAATAGACATTTACCACACCATAATTCCAGAAGAATAAAGAATTTTGCCCAAAAGAACCTGCCACCAGGTCAAGGTAGACTCTTTTAATAGGGCCCTAACTTACCTAACCAACTATCTAGAGCTAATCTAACCATATGATATGCCTTTTAAAAAATAACATCTGCAGCAAATTATGTTTGGTTGAGCAATTTACCACTCATGCAGTGAGAACGGACAGTAATGGTCCTATACAGTGAGAGCAGACAGTAATGGTCCTATACAGTGAGAGCAGACAGTAATGGTCTCATACAGTGAGAACAGAGAGTAATGGTATCATACAGTGAGAACAGACGGTAATGGTCCCATACAGTGAAAACAGACAGTAATGGTCACATACAGTGAAAACAGACAATAATGGTCCTATACAGTGAGAACAGACAGTAATGGTCCCATACAGTGAGAACAGACAGTAAAGGTCCCATACAGTGAGAACAGACAGTAATGGTCCATACAGTGGACAAGACAATAATGGTCCTAACAGTGAGAAGAGACAGTAATGGTCCCCATACAGTGAGAGCAGACAGTAATGGTCTCATACAGTGAGAAACAGAGAGTAATGGTCCCATACAGTGAGAACAGACGGTAATGGTCCCATACAGTGAAAACAGACAGTAATGGTCACATACAGTGAAAACAGACAGTAATGGTCCTATACAGTGAGAACAGACAGAATGGTCCCATACAGTGAGACGCAATAATGGTCATCAGTGAGGACAGACAATAAAGGTCCCATACGGTGAGAACAGACGGGAATGGTCCCATACATGAGAACAGATAATAAAGGTCCCATACAGTGAGAACAGACTGTAAAGTCCCCCCATACAGTGAGAACAGACAGTAAAGGTCCCATTACATGAGAACCAACAGACAGTAATGGTCCCATACAGTGAGAACAGACAATAATGGTCCCATACAGTGAGGACAGACAATAAAGGTCCCATACGGTGAGAACAGACGGTAATGGTCCCATACAGTGAGAACAGATAATAAAGGTCCCATACAGTGAGAACAGACTGTAAAGTTCCCATACAGTGAGAACAGACAGTAAAGGTCCATCACAGTGACGAACAAAAGCTAATGGTCCATACAGTGAGAACTGACAGTAGAGTCCCATACAGGAAAACAGACAGTACAAGGTCCCATTACAGTGAGAAAAGAGAGTAAAGGTACCATACAGTGCGAACAGATTGTAAAAGTTCCATGACATATTCATATTCTTACTATCTCACATTCTCTATCTCTACTCTCCGCAGGCTCTGTCCTCTATCTTCACAAATACCTCTCCTGCAGGTCTCTATTCTCTATCTCACTCTTCGCATTGTATCACTCTCAATGTGCACACATATACTGGTAAAATCATTGGGCACAAAACTCTGATAAGTGTTGGCACACAGATACTGTAAAAGCATTGGCACAAACTGATATAATTTGGCACGCAGATAGGTAAAATATTTGCACAAACTCTGATAAAGTTTTGGAACAACTGGTAAAATCATTGGCACAAAAATCTGATATAATGTTGGCACACATACTGGTGAAATCATTTGCACAAACAACTGATAAGTGTGGCCCACATGATACTGGGTAAAAGAATTGGCACAAACTGTGCCAATGATTTACCAGTATCTATGTGCCAACACTTTTCAGAGTTTGTCACTAAACACACAAAGGGGAGAGGGGTACTTACAGCAAACACTGGTAGTCTCTTAGCCGACTACCTAACCGGGACCACACTCAGTTCAGCAGCCCTCAACAACCAGCTCCACTCCGGTGCTAGCAATGGCATCAACTCATTATTAAACGTTTTAGACATTATAAAATATATTTGATGTTTGATTCCCTAAAGGAAAAAAATGATGATAGCATGCGTAGGAAAGCGTATTGCAGCACAACAGACAGCAGCGCACCTAGTGATGCAGACCATTGGTCAACTCTAGTGCGTGCTTTTTAATGCGTGATCGGATTACAATCGTAATCGAAAGCTCATTAAAACATGGTGGGGAAGCCAACCTAACGTTTATTTCTGGAAACTGCAAATCCCAGCATGCCTTGGTGCGATTGCATCTTTCAAAAATCTGGAGTGCCATGTTCACATCGCTTAGACAGCTGCCGGATATATGTATATGATAAGTTATTTTAAAATGGTCACTCTTGTAGTTTAGCTGAAAATCTTCCAAATATCCTGTAATCTCCTTATATTACAGGAGCACATGATTGCATAAAAAAAAACATAAATTTTTTAAAAATAGGAAAAAAAATCTTGCACATAATGACCAATGAAATAATAGAATCAGGCCAACAATATATTTGTGTCTATGTCTTTAAATTTCCTATAGATTCTGTATTAAGATGATTTTAACACTGTACACGGCCACAAGGGATCAGCCATGTGGGTTCCCTACCTGCTCTGACTGAAAATGACACAAACACTAGTGACAGCCATGTGGGCTCCCTTGTTACCTTTACAGACAGTATTTGCCTTCCTCAGCTCCAAGCCGCACAGGCTTTAGAGCGCGCCACAGTGGATGCCCCAGGGAGTGACGTCAGACGTCAAAACGTATTATGTCTACGTCACGTGAAGTCCAAATGCGGAAGTAGTTTGGCCCATATGGAGGCGCTTCCCCTTCTCCACCCTGCGGCCGGCGCTGCTGCGCAGTAAGTGAAAAAAAAATTTCAACCAAAAAAATGCCCACTTCCTTGAGCCACATGAGACAATGCCGCTGCCTGATAAAGGCAAACGGACAAGGGGAGAAACATTGCTAAACAAAAGCCCTTAAACGATCCCTTGTTGGCACTGATTTTTGGACCTGATTGATATATAATTGTATCTAATTGTATTTTATCAGTAGCATGGGCATAGAAAATGCGGAGACAGTGCACATAATACGATAATACGCATACCCACCGTGTAATATAAGGAGATGACAACACCGAGGGAATTCCCTGACCATTATAAAAGCACCATTAGGCCGAGTGCTTCTATAGAGGCCTAATGGTGAAGTAATATCGTATATTATCTGTAGTAGCGTATTATCCTATAATATATAAAGGTCAAAAAAATAAAAATCTCAGCACGAGACACTCTGTCTCCCGCCCTCCCTGTATTAGTAATGTGATAAGAAGTTGCTTTTGTACATATAAATAGTAACTGCGGTTCTATCTCAAACTAAAGAAGACAAATAACATTGTCTCTACAGCCCGGTGCAGTTCCGGTTCATTATACTGACTGACTGAATTACTGTGCTAATTAGGAGGAGCAAGTGGCCAAATCAATTATGACTCACAGGAATGCGCTCGCCCCTCTTATCATCACAGTAATCAGGTTACACAGTACACAGTAAAGTCAGTACACAAATTACACAGTAAAGTAGTGTACAAAATGGGCTTGTTATCTACATTACTAATACAGACAGGGAGAGAGAAAGGGGGAGGGCAGTGGAATACAGGAAGTCACTCAGTTACATCACTGAGTGACTGATTATATAGATTCTTGCCACTGCACCTCCCCATTAAATGCCAAGCCTTATGTATTATATAAGGGATAATATGCTACCTACAGTGTAATATAAGGATATTAGGCCATCGAGGAGTTCCATGACCATATAGAAGCACGAGGCCGCAGGCGAGGTGAAGTAAATCCATATATTACACTGTAGGTAGCATTACTACATATATATAAACATAAGGCCAGCCAAAAAATAAACCTGTCCACTACCAGTCTCTCCCCTCCTGTATTAGTCATTTATATAGGAATCCCTGTTTAGTATAAAATATATAAATAGTTAATTACGGTTCCTATTGAAAGAGAAAGAAGGACCAAACTCATCAGTCACAATAAACAGGGCTTCTATATAAATGACTAATACAGGGAGGGGGAGACGGGGGGAGGGGCAGTTGAATACAGGAAGTCACTCAGTGACATCACTGAGTGACTGCAATATAGATTCTCGCCACTGCACCTCTCCATTGAAAATGCCTAGCCTTATGTATTATATATGTATAAATATATCATATTGTATATATGAAATGGTGCAGCAGTTTATTAAACGATGAATATATATTAAACAATATTTACATGTGTAGGTTTTTGATACATGAAAGCTTTTTTTCGAGTTGCTCTCCTGCATATGTATAATGAGTGATCCTGTAAGCATGTATAAAAGTAGAAAGCTTATCATTCTACTTTACACACATCCCTGCTTAGCATCCTGCACGGCAACATTCCCAGCTAGATGACATATCTATATCTATATCTATATATATATAAGTGATTTTAGCGATTGGCTCTGCAAGATCCACACAATGACTGTTGAGAGCATATGATTTTTTGTAATCATAACGCCTAAGTAAACTGTTGGCTCTACCTCAACCTGCTGCTTTCTATTCTTTTCTTTTTTTTTCACTATAATAACTTTATTAAATTACTTTGTAGCTTGTATCACATCATAGTGAATGGGTCCAGTGTTTTGTCTGTTCACAGAATATTTATGTTCCTGCAGATATTAGTTATTCCCACTTACCCTGTAGCTTGATCCTACTGTAGAGAAATAACAGATGACACACTCACTGTCATTTGAAATTAAATAGGAAGTCCTGATGGTAAGTCCCGTTGTCGTCTTTTAAATTAAAAAGAAACATATCGACTACAGATCAGAGGATTAGTTTAATTAGATTGCTTCCTTTTATAATGAAACTTCTCTGGCCTTATTTGTTCATTAGTTTTAATGGTATTGATTATCTTGGTGAGTAGGTACATGTTATTGACATTAGCCCAAAGCTTTAATAGAGATATCTGCAATTTAATAGTGTTTAAACCCAAAGTAAACCTTTATCAGGTAATAGGTTAAAACGTAAAATATGTGGTTTATAATTGTATGGGCAGCTCGGGGGTTTAGTGGCTAGCACCACTTAGACACCCTTGGACCCATCTGCAGGAGTAGGTTGTATGTGTCAATAAATGTGCTTAGATTGTAAGCTCTTCGGGGCAGGGCCTGATGTGATGTATACATATGTGTATAGTGATACGGAAGATGTTTGGGGTTATATAAATCCATAATAATAATTTCCTTTTCTTGTTGATGTGAAGTATCGGGGGGGGGAACAGATTCGCCAAAATATTTGCAGAGATTCTGTCATTGTTCATGCCTTTTGGCCCTAAAAGTCTCCCATAATACAATTGAAATATGAATATAAGTATATATTTAGGACATTTGCCTTGCAGAACATTATTTTTTGACAACTGGGTGGAGCTCGGTGATGTCACTTCCTCAGCTCCACGAGAAATTAACGGTGATCACCAAAGTGCCAAATATTAGGTTTTGTTAGAGCCACAGTCTTATTTCCCACAAGATTTTTGAGACTGTTTCCTGGTGTTTCCAGGTGTTTAGAAGCAGAAAAATCAGATATTTAGTGTTTCAATAACATATTTACTCTTGGGAAGTGTACGGAGGCAATTGGGGTGTGGGCTTTTGCCGTATCTCCCCCAAATTCTTTTATACTCTCTTAAAGCTCATATGTAAGATTGTATTAGCTCCTACATTATAGGGCTGATGCTTTTGATTTTTTTTGTTTTGCAGACCAATTCCTTCTGTTATTTTCCATTACAGTTGACATTTTAATGGAAAAGGCTCTGCAAACAGATAAGAGAGAATTAAATGCTTAAATCACTGCTTCTGTGATACTTATTCATCTTGCAAATAACTTGGTCCATTAACCAAAAACCCCAATACTGCTAACAGTATATCTGTTGTATTCAATTAGATCAACTGGACTTGAAATGTAGTACATTTCAAGTCCAGTTGATCTAATTGAATACAACAGATATACCATGACCTGGATGAATGAGAACCTTCACAAGCACTGCTAACAGTAAAAACAGATGTTTTAAAGGGACATTCACTGGCCATCTTTGTCAATTCACATAGGCTGTGGGAGTCTGGACATTCCCAACAGATACACAAAAGCATGATAGAAAATGGGAAGGAACTTGAAAGATCAACCAATGTATAGCCATAGATTGTCTGGCAATATTGGTCAGTCATCGATCAGAAGGGGTTCAGACCAGTCACAAAATATTCATTGATTTTTTGGTTGTGTTTTGATAGACAGAGTTCAAAATGAAACCTGCCCATGTTTTGACTGGTGTAGTTACATCAGAACTTCCTGATGAAGTCTTGATTGGGTAGTAGAGATGGCCAGACTTCCTAAAGTTCAACTTTCAAACGTAAAAGTTCAAAGTAAAATTTCAGACGCGGAAAATGGACCCATTAAAGTCAATGGGGAAATAGTTCGAAAGGTTTGGATTAAATACGTTACAATAGCAATGGTTACTTACTGTACATGGCTCTGGCACCGGGCAATGGTCTGGGGAACACGTACAAATATCCAGAACTTGTTTAATTACTAACTAACCACAATCAAGCTATTTTCGAGCTCCTGGATTGAATTTTCGAGGGTTACTGAAATCGAACACCACATTTGAGGGTTATCGGCGATTTCAAGGGTTAGCGAATTCCGCATTCGACGGTTATGGAGCACTAAGTCGAGGGTTATTGCCAAATTTGAACGCCACATTCGAGGGTTATCGCTAAATTCTAAAACCACATTTGGGGTTATTGCCATTTCATAGGTGTTACTTATAGAGAGCTAAAGTTGATGGTTATGGCCGAATTTGAGGATTGCCGAACACTGCATTCTGGGTGTAATAAAAGTTCTTATGTTAAAAATGCTGCTAATTTTGCCCCATTCAATCAGATTTTATTTACCATTTAAAAGCTAACATCTGATTGGTTGGAGCAAAATTAGCACCATTTTTAACGATAGAACTTTTACTACATCTCCCTGATATAGTGCTAAAGTCGAGGGAATCGGTTTGAAAATCGAGAATCATTGACAAATTCAATAATTAGCGAAAGTTCGGATAGAAATCCGTAATAGTTTGAATAGTTTTGGTTCATTGTAACTATTAAAGTTCGGATCGAACCCGGGTTACAGTTCGAGTTCTAATCCATCTCTATCAGGATGTACCAATTGGCTACACTACCGTCCAGCCATCACAAATGTATGGCCAGCTAAAGACCGCATCAGTTTCTGATGCCTTCTTGTATTCACATTTCCTGTACATGAGAGACAGTGTAGAGGGTAGAGTATGTGTGTTTCTATGCTTTCATTGTCGGACTGGCCCACAGTTTACAGGAGAATCCCCAGTGGGCCACAGTCCATTCACCCAAGAAAACAGAGAAAATTGCTAAAAGTTGAAGGAATAGTTCACTTCAAAAGTGACCTATTCCTTTAATGTATTGATTGAAGACCGGGAGGTAATTTTTAATCAATATCCCAGGAGCCAGAGCCGAAGGTAAGTATATTAATATTTTGCACAATCTATCGCAGCAGCACTGAAAATTCCAGATCGTTTCCTGGTTCAGCTCAACTATAACGCATGCATATTGTGCATGTGCGTTAAGTTGATTAGCACTTGGAAGCTGTCTGGACCTGTCAGTGCTGCTGTGGTGGATCAAACGTAAGGTAAATATACTTACCTTTGTCCCTAGCTCCTGAGATATTAATTGAAGATGGGGGGTAAGGCATAGCTCCTAACCTCCCGGTCTTCAATCAATACTTAAGGAATAGTTCACTTTTCAAGTGAACTATTCCTTTAAATTACAGAGCCAAAGGACAAGTAAGAAATGCAGTTTATAAACAATAGGAGTAAGAGAGAATTGAAATTAGATGGGCCCCTAAACTCGTCCTGATGGGTCCTAGCCACAGATTTCTGTTTTTTTTTGGGAAAAGGACATGGGTATTCTCATAATACCCACCTTCAAGACTAGCCAATGGTTGATATAAAGGTTTATAGAATGGAAGATATTGTGAGCTGCTATTTTCCTATATACGGCCCAATCCTATATTAGGCTTAGTATGATAGTAACACAAAAGAAGAAAGATTACCAACTTTCATATTATGAATCTTTAAGAGCAGTAAGATAAATGACAATGTTCATTGGAGAATCAGGGGGGGTGTATTAGAACACGCAGCTCTCTTTTCTAAAAGCGGAATGCGTGTGATTTCAGGGCTATTGTTCTGTTTTGTTATCCTGAAACATGCTGTGCTAACAACGTTATATGTGGATATAGTCAGGACTGCGGATACAGAACAGATTTTTTTTTCTATCACAAATTCGCCTGGTTTTAAAGAACCTTAAAAGCAGTCTGTGGATAGAAATAAGAATGAATTTGTTCTCCTGAGATGACTTCTTCTTGTTACAGGTCATAATAGAGATGCAAAGGAAACCCTGGAAATGGATTATTCAGATAAGTGGGAGCTTACGAAATGGACTGATAAATGCGGAAGATACTAACAATTCAAAGCACAAAAATCCAGTTCCACTTTAACTCCTCCAAATATGAGGACAATAAGTGAAGATGGGAGACAGAACTGCTAGGTGACTCCAAACCATTGCATATAAATAAAAGAATATAAAGAAACTCCTTCTCTTATGTTAGGGCTAGGCCCCACTAGCCTGTTTATTTGTTGCGCTGTGCACACCAAAATGGCACTCATGCCTGCCGTGCGACCTTTGCGTGTGCATGCGATTACCATTTTTGGTGCAGCAATAGGGTAACATCAAAGCAATCGCAGTCAGGTAGCACCATGGATTCTTGCTGCTACTGCGCGCTGCCTAGCCTTAGTGTTGTATTAAATCGTTTGGAAGAATGTATGGTCCCTTAAAAATAACTAATCAATGAAGTAAAGTTCTGTCTGAAGTAGAAGAAGAGTTCTGGTTAGTAGTTTAAGAGAATCAGAGAGCATTTTTTAAACTAGCAAGGTCAGGATTTGGGGGAGTAATTATGCTAAGATAGAATTTTAGTTTGGGAGTGGAGTTGTCCTTTAAAGGACAGTCCACCCCCCCACAATGATATTGCCCCAAATTACTTTCTTACTGCTGTCAGGAAACTGCAGATTACGAGCCTTTTCATTGTGTTAACTGTTCCACTGAGGGGTTTCTGGCGTGCGCGAGTGGATTTTTTTCCCCTCCTTCCGGCTGCCTCTGTGCACTGAACTAAAATTGTAAAAAAAGATGATTCTTGCATGTAATTCCCCCATACCTAGAGACATAGCTAAGTTTAAATGTCTTTAATCCGATCCCAAATTACTAACCAGTCCACGTTCCATCTGCAGCCACGTCAGTGATTGTCTGAGTCTCAAAATTAGGTAATAATTACCAAACCATACTGCCACGGATAATGTAATACCAGCTTTAACCCAGTTTTAGAGAAATCCTGGCATAAAAGTGTTATACTTTATGGCAATAAAAGTGTTAATACTATATTTAAATTTGGTGTACCATTTAAATAGTTGCCATAATCCTTTCTGTTCTAAGATCTCAAACTGCGACCCTCCTACATTTGGAAACTACAACTCCTAGCATGCTTCTTCTACAGTTGTTTTTTAAAACTCCCAGGAGCCACAGGTTGGAGTTCCCTCCTCTCTTAAGATGTATTTTAGAACCTACTGTTTATGTATGAGTACTATCATATTGAAGTTACAGAATTGCTGCAGTTGTAAAAAGCACACCAGGTGGCACTATAATTAAAGAAAACCATGTTTGCGCATGTGTACAGGAATACATAAAATTAAAAAATAATAATGTAGTCTTGTTGCCTGGAAGGTCTATATTGCATAGACAATTTAGTTCTGATATTTAGCAGAGATAAAAAGAAATTATAATTTGTGGCAAATTGTAATTTCCTAGAACTGAATCAGCATTGTGGAGTCCTTTTCCCGAAACTGTTTAAGCCAATGGCATCTGAAAATATATGAATTGCTATGGGCTTTAGTTTCTTGAAGTACAAAAATATGCATAATAATGGCTGGTTATTAATTCTAAAACCTTATAATTTACAGCACATCCTGAACATCTCTTCATACTGGAAATCTTCCATTTAAGATTGCAGGTGCTGAAATGCTGAGTGAGGGTGGGGGGTAAGTTGGGTAAAAGTGTTTTTCTGATATTTAATCCTGGAGCTGTACCACTTTCCTTATTAGTGACTCCTGACCTAATCTTTAGAGGAGCACATTAATCACTGGAGGGCTTTGTGGAGAGAGTTGCCTAGCTTTATACAGACGATCTTTGTGTAGGAATCACTTATAAAAGTGATATTCATTTAATTAACTCCTTACTTGGACGATTGTGCGGCATCTCAAAAGACACCTGTGGAGCTGCTGCAAGGGTTGCAGCTTTTTCAGTTTGCTATTAAAACTAGGTCATTTCTGGCTTTAAAGTCACAGATGGGTTAACGCTTCAGAGTCGCATAGCCACTATGAATCTCTGTAAGGGAGAACTACCCATGGCCAGAGCAGCTGTAGCTTTGGGTAAATGCCAAAATAGGTTTACCATAACTACTGAAACACTTTTCCACTAGTCCACCCAATTACAGTCAACAGTCAGAGGGTGATCTGCAAACGCTACTGCGAACCATGGCTCAGTACTCAGTTATGGAAAATGGACCATGTTCTTGTTTTTGTTATGGACAAAACCAAGTGCAGAGCATTGCTCCATATGACATCATATATGGGTCTATTACCCATAAACCAACATGTTAGGGGGTCATTCTGCCTAGTTAAAAGTTAGCTTTCTTCAAGTTTCTTCCTTCAACCTTTGTTACAAATCCCTAGGTAGGGTTCCAGGAAGGACCAGTATGCACATCTCTTGGATTATTATGTTCTGTGTAACCCTGGGGGTTTTATATCAAAGTAATTGGCACTGGGCTCAATAGTTCTGTTTGGTATTCTTTTAGCTACTTCTACTCCAGGTCCTGGGCTCAGTACACCCATGAGAACATATATAAAGCAGAAAAGAGAGAGAATGGCGTCATAACCTCGTTCACTGATAATAACATCCTCCAAGACACTGCGGAAGACCTGAGGGCTCAGTGCGCTGCTGTAGATTTTGAAAATCGCTGCAGGGAAGAGGAAGATGCCAAGCAGAAATGGAGACGCACCTGCAGAAAGTAGGATGTGATTAAATGTAATATAAAATAAAGCAGTATGTGAATAGGGGAAAGAAACGGGGCAACAACACACCTAGAATAAGAGGGGATGTTTGTTATCAGACTGCTGAACTCATTTCCCTATACTGTCTTGTAACACAAAAGACGAGGTGTCATCTGGAAAAACTAATCATCTCCTTTCCTACAACAGTATAATACATACATCTATTTTAGATTTGTATCTTTATCATTTTTTTTTATGTTGAGCAACCCCATTTACTCTACTGGCATTCACTAAAGTCTGAAGAGGCAACAAAACAATTCCAACAGCAATAGCCCCCTACAGTGAGAGCAGTTAGACACTGACCGCATACAATTAGTAGTTACCATACAGTGAGGCAGTTAGCTAGTGACGCATACAATTAGTAGTTACCATACAGTGAGAGCAGTTAGACTGACCGCATACAATAGTAGTTACCACACATAGGAGCCTCCCCATTTAAATGCCAAAGCCTTATGTATTATATAAGGGATAATATGCTACCTACAGTGTAATATAAGGATATTAGGCCATCGAGGATTCCATGACCATATAGAAGCACAGGCCGCAGGCCGAGGTGAAGTAAATCCATATATTACACTGTAGGTAGCATATTACTACTTACATAAGCATATTAACTACTTACTAATACATAAGGCCAGCCAAAAAATAAACCTGTCCACTACCGTCCTCCCCCTCCCTGTATTAGTCATTTATATAGGAATCCCTGTTTAGTATATAAATAGTTATATAAATTTTAATTACGGTTCCTATTGAAAAGAGAAGAAGGACCAAACACATCAGTCAACAATAAACAGGGCTTCCTATATAATGACTAATACAGGGAGGGGAGACGGGGGAGGGGCAGTTGAATACAGGAAGTCACTCAGTGACATCACTGAGTGACTGCAATATAGATTCTCGCCACTGCACCTCTCCATTGAAAATGCCTAGCCTTATGTATTATATATGTATAAATATATCATATTGTATATATGAAATGGTGCAGCAGTTTATTAAACGATGAATATATATTAAACAATATTTACATGTGTAGGTTTTTGATACATGAAAGCTTTTTTTCGAGTTGCTCTCCTGCATACTGTATAATGAGGCTACCTGTAAGCATGTATATAAAGTAGAAAGCTTATCATTCTACTTTACACACATCCCTCGTTAGCTCCTGCACGCAACATTCCCAGCTAGATGACATATCTATATCTATATCTATATATATATAAGTGATTTTAGCGATTGGCTCTGCAAGATCCACACAATGACTGTTGAGATGCATATGATTTTTGTAATCATAACGCCTAAGTAAACTGTTGGCTCTACCTCAACCTGCTGCTTTCTATTCTTTTCTTTTTTTTTCACTATAATAATTTTATTTAAATTACTTTGTAGCTTGTATCACATCATAGTGAATGGGTCCAGTGTTTTGTCTGTTCACAGAATATTTCATGTTCCTGCAGATATTATTTATTCCACTTACCCTGTAGCTTGATCCTACTGTAGAGAAATAACAGATGACACACTCACTGTCATTTGAAATTAAATAGGAAGTCCTGATGGTAAGTCCCGTTGTCGTCTTTTAAATATAAAAAGAAAACATATCGACACAGATCAGAGGATTAGTTTAATTAGATTGCTTCCTTTTATAATGAACTTCTCTGGCCTTATTTGTTCAGGTTTTAATGGTATTGATTATCTTGGTGAGTAGGTACATGTTATTGACATTAGCCCAAAGCTTTAATAGAGATAATGCCAATTTAATAGTGTTTAAACCCAAAGTAAACCTTTATCAGGTATAAGGTTATTAAACGTAAAACTATTTGTGTTTAATAATTGTATGGGCAGCTCGGGGGTTTAGTGGCTAGCACCACTTAGACACCCTTGGACCCATCTGCAGGAGTAGGTTGTATGTGTCAAATAAATGTGCTTAGATTGTAAGCTCTTCGGGGCAGGGCCTGATGTGAATGTATACATGTGTATAGTGATACGGAAGATGTTGGGTTTTATAATCCATATAATAATTTCCTTTTCTTGTTGATGTGAAGTATCGGGGGGGGGAACAGATTCGCCAAAATATTTGCAGAGATTCTGTCATGTTCATGCCTTTTGGCCCTAAAGTCTCCCATATACAATTGAAATATTGAAGTAATTTTTAGGACATTTGCCTTGCAGAACATTATTTTTTGACAACTGGGTGGAGCTCGGTGATGTCACTTTCCTCAGCTCCACGAGAAATTAACGGTGATCACCAAAGTGCCAACATTAGGTTTTGTTAGGCCACAGTCTTATTTCCCACAAGATTTTTAGACTGTTTCCTGGGTTTTCCAGGTGTTTAGAAGCAGAAAATCAGATATTTAGTGTTTCAATAACATATTTACTCTTGGGAAGTGTACGGAGGCAATTTGGGGTGTTGGGCTTTTGCCGTATCTTCCCCACATTCTTTTATACTCCTTAAAGCTCATATGTAAGAGGTATTAGCTCCTACATTATAGGGCTGATGCTTTTGATTTTTTTTTGTTTTGCAGACCAATTCCTTCTGTTATTTTCCATTACATTTGACATTTTAATGGAAAAGGCTCTGCAAACAGATAAGAGATTAATATAATGCTTATCACTGCTTCTTGATTACTTATTCATCTTGCAAATAACTTGGTCCATTAACCAAAAAACCCCAAATCTGCTAACAGTAATCTGTTGTATTCAATTAGATCAACTGGACTTGAAATGTAGTACATTTCAAGTCCATTTGATCTAATTGAATACAACAGATATACCATGACCTGGATGAATGAAACCTTCACAAGCACTGCTAACAGTAAAAACAGATGTTAAAAGGGACATTCACTGGCCCATCTTTTGTCAATTCACATAGGCTGTGGGAGTCTGGACATTCCCAACAATCACACAAAGCATGATAGAAAATGGGAAGGAACTTGAAAAGATCAACCAATGTATAGCCATAGATTGTCTGGCATATTGTCAGTCTATCGATCAGAAGGGGTTCAGACCAGTCCACAAATTTTCATTGATTTTCTGGTGTGTTTTTTGATAGACAGAGTTCAAAATGAAACCTGCCCATGTTTTGACTGGTGTATTTACTCAGAACTTCCTGATGAAGTCTTGATTGGGTAGAGAGATGGCCAGACTTCCTAAAGTTCAACTTTCAAACGTAAAAGTTCAAAGTAAAATTTCAGACGCTGGAAAATGGACCCATTAAAGTCAATGGGGAAAAATAGTTCAAAGGTTTGGATTAAATACGTTACAATAGCAATGGTTACTTACTGTACATGGCTCTGGCACCTGGGCAATGGTCTGGGGAACACGTAAAATATCCAGAACTTGTTTATTACTAACTAACCACAATCAAGCTATTTTCGAGCTCCTGGATTGAATTTTCGAGGGTTACTGAAATCGAACACCACATTTGAGGTTATCGGCGATTTCAAGGGTTAGCGAATTCCGCATTCGACGGTTATGGAGCACTAAAGTCGAGGGTTATTGCCAAATTGGAACGCCACATTCGAGGTTATCGCTAAATTCTAAAACCACATTGGGGTTATGCTCATTTCATAGTTGTTACTTATAGAGAGCTAAAGTTGATGGTTATGGCCGAATTTGAGGATTGCCGAACACGCATTCTAGGTGTAATAAAAGTTCTTATTGTTAAAAATGCTGCTAATTTTGCCCCATTCAATCAATTTTATTTACCATTTAAAAGCTAACATCTGATTGGTTGGAGCAAATTAGCACCATTTTTAACGATAGAACTTTTACTACATCTCCCTGATATATGGCTAAAGTCGAGGGATACGGTTTGAAAATTCGAGAATCATTGACATTCAATAATAGCAAAGTTCGGATAGAAATCCGTAATAGTTTGAATAGTTTTGGTTCATTGTAACTTTAAAGTTCGGTCGAACCCGGGTTACAGTTCGAGTTCTAATCCACTCTATCAGGATGTACCAATTGGCTACACTACCGTCCACCATCACAAATGTATGGCCGAGCTAAAGACAGATCAGTTTCTAATGTAATCTGTTTTGCTTATTATTACAATTGTTTTTTGCATACTGATCCTTCTTGTATTCACATTTCCTGTACATGAGAGACACGGTAGACGGTAGAGTATGTGTGTTTCTACTGCTTTCATTGTGACTGGCCCACCATTTACAGGAGAATCCCCCAGTGGCCCACAGTCCATTCACCCAAGAAAACAGAGAAAATTGCTAAAGTGAAGGAATAGTTCACTTCAAAAGTGACCTATTCCTTTAATGTATTGATTGAAGACCGGAGGTTAATTCTTCAATCAATATCCCAGGAGCCAGAGCCGAAGGTAGATATATTAATATTTTGCACAATCTATCGCAGCAGCACTGAAAATTCCAGATCGTTTCCTGGTTCAGCTCAACTATAACGTGCATTATTGTGCATGTGCGTTATAGTTGATTAGCACTTGGAAGCTGTCTGGACCTGTCAGTGCTGCTGTGTGGATCAAACGTAAGGTAAATATACTTACCTTTGTCCCTAGCTCCTGAGATATTAATTGAAGAATGGGGGTAAGGCATAGCTCCTTAACCTCCCGGTCTTCAATCATACATAAGGATAGTTCACTTTTCAAGTGAACTATTCCTTTAAAGGCATCTATAGTGAAAAAAACACATTGCCCCTTTGCAAAGTTTAAATTCATGTACTCTGTGCTGCCTTAACCTATATCTGTCACTGACTCTGTTAAACCATGTGTGTCAGAGTCTGTGTGCAGCATTTCCCCCTTCTCCCTCCCCTCTGTTACCTCCCCATGGTCTCAGCTCCGGCTAACCGACAGCTTTTTATGTGCAGTAGGAGTTAAAAGTTCAACATCCTGAAACACACCCACACACAGTGGCCATAGAAAGCAAGCTGTCCTGGAGACACGGAAGAAGGAGATCAGTACGTTTACGATCTCTCACTTGTGACCCATCATCAATCAGTGAAAGCTTTAAAAGGGGGGTCAAGTGCAGCCTTATATATAACATCAAAGCTACCTTTCTCCCCCTGCTAATGCTCTTATCTCTATGTTTATTACAGAGCAGGAGGGGGGATCAAGTCACAGGGATTTGATTGACAGTCCAAGTAGGAGTAAGGAATGCAATCACGTATTCTTCTAACTGGTGTATCTCAGGACAGAGAGGGAATCTGAAAAAAGTGAAGACACTCTGGGGGTTGTAGGGAATTATGAACACATGGAAAGAAAAAAAAGGTTCATTTTCCCACTATAGATGCCCTTTAAATACAGAGCCAAAGGAACAGTAGAAATGCAGTTTAATAACAATAGGAGTAAGAGAGATATGAAATGTTAGATGGGCCCCCTAAACTCGTCCTGATGGGTCCCTAGCCACAGATTTCCGTTTTTTTTTTTGGAACAGGACATGTTATTCTCATAATACCCATTCTAAGACTTAGCCAATTGTTGATATAAAGGCTGTATAGAATGGAAGTATTGTGAGCTGCTATTTTCCATTATATACGTGCCCACTCCTATATTATGCTATGAATGATAGTAACAAAAAAGAAAGATTACCAACTTTCATATTATGAATCTTAAAGCAGTAAGATAATGAACTGTTCATTGGAGAATCAGGGTCGTATTAACACGCAGCTCTCTTTTCTAAAGCAGATGCGTGTGATTTCAGGCTATTGTCTGTTTTGTTATCCTGAAACATGCTGTGCTAACAACGTTATGTGGAATCTAGTCAGGACTGCGGAATACAGAACTAGATTTTTTTCTATCACAAATTCGCCTGGTTTTAAAAGAACCAAAGCAGTCTGTGGATAGAAATAAGAATGAATTTGTTCTCCTGAGATGACTTCTTTCTGTTACAGGTCAAATAGAGATGCAAAGGAAACCCTGGAAATGGTTATTCAGATAAGTGGGAGCTTACGAAATGGACGATAAATGCGGAAGATACAATAATCAAAGCACAAACATCCAGTTCCACTTTACATCCAAATCAATTGGACAAGTAAGTGAAGATGGGAGACAGAACTGCTAGGTGACTCAACCATTGCATATAAATAAAGAATTATAAAAACCCTTCTCTTATGTTAGGGCTAGCCCCACTAGCCTGTTTTATTGTATGCTGTGCACACCAAAATGGCCCCATTGCCCTGCTCTGGCGACCTTTTTCGCTGTGCATGCGATTACCATTTTTGGTGCAGCAATAGGTTAACATCAAAGCAATCGCAGCTCAGGTAGCACGCATGAATCTTGCGTGCTACCTGCGCGCTGCCTAGCCCTTAGTGTTTTATTAAATCGTTTGGAAGAATGTATGGTGCCCTTTAAAAATAACTAATCACTGAAGGTAAAGTTCTGTCTGAAAGTAGAAGAACGAGTTCTGGTTAGTATGTTTAAGAGAATCAGAGAGCATTTTTAAACCTAGCAAGGTCTAGGATTTGGGGGAGTAATTATGCAAGATAGATTTTAGTTTGGGAAGTGGATGGTTCCTTTAAAGGACACGTCCCCCCCCCCAACTGATATTTGCCCCAAATTACTTTCTTTACTGCTCTCCAGGAAACTGCAGATTACGAGCCTTTTCATGGTGTAACTGTTCCACTGAGGGGTTTCTGGCGTGCGCAGTGGATTTTTCCCCCTCCCTCCGCTGCCTTCTTGCACTGACTAAAATTGTAAGAAAAGATGATCTTGCATGTATTCCCCCATACCTAGAGACATAGCTAAGTTTAAATGTCTTTAATCCGATCCCCAATATACTAACCAGTCCACGTTCCATCTGCAGCCACGTCATGTATTGTCGGAGTCTCAAAATTAGGTAATAATTACCAAACCATACTGCCACGGATAATGTATACCAGCTTTAACCCAGTTTTAGAGAAATCCTGGCAATAAAGTGTTAATACTTTATGGCAATAAAAGTGTTAATACTATATTTAAATTTGGTGTACCTTAAATATTAATAGTTGCAATAATCCTTTCTGATCTAAGATCTCCAAACTGCGACCTCCATACATTTGGAAACTACAACTCCTAGCATGCTCTCCTTCTACAGTTGTTTTTTAAAACTCCAGAGAGCCACAGTTGGAGTTCCCTGCCCTATCTCTAAGATGTATTTTTAGAACCTACTGTTTATGTATGATGTACTTCTACATATTGAAGTTACAGAATTGCTGCTGTTAAAAACACACCAGGTGGCACTATAATATAACAGAAAACCACTGTTTGCGCATTGGGTACAGGAATACATAAAATTAAAATAATTATGTAGTCTTGTTGACCTGGAAGGTCTATATTAGCATAGACTTTAGTGTCTGATATTTAATGCGATATAAGAAATTATAATTTGGTGCAAATTGTAATTTCTCTAGAACCTGAATTCAGCATTGTGGAGTCCTTTTTCCAGAGAACTGTTTAAGCCAATGGCATCTGAAATATAATGAATTGCTATGGGCTTTAGTTTCTTGGAAGTAACAAAATAATGCTAATAATGGCTGGTTTTAATTCTAAACCTTATAATTTACAGCACATCCTGAACATCTCTTCTACTGGAAATCTTCCATTTAAGATTGCAGGTGCTGAAATGCTGAGTGAGGGTGGGGGTAAAGTTTGGGTAAAATGTGTTTTTTCCTATATTAAATCCTGGAGCTGTACCACTTTCCTTATTAGATTACTCCTGACCTAATCTTAGAGGAGCACATTAATCACTGGAGGGCTTTCTGTGAGAGTTGCCTAGCATACAGACAGATCTTTGTGTAGGAATCACTTATAAAAGTGATATGTCTTTTAATTAACTCCTTACTTGCGACGATTGTGCGGGCATCTCAAAAGACACCTGTGGAGCTGCTGCAAGGGTTGCAGCTTTTTCAGTTTGCTATTTAAAACTAGGTCATTTCTGGCTTTAAGTCACAGATGGTTAACGCTTCAGAGTCGCATAGCCACTATTGAATCTCTGTAAGGGAGAACTACCCATGGCCAGAGCAGCTGTAGCTTTGGGTAAATCTGCCAAAATAGGTTTACCCATAACTACTGAAACACTTTTCCACTAGTCCAACCCAATTTACAGTCAACAGTCAGAGTGGATTTCTGCAAACGCTACTGCGAACCATGGCTCAGTACTCATTATGGACAATGGACCATGTTCTTGTTTTTGTTATGGACAAAACCAAGTGCAGAGCATTGCTCCATATGATACATCATATATGGGTCTATTTACCCATAAACCAACATGTTAGGGGGTCATTCCCCAGTTAAAATTATAGCTTTCTTCAAAGTTTCTTCCTTCAACCTTTGTTTCCTAAATCCCTAGGTAGGGTTCCAGGAAGGACCAGTATGCACATCTCTTGGATTATATGTTCTTGTGTAACCCTGGGGTTTTTATATCAAAGTAATTGGCACTGGGCTCAATAGTTCTGTTTGTGTTATTCTTTAGCACTTCTACTCCAGAGTCCTGGGCTCAGTACACCCATGAGAACATATATAAAGCAGAAAGAGAGAGAATGGCGTGCATTAACCTTCGTTCACGATAGATAACTCCTCCAAGACACTGCGGAAGACCTGAGGGCTCAGTGCGCTGCTGTATTTTGAAAATCGCTGCAGGGAAGAGGAAGATGCCAAGCAGAAACTGGAACGCACCTGCAGAAAGTAAGGATGTGATTAAATGTAATAAGAAATAAAGCAGTATGTGAATAGGGGAAAATAAACGGGGCAACACACAGCCTAGAATAAGAGGGGATGTTTTTATCAGACTGCTGAACTCATTTCCCTATACTGTCTTGTAACACAGAAAGACGAGGTGTCATCTGAACTAAACTAATCATCTCCTTTCCTTACAAATATATACATACATCTATTTTAGATTTGTATCTTTATCATTTATTTTTTATGTTGAGCAAACCCCATTTACTCTACGGGCATTCCACTAAAGTCTGAAGAGGCAACAAAACATTCCAACAGCATAGCCCCCTACAGTGAGAGCATTAGCACTGACCGCATACAATTAGTAGTTACCATACAGTGAGAGCATTAGCACTGACAGCATACAATTAGTAGTTACCATACAGTGAGAGCATTTAGTACTGACCGCATACAATAGTAGTTACCATACATGTGAGAGCATTTAGTACTGACCGCATACATTCGTAGTTACCATACAGTGAGAGCAGTTAGTACGTGACCGCATACAATTTATATTACCATACAGTGAGAGCAGTTAGTACTGACCGCATACAATTGTAGTTACCATACATGAGAGCAGTTAGTACTGACCGCATACAATTCGTAGTTCCCATACAGTGAGAGCAGTTAGTACTGACCCGCATACAATTAGTAGTTACCATACAGTGAGTGCTTAGTACTGACCCGCATACATTGAGTTTTTACCATACAGTGAAGCAGTTAGTACTGACCGCATACAATAGTAGTTACCATACAGTGAGAGCAGTTAGCTACTGACCGCATACACTCATAGTTACATACCGTGAAGCAGTTAGTACTGACCGCATACGATAGTAGTTTACCATACAGTGAGAGCAGTTTTAAATAATATGCTACCTACAGTGTAATATAAGGATATTAGGCCATCGAGGAGTTCCATGACCATATAGAAGCACGAGGCCGCAGGCCGAGGTGAAGTAAATCCATATATTACACTGTAGGTAGCATATTACTACTTAATACATAAGGCCAGCCAAAAAATAAACCTGTCCACTACCAGTCTCTCCCCCTCCCTGTATTAGTCTATATAGGAATCCCTGTTTAGTATATAAATAGTTATATAAATAGTTAATTACGGTTCCTATTGAAAAGAGAAAGAAGGACCAAACATCATCAGTCAACAATAAACAGGGATTCATATATAAATGACTAATACAGGGAGGGGGAGACGGGGGGAGGGGCAGTTGAATACAGGAAGTCACTCAGTGACATCACTGAGTGACTGCAATATAGATTCTCTGCTGCGATTGAATGCTAATTACATGACAATCCACTCTCCCACCATGACCTGGATAATGACATTACGGATAACCGGTGACCTGAATGATATTGAGAAATCGTCCATAGCCTTATGTATTATATATGTATAAATATATCATATTGTATATATGAAATGGTGCAGCAGTTTATTAAACGATGAATATATATTTAAACAATATTTACATGTGTAGGTTTTTGATACATGAAAGCTTTTTTTCGAGTTGCTCTCCTGCATACTGTATAATGAGGCTATCCTGTAAGCATGTATATAAAGTAGAAAGCTTATCATTCTACTTTACACACATCCCTGCTTAGCATCCTGCACGGCAACATTCCCAGCTAGATGACATATCTATATCTATATCTATATATATATAAGTGATTTTAGCGATTGGCTCTGCAAGATCCACACAATGACTGTTGAGATGCATATGATTTTTGTAATCATAACGCCTAAGTAAACTGTTGGCTCTACCTCAACCTGCTGCTTTCTATTCTTTTCTTTTTTTTTCACTATAATAACTTTATTTAAATTACTTTGTAGCTTGTATCACATCATAGTGAATGGGTCCAGTGTTTTGTCTGTTCACAGAATATTTCATGTTCCTGCAGATATTAGTTATTCCCACTTACCCTGTAGCTTGATCCTACTGTAGAGAAATAACAGATGACACACTCACTGTCATTTGAAATTAAATAGGAAGTCCTGATGGTAAGTCCCGTTGTCGTCTTTTAAATATAAAAAGAAACATATCGACTACAGATCAGAGGATTAGTTTAATTAGATTGCTTCCTTTTATAATGAAACTTCTCTGGCCTTATTTGTTCATTAGTTTTTAATGGTATTGATTATCTTGGTGAGTAGGTACATTGTATTGACATTAGCCCAAAGCTTTAATAGAGATAATCTGCAATTTAATAGTGTTTAAACCCAAAGTAAACCTTTATCAGGTAATAAGGTTTATTAAACGTAAAACTAATTTGTGTTTAATAATTGTATGGGCAGCTCGGGGGTTTAGTGGCTAGCACCACTTAGACACCCTTGGACCCATCTGCAAGGAGTAGGTTGTATGTGTCAAATAAATGTGCTTAGATTGTAAGCTCTTCGGGGCAGGGCCTGATGTGAATGTATACATATGTGTATAGTGATACGGAAGATGTTGGGGTTATATAAATCCATAATAATAATTTCCTTTTCTTGTTGATGTGAAGTATCGGGGGGGGGAACAGATTCGCCAAAATATTTGCAGAGATTCTGTCATTGTTCATGCCTTTTGGCCCTAAAAGTCTCCCATAATACAATTGAAATATGAAGTAATATTTAGGACATTTGCCTTGCAGAACATTATTTTTTGACAACTGGGTGGAGCTCGGTGATGTCACTTCCTCAGCTCCACGAGAAATTAACGGTGATCACCAAAGTGCCAAACATTAGGTTTTGTTAGAGCCACAGTCTTATTTCCCACAAAGATTTTTAGACTGTTTCCTGGTGTTTCCAGGTGTTTAGAAGCAGAAAAATCAGATATTTAGTGTTTCAATAACATATTTACTCTTGGGAAGTGTACGGAGGCAATTTGGGGTGTTGGGCTTTTGCCGTATCTTCCCCCAAATTCTTTTATACTCCTTTAAAGCTCATATGTAAGATTGTATTAGCTCCTACATTATAGGGCTGATGCTTTTGATTTTTTTTGTTTTGCAGACCAATTCCTTCTGTTATTTTCCATTACAGTTGACATTTTAATGGAAAAGGCTCTGCAAACAGATAAGAGAGAATTAAATGCTTAAATCACTGCTTCTGTGATTACTTATTCATCTTGCAAATAACTTGGTCCATTAACCAAAAAACCCCAAATACTGCTAACAGTATATCTGTTGTATTCAATTAGATCAACTGGACTTGAAATGTAGTACATTTCAAGTCCAGTTGATCTAATTGAATACAACAGATATACCATGACCTGGATGAATGAGAACCTTCACAAGCACTGCTAACAGTAAAAACAGATGTTTTAAAGGGACATTCACTGGCCCATCTTTTGTCAATTCACATAGGCTGTGGGAGTCTGGACATTCCCAACAGATACACACAAAGCATGATAGAAAATGGGAAGGAACTTGAAAAGATCAACCAATGTATAGCCATAGATTGTCTGGCAATATTGGTCAGTCTATCGATCAGAAGGGGTTCAGACCAGTCACAAAATATTCATTGATTTTTCTGGTTGTGTTTTGATAGACAGAGTTCAAAATGAAACCTGCCCATGTTTTGACTGGTGTAGTTACATCAGAACTTCCTGATGAAGTCTTGATTGGGTAGTAGAGATGGCCAGACTTCCTAAAGTTCAACTTTCAAACGTAAAAGTTCAAAGTAAAATTTCAGACGCTGGAAAATGGACCCATTAAAGTCAATGGGGAAAAATAGTTCGAAAGGTTTGGATTAAATACGTTACAATAGCAATGGTTACTTACTGTACATGGCTCTGGCACCTGGGCAATGGTCTGGGGAACACGTACAAATATCCAGAACTTGTTTAATTACTAACTAACCACAATCAAGCTATTTTCGAGCTCCTGGATTGAATTTTCGAGGGTTACTGAAATCGAACACCACATTTGAGGGTTATCGGCGATTTCAAGGGTTAGCGAATTCCGCATTCGACGGTTATGGAGCACTAAAGTCGAGGGTTATTGCCAAATTTGAACGCCACATTCGAGGGTTATCGCTAAATTCTAAAACCACATTTGGGGTTATTGCTCATTTCATAGGTGTTACTTATAGAGAGCTAAAGTTGATGGTTATGGCCGAATTTGAGGATTGCCGAACACTGCATTCTAGGGTGTAATAAAAGTTCTTATTGTTAAAAATGCTGCTAATTTTGCCCCATTCAATCAGATTTTATTTACCATTTAAAAGCTAACATCTGATTGGTTGGAGCAAAATTAGCACCATTTTTAACGATAAGAACTTTTACTACATCTCCCTGATATAGTGCTAAAGTCGAGGGATATCGGTTTGAAAATTCGAGAATCATTGACAAATTCAATAATTAGCGAAAGTTCGGATAGAAATCCGTAATAGTTTGAATAGTTTTGGTTCATTGTAACTATTAAAGTTCGGATCGAACCCGGGTTACAGTTCGAGTTCTAATCCATCTCTATCAGGATGTACCAATTGGCTACACTACCGTCCAGCCATCACAAATGTATGGCCAGCTAAAGACAGCATCAGTTTCTAATGTAATCTGTATTTTGCTTATTATTACAATTGTTATTTTGCATACTGATGCCTTCTTGTATTCACATTTCCTGTACATGAGAGACACGGTAGAGCGGTAGAGTATGTGTGTTTCTACTGCTTTCATTGTCGGACTGGCCCACCAGTTTACAGGAGAATCCCCCAGTGGGCCCACAGTCCATTCACCCAAGAAAACAGAGAAAATTGCTAAAAGTTGAAGGAATAGTTCACTTCAAAAGTGACCTATTCCTTTAATGTATTGATTGAAGACCGGGAGGTTAATTCTTTAATCAATATCCCAGGAGCCAGAGCCGAAGGTAAGTATATTAATATTTTGCACAATCTATCGCAGCAGCACTGAAAATTCCAGATCGTTTCCTGGTTCAGCTCAACTATAACGTGCATTATTGTGCATGTGCGTTATAGTTGATTAGCACTTGGAAGCTGTCTGGACCTGTCAGTGCTGCTGTGGTGGATCAAACGTAAGGTAAATATACTTACCTTTGTCCCTAGCTCCTGAGATATTAATTGAAGAATGGGAGGTAAGGCATAGCTCCTTAACCTCCCGGTCTTCAATCAATACATTAAGGAATAGTTCACTTTTCAAGTGAACTATTCCTTTAAAGGGCATCTATAGTGAAAAAAACACATTGCCCCTTTGCAAAGTTAAATTCATGTACTCTGTGCTGCCTTAATCCTATATCTGTCACTGACTCTGTTTAACCATGGTGTCAGATCTGTGTGCAGCATTTCCCCCTTCTCCCTCCCCTCTGTTACCTCCTCCATGTCTCAGCTCCGGCTAACCGACAAGCTTTTTATGTGCAGTAGGAGTTAAAAGTTCAACATCCTGAAAAACACACCCACACACAGTGGCCAATAGAAAGCAAGCTGTCCTGGAGACACGGAAGAAGGAGATCAGTACAGTTTACGATCTCTCACTTTGTGACCCATCATCAATCAGTGAAAGCTATTAAGAAGGGGGGTCAAGTGCAGCCTTATATATAACATCAAAGCTACCTTTCTCCCCCTGCTAATGCTCTTATCTCTATGTTTATTACAGAGCAGGGAGGGGGGATCAAGTCACAGGGATTTGATTGACAGTCCAAGTAGGAGTAGAGGAATGCAATCACGTATTCTTCTAACTGGTGTATCTCAGGACAGAGAGGGAATCTGAAAAAAGTGAAGACACTCTGGGGGTTGTAGGGAATTATAGAACACATGGAAAGAAAGAAAAAAAGTTCATTTTCCCACTATAGATGCCCTTTAAATACAGAGCCAAAGGAACAGTAAGAAATGCAGTTTAATAAACAATAGGAGTAAGAGAGATATGAAATGTTAGATGGGCCCCTAAACTCGTCCTGATGGGTCCCTAGCCACAGATTTCCTGTTTTTTTGGGAACAGGACATGGTTATTCTCATAATACCCATTCTAAGACTTAGCCAATTGGTTGATATTTAAAGGCTGTATAGAATGGAAGGATATTGTGAGCTGCTATTTTCCATTATATACGTGCCCACTCCTATATTATGCTATGAATGATAGTAAAACAAAAGAAGAAAGATTACCAACTTTCATATTATGAATCTTTAAGAAGCAGTAAGATAATGAACTGTTCATTGGAGAATCAGGGTGTGTATTAGAACACGCAGCTCTCTTTTCTAAAAGCAGGATGCGTGTGATTTCAGGGCTATTGTTCTGTTTTGTTATCCTGAAACATGCTGTGCTAACAACGTTATATGTGGAATCTAGTCAGGACTGCGGAATACAGAACTAGATTTTTTTTTCTATCACAAATTCGCCTGGTTTAAAAGAACCTTAAAAGCAGTCTGTGGATAGAAATAAGAATGAATTTGTTCTCCTGAGATGACTTCTTTCTGTTACAGGTCAAATAGAGATGCAAAGGAAACCCTGGAAATGGATTATTCAGATAAAGTGGGAGCTTACGAAATGGACGATAAATGCGGAAGATACAATAATCAAAGCACAAACATCCAGTTCCACTTTAACTCCTCCAAATATGAGGACAAGTAAGTGAAGATGGGAGACAGAACTGCTAAGGTTGACTCAAACCATTGCATATAAATAAAAGAATTATAAAGAAACTCCTTCTCTTATGTTAGGGCTAGGCCCCACTAGCCTGTTTTATTGTGCGCTGTGCACACCAAAATGGCCCCATTGCCCTGCGCTGGCGACCTTTTTCGCTGTGCATGCGATTACCATTTTTGGTGCAGCAATAGGTTAACATCAAAGCAATCGCAGCTCAGGGTAGCACGCATGAATTCTTGCGTGCTACCTGCGCGCTGCCTAGCCCTTAGTGTTGTATTAAATCGTTTGGAAGAATGTATGGTGCCCTTTAAAAATAACTAATCACTGAAGGTAAAGTTCTGTCTGAAAGTAGAAGAACGAGTTCTGGTTAGTATGTTTAAGAGAATCAGAGAGCATTTTTTAACCTAGCAAGGTCTAGGATTTGGGGGAGTAATTATGCTAAGATAGAATTTTAGTTTGGGAAGTGGATGTGTCCTTTAAAGGACACGTCCACCCCCCCCAACTGATATTTGCCCCAAATTATCTTTCTTTACTGCTCTCCAGGAAACTGCAGATTACGAGCCTTTTCATGGTGTAACTGTTCCACTGAGGGGTTTCTGGCGTGCGCAGTGGATTTTTCCCCCTCCTTCCGGCTGCCTTCTGTGCACTGAACTAAAATTGTAAAAAAAGATGATCTTGCATGTAATTCCCCCATACCTAGAGACATAGCTAAGTTTAAATGTCTTTAATCCGATCCCAAATATACTAACCAGTCCACGTTCCATCTGCAGCCACGTCAGTGATTGTCTGAGTCTCAAAATTAGGTAATAATTACCAAACCATACTGCCACGGATAATGTAATACCAGCTTTAACCCAGTTTTAGAGAAATCCTGGCAATAAAAGTGTTAATACTTTATGGCAATAAAAGTGTTAATACTATATTTAAATTTGGTGTACCATTTAAATAGTTGCAATAATCCTTTCTGATTCTAAGATCTCCAAACTGCGACCTCCATACATTTGGAAACTACAACTCCTAGCATGCTCTCCTTCTACAGTTGTTTTTTAAAACTCCCAGAGAGCCACAGGTTGGAGTTCCCTGCCCTATCTCTAAGATGTATTTTTAGAACCTACTGTTTATGTATGATGTACTTCTACATATTGAAGTTACAGAATTGCTGCATTGTTAAAAAAGCACACCAGGTGGCACTATAATATAACAGAAAACACTGTTTGCGCATTGGGTACAGGAATACATAAAATTAAAATAATATATGTAGTCTTGTTGACCTGGAAGGTCTATATTAGCATAGACAATTTAGTGTCTGATATTTTAATGCAGATATAAAAAGAAATTATAATTTGTGGCAAATTGTAATTTCCTAGAACCTGAATTCAGCATTGTGGAGTCCTTTTTCCAGAGAACTGTTTAAGCCAATGGCATCTGAAATATAATGAATTGCTATGGGCTTTAGTTTCTTGGAAGTAACAAAATAATGCATAATAATGGCTGGTTATTAATTCTAAAACCTTATAATTTACAGCACATCCTGAACATCTCTTCATACTGGAAATCTTCCATTTAAGATTGCAGGTGCTGAAATGCTGAGTGAGGGTGGGGGTAAAGTTTGGGTAAAATGTGTTTTTCCTGATATTTAATCCTGGAGCTGTACCACTTTCCTTATTAGATGACTCCTGACCTAATCTTTAGAGGAGCACATTAATCACTGGAGGGCTTTCTGTGAGAGAGTTGCCTAGCTTTATACAGACAGATCTTTGTGTAGGAATCACTTATAAAAGTGATATGTCATTTTAATTAACTCCTTACTTGCGACGATTGTGCGGGCATCTCAAAAGACACCTGTGGAGCTGCTGCAAGGGTTGCAGCTTTTTCAGTTTGCTATTTAAAACTAGGTCATTTCTGGCTTTAAAGTCACAGATGGGTTAACGCTTCAGAGTCGCATAGCCACTATTGAATCTCTGTAAGGGAGAACTACCCATGGCCAGAGCAGCTGTAGCTTTGGGTAAATCTGCCAAAATAGGTTTACCCATAACTACTGAAACACTTTTCCACTAGTCCAAACCAATTTACAGTCAACAGTCAGAGTGGATTTCTGCAAACGCTACTGCGAACCATGGCTCAGTACTCAGTTATGGACAAATGGACCATGTTCTTGTTTTTGTTATGGACAAAACCAAGTGCAGAGCATTGCTCCATATGATACATCATATATGGGTCTATTTACCCATAAACCAACATGTTAGGGGGTCATTCCTGCCTAGTTAAAAGTATAGCTTTCTTCAAAGTTTCTTCCTTCAACCTTTGTTTACTAAATCCCTAGGTAGGGTTCCAGGAAGGACCAGTATGCACATCTCTTGGATTATTATGTTCTTGTGTAACCCTGGGGTTTTTATATCAAAGTAATTGGCACTGGGCTCAATAGTTCTGTTTGGTTATTCTTTTAGCACTTCTACTCCAGAGTCCTGGGCTCAGTACACCCATGAGAACATATATAAAGCAGAAAGAGAGAGAATGGCGTGCATTAACCTTCGTTCACTGATAGATAACATCCTCCAAGACACTGCGGAAGACCTGAGGGCTCAGTGCGCTGCTGTAGATTTTGAAAATCGCTGCAGGGAAGAGGAAGATGCCAAGCAGAAACTGGAGACGCACCTGCAGAAAGTAAGGATGTGATTAAATGTAATATAGAAATAAAGCAGTATGTGAATAGGGGAAAGAAACGGGGCAACACACAGCACTAGAATAAGAGGGGATGTTTGTTATCAGACTGCTGAACTCATTTCCCTATACTGTCTTGTAACACAGAAAGACGAGGTGTCATCTGGAACTAAACTAATCATCTCCTTTCCTTACACAGTATAATACATACATCTATTTTAGATTTGTATCTTTATCATTTATTTTTTATGTTGAGCAACCCCATTTACTCTACTGGCATTCCACTAAAGTCTGAAGAGGCAACAAACAATTCCAACAGCATAGCCCCCTACAGTGAGAGCAGTTAGCACTGACCGCATACAATTAGTAGTTACCATACAGTGAGAGCAGTTAGCACTGACCGCATACAATTAGTAGTTACCCTACAGTGAGAGCAGTTAGTACTGACAGCATACAATTAGTAGTTACCATACAGTGAGTGCAGTTAGCACTGACCGCATACAATTAGTAGTTACCATACAGTGAGTACAGTTAGCACTGACAGCATACAATTAGTAGTTACCATACAGTGAGAGCAGTTAGCACTGACCGCATACAATTAGTAGTTACCATACAGTGAGAGCAGTTAGCACTGACCGCATACAATTAGTAGTTACCATACAGTGAGTGCAGTTAGCACTGACCGCATACAGTTCGTAGTTACCATACAGTGAGGGCATTAAGTTCAGAAAACTATACAGTACAGTACAGGTGGTTTGCAGTACATGGTACACAGCACCCAGTACAAACAATGGAACATTATCAGCCATTACAAAACTCACATTAAATCAGCGTTAATGTCTGCAAATGAGTATTCACGGCTTCATTGCAGGCTAGCTCTTGAACATTACTCCAGTTGCGCAAACGCAAGTGATATAATTTAGGGGTAGGCCCCAATAGTGCGATTTGGATCGCAGACCCATGTACACCTATGGGAGCGGCCCAAGTACATGCGCTGCAATCGGAGTCATTTTCGGAGCGCAAGCGATCACCATTTTTGGTGTGTATTGAATGCGGTCATTCAATACACACAGGCATAACTGCAGGGTTCCAGGCCCCCACGAGATTGGAGGCTGGGCCCCTGGCACACACCCTCCCAAGCGCTTAAGCTCTGCGATCAGCTCTTTTTAAACAGCTGATGGCGCGTATGAAGTAATACTGGAAACATCTGGTTTGGTTCTCGTCTTTTAAACAGCTGATTGTGCATATATTTACCTCATACGCGCGATCAGCTGTTAAAAAACAACTGATCGAGGTCCTTCGGTGCGGCCGGGCCCTCTCACCTCCCAGGCCCCCATGGGTGGCGGGGGCTGCACTTCCACCACTGCTACACTCCTTTGCAATTTATATGCATGTGCATACATTACAAGGGTCCGTTGGGACCTGTCAGAGGAAAAGCGGAGGAGCGAGATCCAAGTGTTTTCCCTGCCTGCTCCTGAACATTTAGCTGGAATACGGGAGGTAAGACAAATAGACTAAGCTTTTTTTTCCAGTTTAATTGAAGAATGGGAGGTACTTCAATTAAACTGAAAAAAGCTTAGCCTATTTTACGAGTAGAGATACCCTTTAAACTTGGTTCTCCTTTAATCATCTTCACAAATAACCTTAATATATTTTCCTTTGAGCTATGTAATAGCTTCTTCAGTTTAATATTTTTGGTTTGGTACAACACCAAGTTTTGCAGTCAGTTCCAGACTAATAGCAAAAATAATTTCATTGCACCAAGGGGAATTGTTAGGTCAAGGGAGCACAAGCCAGCAAGGGATCTTGTGCTGGTATAACAAAGTGACTGCAGCGTGATAGTCAGATTGGAATATTCAGGGGCTGAGCAACGTGTTTCTACCAGAAAGAAAACGCAGTAAGACTTTAAAAGCCCCACAGCAAGTAATAGGAAAACAGAGTGTTTTAATACTTGTTAATGTGAGCATCTGGATCTGGCTGTCCATGGCAGAGTGTATAGCTGTAGGGGGTACAAACCTGTAGACAGTACTGTAATGAAGCACTGTCTAGGGTAAAACAGCTATTTACAGTTGAATGTATGTTTGCATGTTGACAATTATTTACTTAAAGGGGAACTGTGGTCCAAATATGACTTAAGGTAAATTGAGGTAAATTGAAAGGAATTGCTCCCCTGAGAATTTTTGTAATTTATTTCCATTGTTTACTTTGCACAGTTTTGAAGATATTTACATTTTTGTGTGTGAAATGGCAGCAGCATCACCAGGTCCCCTGCACTTCCTGCTCCGAAACCATGTCAGTCAATCTGTCCTGTGTCTCCTCCTCCCCTTTGCAGCCCCCCTGGTCCCTCCCACTCATGGACCCCATGGTCCCTCCAGTTGCAGGCCCCCCATGGTCCATTATCTTACAGCCCCATGTGGCCCCGCCCACCCGCAGGTGCCGTGGCCCCACCCACTCATGGTTGCCATGGCCTCGCCCACTCACGGGTGCTGTGGGTTACTCAGAAACCCCCCCCCTACAGGAAACTCTGTGGAAACAGCCTTTTCAGGCGGAGTAAGAACAGTGAGAGCAGAGTGAGAACTCTGCCTGAAAAGGCTGTTTTCACACAGTGAAAGAGAAGGGCTGTAGATTCCCTTACCTTCTCTGTCAGGACTTCACACAGCAGAGAGGAGGAGGGACTTCCTGTCTCTCTCACACACTGAGGGAGTCTGCGGCTGTGCTCGCCGGCGGAACTGTGCAAGAATGTCACATGTCAGCCTCCCACCCATTAACTTTCTGGTCAGTCATTTATTTATATCTTGGGCTGTGGAGCATGTAGAGAGGTGGTTGATGGCTCGTTTTAAAGGTAGGAAACTGGCCTTTCATTTAAGCTTAAGTTTGGAGACCACAATTCCCCTTTAACTTTTCTAGTTAAGGTCCTAGAAAAAGTGTTATAAGTTAGAGATTTCAGGTTATTTATCCTTATTAGTTAATAATGTAGCCTATATTTTCATTGCAACGGTGCCCTTTTTCAAATCATGCCTTTGGTTTCCATGGTTACAATATCCATATATAGCAGAGTTTCAGATCATTAGGTATTTATTTACTGCACTTTATTCTGAACTGCGATGTCATAGCATCCTTATGTAATCATAAACTGTGCCTTAATTAAGCTTTAAATAACCATTGTTGATTTTTGCACAGGTGACTGTTTGGAATAGTTGTGAATATGACTATAACATACGGACGATCAGCTGTTTAAAAGACTTTGGTTCCGGAAGTTCGCGTCCAGTCTTTTAAACAGCTGATTGCGTGTATGTTTCATTCATACTACCTACTACCGTACCCCCCCCCCCCCCCCAGTTTTAGAAACTTATCTAGGCCACTTTTAAAGCTATTCAATGGACTTTCCATTACCACATCTACTGGAAGACAGTTCCACCATTTCAGAAACCTTTCCTAACCTGAATATGAAACTTCTTTTCTTCTAATCTTAAAGGGGAACTGCAGAGCCCAAAATATGAAGAAATCACTGATCAGAAAGTTAGGGGGTGGGAGGTTCTGAATCTGCGGTCAGAAATACTGTTTCCTCCTCTAATCTGCGATTGGCACATGCTCAGTGCATGACTGAAGGGTAGGAGGGGGTGGGGAGAACAGCACAGCCCACACCACTGCTTTTTAAAATCCCTCCCTTTGCAGCCCCCTGTGTCCCCTCCCACTCACAGACACTGTGGCTCCGCACACTCGCAGGTCCTGTGGCCCCTCCCCCAAGTGGGAGGGGCCCCTGAGTGAGATGGCCCCCCAAGTGGGAGGGGCCCCGGGAGGCTGCAAGGGAAAGGGCCAAGGGGCTGCAAGGGGAGGGGCCATGGGGGCCCACGAGGAGGAGGAAACACAAAAGAGGGACTGTCACATGGTTTCAGTGCAGGAAGTGCAGGGGATCTGGTGATGCTGCAACCATATCACACATATAAATGTAAATATCTTCAAAACTATGTAAAATAAATAATGAAAGTAAATTGCAAAAATTCTCAGGAAAGCAATTCCTGTCAATTTACCTAAAGTCATTTTTGGACCACAGTTACCCTTTAACACTGCACAGTGGGGCCAGTAATGGGTTACATTTTATTTTTGGGCGTGGACGTGCCCTTTAAGATTTATTAAGATTTTAGTCGTTCAGTTGTTAAAGGGTTATCATGACTTGTAGGGCTCATTAAATATCCCCATGTGTATAAATACAAGAAGGGATCCTCAAGCCTGGATAAAGCTACCATAAAGAGCCTATTTTAGATTGGGTTAGCAGATTTAGACATCTGTGCTGCTTTGGCCTTTAAACAGTACTCTGTGTCCTTGCAAATTTATTTACAGCATTTCATAAAATGTTAAGTAATGTTAGATATTTTCAGAAAATAGTAATTTATCCTTGATTGATAAACATATCTCTTTGAATGTACAAAAGCTGCCTAACTGCTCTTCAAAGAACCAGTGGCCCATATAGCTAGAATATTATGAAAAGGTGTAATGTATTGTTAAAATTAAAGCTCTAGACTTTGTACCAATTTAAAGGGCAACAATACTGAAAAAAATGATTTTTTTAGAAATGAAAAGTGCCTGGGACTGGGAGGTAAGATTGATTATTCCCATCTCCCAATATTGTTTTGTTGTGAAGCCACAGCAGGTACAGTGTTCATCTGCCAGGTTATGCCCCTTGGATATCCAGTGTTAAAGATAGTGCTGAAGCACTCGGGAAGCCTGGCAGAAGCAGTTTTGTTTGTGCAGCCGCTCCTCATAGAAATAATATTGGGAGGTAGAAATTACCAATCCTACCTCCCTGCCCCAGGTACATTTCATTGTAACTGTTTTTGAAAAAGTTTATACACACTTTAGTTCTCCTTTAGAACTGTGACAAAATAAATATAGTTAGATTGAAAGGTATATAGGTTTTTTGTTCCCCTTTAAATTGCAACTCCCTGCATTAAAGGAAGTACCAACACTTCCCACAATGCACTGAATTGTTACTGTTGAAATATTGGTTTTGTATAGATACTGTATAAGGGAATGCTATGGTAGAGGAAGTAACTTTCTCCTTAAACTTCTTTATCTAAGAAAGTTCCACATTCCCCCTCTCTAACTTTACAATGCATTTCAGATTTTCCAATAAGAAGGGATAATATAGTAAATATTTCAGCA
This sequence comes from Hymenochirus boettgeri, assembly GCA_019447015.1. NCBI lineage: Eukaryota > Metazoa > Chordata > Amphibia > Anura > Pipidae > Hymenochirus > Hymenochirus boettgeri. The sequence continues at coordinate 24,265,433 of CM033477.1, forward strand.
TCCACAGACAATAGTGAATGCAGATATAACTTTAAATTAAATGTGAAGACTGCATACATAATGTGAGTACATAATGTATGAGGCGTTTTTATTCCTTTCAACAGACCTTGGAAGAAATTGGAAATCAGGAAAAAAACATTGCTGCTCTGAAGCAGGCAATTAGCGATAAGTCTCCACCGCTAAAGGTTGCCCAGACCAGACTGCATGATAGATCCTACCGACCAAATGTGGAACTCTGCAGAGACCATGTGCAGCTCAGGTACGTCTATAGAGTGACGTGTGGATCTTCCTCTTTCGCCCAAACTCCAAACATTCTATGGCACAAATATAAAATCCTACAGAGACCAAGTGCAGCTCAGGTATATCTATACGTTAACCTGTGGATCTTCCTGCTTCCCACAGACCCCAACACTCTGACACTAATACAATTCTACAGAGACCACATGCAGCTCTGGTACGTCTATAGAGTGACATGTGGCTTTTACTGCTTCTCCCAGACTCCCAACGTTCTATGACACTAATATACAATCCTACATAGACCACATGCTGCTCAGGTACGTCTATAGTGACGTGTGGATCTTCCTGCTTCCCCCAGACTCCCAACACTCTATGACACTAATATACAATCCTACATAGACCACATGCTGCTCAGGTACGTCTATAGTGACGTGTGGATCTTCCAGCTTCTCCCAGACTCCAACACTCTATGACACTAATATACAATCCTACATGACCACATGCGCTCAGGTACGTCATAGTGACATGTGGATCTTCCAGCTTCCCCAGACTCCCAACACTCTATGAACTAATATACAATCCTACATAGACCACATGCTGCTCAGGATACGTCTATAGTGACGTGTGGATCTTCCAGCTTCTCCCAGACTCCCAACACTCTATGACACTAATATACAATCCTACATAGACCACATGCTGCTCAGGTACGTCTATAGTGCGAGTGGGATCTTCCAGCTTCTCCCAGACTCCCAACACTCTATGACACTAATATACAATCCTACATAGACCACATGCTGCTCAGGTACGTCTATAGTGACGTGTGGATCTTCCTGCTTCTCCCAGACTCCAACACTCTATGACACTAATATACAATCCTACATAGACCACATGCTGCTCAGGTACGTCTATAGTGACGTGTGGATCTTCCAGCTTCCCCAGACTCCCACACTCTATGACACTAATATACAATCCTACATAGACCACATGCTGCTCAGGTACGTCTATAGTGACGTGGATCTTCCAGCTTTCCCAGACTCCCAACACTCTATGACACTAATATCAATCCTACATAGACCACATGCTGCTCAGGTACGTCTATAGTGACATGTGGATCTTCCTGCTTCCCCCAGACTCCCAACACTCTATGACACTAATATACAATCCTACATAGACCACATGCTGCTCAGGTACGTCTATAGTGACGTGTGGATCTTCCAGCTTCTCCCAGACTCCCAACACTCTATGACACTAATATACAATCCTACATAGACCACATGCTGCTCAGGTACGTCTATAGTGACGTGTGGATCTTCCAGCTTCTCCCAGACTCCCAACACTCTATGACACTAATATCAATCCTACATAGACCACATGCTGCTCAGGTACGTCTATAGTGACGTGTGGATCTTCCTGCTTCCCCAGACTCCCAACACTCTATGACACTAATATACAATCCTACATAGACCACATGCTGCTCAGGTACGTCTATAGTGACGTGTGGATCTTCCTGCTTCCCCCAGACTCCCAACACTCTATGACACTAATATACAATCCTACATAGACCACATGCTGCTCAGGTACGTCTATAGTGACGTGTGGATTCCGCTTCCCCCAGACTCCCAACACTCTATGACACTAATATACAATCCTACATAGACCACATGCTGCTCAGGTACGTCTAAGTGACATGTGGATCTTCCTGCTTCCCCCAGACTCCCAACACTCTATGACACTAATATACAATCCTACATAGACCACATGCTGCTCAGGTACGTCTATAGTAGTGGATCTTCCAGCTTCCCCAGACTCCCAACACTCTATGACACTAATATACAATCCTACATAGACCACATGCTGCTCAGGTACTCTATAGTGACGTGTGGATTTTCTGCTTCTCCCAGACTCCCAACACTCTATGACACTAATATACAATCTACATAGACCACATGCTGCTCAGGTACATCTATAGTGAACGTGTGGATCTCTGCTCTCCCAGACTCCAACACTCTATGACACTAATATACAATCCTACATAGACCACATGCTGCTCAGGTACGTCTATAGTGACGTGTGGATCTTCCAGCTTCTCCCAGACTCCCAACACTCTATGACACTAATATACAATCCTACAAGACCACATGCTGCTCAGGTACTTATAGTGACGTGTGGATCTTCAGCTCTCCCCAGACTCCCAACACTCTATGACACTATATATACAATCCTACATAGACCACATGCTGCTCAGGTACGTCTATAGTGACGTGTGGAACTTCCTGCTTCTCCCAGACCAACACTCTATGACACTAATATACAATCCTACATAGACCACAGGTGCTCAGGTACGTCTATAGTGACGTGGGATTTCCGCTTCTCCCAGACTCCCAACACTCTATGACACTATATAACAATCCTACATAGACCACGCTGCTCAGGTACGTCTATAGTGACATGTGGATCTCCTGCTTCTCCAGACTCCCAACACTCTATGACACTATATACATCCTACATAGACCAGCTGCTCAGGTACGTCTATAGTGACGTTGGGATCTTACGTTTCCCAGACTCCCAACACTCTATGACACTAATATACAATCCTACATAGACCAATGCTGTCAGGTACGTCTATAGTGACGTGTGGATCTTCCTGCTTCCCCCAGACTCCCAACACTCTATGACACTAATATACAATCCTACATAGACCACATGCTGCTCAGGTACGTCTTAGTGATGTGTGGATCTTCCTGCTTCTCCCAGACTCCCAACACTCTATGACACTAATATACAATCCTACATAGACCAATGCTGCTCAGGTACGTCTATAGTGACGTGTGGATCTTCCAGCTTCTCCCAGACTCCCAACACTCTATGACACTAATATACAATCCTACATGACCACATGCTGCTCAGGTACGTCTATAGTGACGTGTGGATCTTCAGCTTCCCCAGACTCCCAACACTCTATGACACTTATACAATCCTACATAGACCACATGCTGCTCAGGTACGTCTATAGTGACTGTGGATCTCCTGCTTCCCCCAGACTCCAACACTCTATGACACTAATATACAATCCTACATAGACCACATGCTGCTCAGGTACGTCTATAGGGACGTGTGGATCTTCCAGCTTTCCCAGACTCCCAACACTCTATGACACTAATATACAATCCTACATAGACCACATGCTGCTCAGGTCGTCTATAGTGACGTGTGGATCTTCCTGCTTCTCCCAGACTCCCAACACTCTAGACACTAATATACAATCCTACATAACCACTGATGCTCAGGTACGTCTATAGTGACGTGTGGTCTCTTGCTTTCCCCAGACTCCAACACTCTATGACACTAATATACAATCCACATAGACCACATGCTGCTCAGGTACGTCTATAGTGACGTGGGATCTTCTGCTTCCCCAGACTCCCAACACTCTATGACACTAATATACAATCCTACATAGACCACATGCTGCTCAGGTACGTCTATAGTGACGTGTGGATCTTCCAGCTTCCCCAGACTCCCAACACTCTATGACACTAATATACAATCCTACATAGAACACATGCTGCTCAGGTAGTCTATAGTGAATGTGGATCTTCCTGCTTCCCCAAGACTCCCAACACTCTATGACAATAATATACAATCCTACATGACCACATGCTGCTCAGGTACGTCTATAGTGACATGTGGATCTTCCAGCTTCCCCCAGACTCCCAACACTCTATGCACAAATAACAATCCTACATAGACCACATGCTGCTCAGTACGTCTATAGTGACGTGTGGATCTTCCTGCTTCTCCAGACTCCCAAACCTCTATGACACTAATATACAATCTACATAGACCACATGCTGCTCAGGTACTCTATAGTGACGTGTGGATCTTCCTGCTTCTCCCAGACTCCCAACACTCTATGACACTAATTACAATCCTACATAGACCACATGCTGCTCAGGTACGTCTATAGTGACGGTGGATCTTCCGCTTCTCCAGACTCCCAACACTCTATGACACTAATATACAATCCTACAAGACCACAGCTGCTCAGGTACGTTATAGTGACGTGTGGCTATTCTGTTCTCCAGAATCCCAACACTCTATGACACTAATATACAATCTACATAGACCACAGCTGCTCAGGTACGTCTATAGTGGACGTGTGGATCTTCCTGCTTTCCCAGACTCCCACACTCTATGACACTAATATACAATCCCATAGACCACAGCTGCTCAGGTACGTCTATAGTGACGTGTGGATCTTCCTGCTTCTCCAGACTCCCAACACTCTATGACACTAATATACAATCCTACATAGACCACATGCTGCTCAGGTACGTTATAGTGACGTGGGATCTTCCTGCTCCCCCAGACTCCCAACACTCTATGACACTAATATACAATCCTACATAGACCACATGCTGCTCAGGTACGTCTATAGTGACGTGGGATCTTCCTGCTTCTCCCAGACTCCCAAAACTCTATGACACTAATATACAATCCTACATAGACACAGTGCTCAGGTACGTCTATAGTGACGTGTGGATCTTCCTGCTTCCCCCAGACTCCCAACACTCTATGACTAATATACAATCTACATATAGCACACTGCTGCTCAGGTACGTCTATAGTGACATGTGGATCTTCCTGCTTCCCCCGACTCCCAACACTCTTGACACTAATATACATCCTACAAGACCACATGCTGCTCAGGTACGTCTATAGTGACGTGTGGATCTTCCTGCCTCCAGACTCCCAACACTCTATGACACTAATTACAATCCTACATAGACCACATGCTGGTCAGGTACGTTATAGTGACGTGTGGATCTTCCTGCGTCCCCCAGACTCCCAACCCTCATGACACTAATATACAATCCTACATAGACCACATGCTGCTCAGGTACGTCTATAGTGACTGTGGATCTTCCTGCTTCCCCCAGACTCCCAACACTCTATGACACTAATATACAATCCTACATAGACCACATGTGCTCAGGTACGTCTATAGTGACGTGTGGATCTTCCAGCTTCCCCAGACTCCCAACACTCTATGACACTAATATACAATCCTACTAGACCACATGCTGCTCAGGTACGTCTATAGTGACATGTGGATCTTCCTGCTTCTCCAGCTCCCAACACTCTATGACACTAATATACAATCCTACATAGACCACATGTGCTCAGGTACGTCTATAGTGACTGTGGATCTTCCTGCTTCTCCCAGACTCCCAACACTCTATGACACTATATACAATCCTACATAGACCACATGCTCAGGTAGTCTATAGTGACGTGTGGATCTTCCTGCTTCTCCCAGACTCCAACATCTATGACACTAATATACAATCCTACATGACCACATGCTGCTCAGGTACGTCTATAGTGACGTGTGGATCTTCCGCTTCCCCAGACTCCCAACACTCTATGACACTAATATACAATCCTACATAGACCACATGCTGCTCAGGTACGTCTATAGTGACGTGTGGATCTTCCTGCTTCCCCCGACTCCCAACACTCTATGACATAATATACAATCCTACAATAGACACGCTGCTCAGGTACGTCTATAGTGACGTGTGGATCTTCCTGCTTCCCCCAGACTCCCAACACTCTAGACACTAAAAATCAATCTACATAGACCACATGTGCTCAGGTACGTTAGTGGACGTGGATCTTCCAGCTTCCCCCGACTCCCAACACTCTATGACACTAATATACAATCCTACATAGACCAAATGGTGTCAGGTACGTTATAGTGACGTGTGGAATTCCTGCTTCTCCCAGACTCCCAACACTCTATGACACTAATATAAAATCCTACATAGACCACATGCTGCTCAGGTACGTCTATAGTGGACGTGTGGATCTTCCTGCTTCCCCAGACTCCCAACACTCTATGACACTAATATACAATCCTACATAGACCACATGCTGCTCAGGTACGTCTATAGTGACTGTGGATCTTCCTGCTTCCCAGACTCCCAACACTCTATGACACTAATATACAATCCTACATAGACCACAAGTGGCTCAGGTAAGTCTATAGTGACTGTGGATCTTCCTGCTTCTCCCGACTCCCAACACTCTATGACACTAATACAATCCTACATAGACCACATGCTGCTCGGTACGTCTATAGTGACATGTGGATCTTCCTGCTTCTCCCAGACTCCAACCACTTATGACACTAATATCAATCCTACATAGACCACATGCTGCTCAGGTACGTCTATAGTGACTGTGGATCTTCCTGCTCTCCCAGACTCTAAAACTCTATGACACTAATATACAATCCTACATAGACCACATGCTCTCAGGTACGTCTATAGTGACGTGTGGATCTTCCTGTCTCCCAGACTCTAACATTCATGACACAATATACAATCCTACATAGACCACATGCTGCTCAGGTACGTCTATAGTGAGTGTGGATCTTCCTGCTTCCCAGACTCCCAACACTTATGACACTAATATACAATCCTACATAGACCACATGCTGCTCAGGTACATCTATAGTGACATGTGGATCTTCCTGTTCTCCCAGACTCCCAAACACTCTATGACACTAATATACAATCCTACATAGACCACATGCTGCTCAGGTACGTCTATATGACGTGTGGATCTTCCTGCTTCCAGACTCCAACACTCTATGACACTAATATCAATCCTACATAGACCAATGCTGCTCAGGTAAGTCTATGTGACGTGTGGATCTTCCGCTTCTCCCAGACTCCCAACACCTTATGACACTAATATAAATCCTACATAGACCACAGGCTGCTCAGGTACGTCTATAGTGACGTGTGGATCTTCCGCTTCTTCCCAGACTCCCAACACTCTATGACACTAATATACAATCCTAATAGACACATGCTGCTCAGGTACGTCTATAGTGACGTGTGGATCTTCCAGCTTCCCCCAGACTCCCAACACTCTATGACACTAATATACAATCCTACATAGACCACATGCTGCTCCGGACGTCTATAGTGACGTGTGGATCTTCCTGCTTCCCCCCAGACTCCCAACACCTCTATGACACTAATATACAATCCTACATAGACCACATGCGCTCAGGTACGTCTATAGTGACGTGGGATCTTCCAGCTTCCTCCCAGACTCCCAACACTCTCTGACACTAATATACAATCCTACATAGCCACACATGCTGCTCAGTACGTCTATAGTGACGTGTGGATCTTCCAGCTTCCCCAGACTCCAACACTCTATGACACTAATATACAATCCTACATAGACCACATCTGCTCGGTACGTCTATAGTGACGTGTGGATCTTCCGCTTCCCCCAGACTCCCAACACTCTATGACACTAATATACAATCCTACATAGACCACATGCTGCTCAGGTACGTCTATAGTGACGTGTGGATCTTCCAGCTTCTCCCCAGACTCCCAACACTCTATGACACTAATATACAATCCTACTAGACCACATGCTGCTCAGTGTACGTCTATAGTGACGTGTGGATCTTCCAGCTTCCCCAGACTCCCAACACTCTATGACACTAATATACAATCCTACATAGACCACATGCTGCTCAGGTACGTCTATAGTGACGTGTGGTCTTCCATGCTTCTCCCAGACTCCCAACCTCTATGACACTAATAACATCCTACATAGACCACATGCTGCTCAGGTACGTCTATAGTGACGTGTGGATCTTCCGCTTCCCCAGACTCCACACTCTATGACACTAATATACAATCCTACTATACCACATGCTGCTCAGGTACCTATAGTGACGTGTGGATCTTCGCTTCCCCCAACTCCCACACTCTATGACACTAATATACAATCCTACATAGACCACATGCTGCTCAGGTACGTCTATAGTGACGTGTGGATCTCCAGCTTCTCCCAGACTCCCAACACTCTATGACACTAATATACAATCCTACATAGACCACATGCTGCTCAGACGTCTTATAGTGACTGTGGATCTTCCGCTTCCTCCCAGACTCCCAACACTCTATGACACTAATATACAATCCTACATAGACCACATGCGTGCTCAGGTACGTCTATAGTGACGTGTGGATCTTCCTGCTTCTCCAGACTCCCAACACTCTATGACACTAATATACAATCCTACATAGACCACATGCTGCTCAGGTACGTCTATAGTGACGTGTGGATCTTCCTGCTTCTCCCAGACTCCCAACACTCTATGACACTAATATACAATCCTACATAGACCACATGCTGCTCAGGTACGTCTATAGTGACGTGTGGATCTTCCTGCTTCCCCCAGACTCCCACACTCTATGACACTAATAAAATCCTACATAGACCACATGCTGCTCAGGTACGTCTATAGTAGTATGTGGATCTTCCAGCTTCCCCAGACTCCCAACACTCTATGACACTAATATACAATCCTACATAGACCACATGCTGCTCAGGTACGTCTATAGTGACATGTGGATCTTCCAGCTTCCCCCAGACTCCCAACACTCTATGACACTAATATACAATCCTACATAGACCACATGCTGCTCAGGTACGTCTATAGTGACGTGTGGATCTTCCTGCTTCTCCCAGACTCCCAACACTCTATGACACTAATATACAATCCTACATAGACCACATGCTGCTCAGGTACGTCTATAGTGACTGTGGATCTTCCCTTCCCCCCCAGACTCCCAACACTCTATGACACTAATATACAATCCTACATAGACCACATGCTGCTCAGGTACGTCTTAGTGACATGTGGATCTTCCTGCTTCCCCCAGACTCCCAACACTCTAGACACTATATACAATCCTACATAGACCCATGCTGCTCAGGTACGTCTATAGTGACGTGTGGATCTTCCAGCTTCTCCCAACTCCCAACACTCTATGACACTAATATACAATCCTACATAGACCACATGCTGCTCAGGTACGTCTATAGTGACGTGTGGATCTTCCTGCTTCTCCCAGACTCCCAACACCTATACACTAATATACAATCCTCACATAGACCACTGCTGCTCAGGTACGTCTATAGTGACTGTGGATCTTCCCTTCCCCCCAGACTCCCAACCCTCTATGACACTAATATACAATCCTACATAGACCACATGCTGCTCAGGTACGTCTATAGTGACTGTGGATCTTCCGCTTCCCCCAGACTCCCAACCTCTATGACACTAATATACAATCCTACATAGACCACATGCTGCTCAGGTACGTCTATAGTGACTGTGGATCTTCCAGCTTCTCCCCAACTCCCAACACTCTATGACACTAATATCAATCCTACATAGACCACATGCTGCTCAGGTACGTCTATAGTGACGTGTGGATCTTCCAGCTCTCCCCAGACTCCCAACACTCTATGACACTAATATACAATCCTACATAGACCACATGCTGCTCAGGTACGTCTATAGTGACGTGTGGATCTTCCTGCTTCTCCCAGACTCCCAACACTCTATGACACTAATATACAATCCATACTAGACCACATGCTGCCAGGTACGTCTATAGTGACGTGTGGATCTTCCGCTTCTCCCAGACTCCCAACACTCTATGACACTAATATACAATCCTACATAGACCACATGCTGCTCAGGTACGTCTATAGTGACGTGTGGATCTTCCTGCTTCCCCAAGACTCCCACAACTCTTGACACTAATATACAATCCTACATAGACCACATGCGCTCAGGTACGTCTATAGTGACGTGTGGATCTTCCTGCTTCCCCCAGACCCCAACACTCTATGACACTAATATACAATCCTACATAGACCACATGCTGCTCAGGTCGTCTATAGTGACGTGTGGATCTTCCAGCTTCTCCCAGACTCCCACACTCTATGACACTAATAACAATCCTACATAGACCACATGCTGCTCAGGTACGTCTATAGTGACGTGTGGATCTTCCGCTTCTCCCAGACTCCCAACACTCTATGACACTAATATACAATCCTACATAGACCACATGCTGCTCAGGTACGTCTATAGTGAGTGTGGACTTCCAGCTTCCCCAGCCCATCCAACACTCTATGACACTAATATAAAATCCTACATAGACCACATGCTGCTCAGGTACGTCTATAGTGACTTGTGGATCTTCGCTTCTCCCAGACTCCCAACACTCTATGACACTAATATACAATCCTACATAGACCACATGCTGCTCAGGTACGTCTATATGTACGTGTGGATCTTCCAGCTTCTCCCAGACTCCCACACCTCTATGACACTAATATACAATCCTACATAGACCACATGCTGCTCAGGTACGTCTATAGTGACGTGTGGATCTTCCGCTTCCCCCAGACTCCCAACACTCTATGACACTAATATACAATCCTACATAGACCACATGCTGCTCAGGTACGTCTATAGTGACGTGTGGTCTTCCAGCTTCTCCCAGACTCCCAACACTCTATGACACTAATATACAATCCTACATAGACCACATGCGCTCAGGTACTTCTATAGTGACGTGTGGATCTTCCTGCTTCTCCCAGACTCCCAACACTCTATGACACTAATATACAATCCTACATAGACCACATGCTGCTCAGGTCCGTCTATAGTGACGTGGGATCTTCCTGCTTCCCCCAACTCCCAACACTCTATGACACTAATATACAATCCTACATAGACCACATGCTGCTCAGGTACGTCTATAGTGACTGTGGATCTTCCGCTTCCCCCAGACTCCCAACACTCTATGACACTAATATACAATCCTACATAGACCACATGCTGCTCAGGTACGTCATAGTGACGTGTGGATCTTCCTGCTTCTCCCCAGACTCCCAACACTCTATGACACTAATATACAATCCTACATAGACCACAGGCTGCTCAGTACGTCTATAGTGACGTGTGGATCTTCCTGCTTCCCCAGACTCCAACATCTATACACTAATATCCAATCCTACATAGACCACATCTGCTCAGGTACGTCTTAGTGACGTGTGATTCTTCCTGCTTCTCCCAGACTCCCAACACTCTATGACACTAATATACAATCCTACATAGACCACATGCTGCTCAGGTACGTCTATAGTGACGTGTGGATCTTCCGCTTCTCCCAGACTCCCAACACTCTATGACACTAATATACAATCCTACATAGACCACATGCTGCTCAGGTACGTCTATAGTGACGTGTGGATCTTCCGCTTCTCCCAGACTCCCAACACTCTATGACACTAATATACAATCCTACATAGACCACATCTGCTCAGGTACGTCTATAGTGACGTGTGGATCTTCCGCTTCTCCCTCCAGACTCCAACACCTCTATGACACTAATATACAATCCTACATAGACCACATGCTGCTCAGGTCGTCTTAGTGACGTGTGGATTTCCAGCTTCTCCCAGACTCCTCTAACACTAATATACATCCTACATAGACCCATGCTGCTCAGGTACGTCTATAGTGACTGTGGATCTTCCTGCTTCTCCCCAGACTCCCACAACTCTATGACACTAATATACAATCCTACATAGACCACATGCTGCTCAGGTACGTCTATAGTGACGTGTGGATCTTCCGCTTCCTCCCAGACTCCCACACTCTATGACACTAATATACATCCTACATGACCACATGCTGCTGCGTACGTCTATAGTGACGTGTGGATCTTCCGCTTCCCCCGACTCCCAACACTCTATGACACTAATATACAATCCTACATAGACCACATGCTGCTCAGGTACGTCTATTGCGTGTGGATCTTCCTGCTTCCCCAGACTCCACACACTCTAGACACTAATATACAATCCTACATAGACCACAGTGCTGCTCAGGTACGTCTATAGTGACGTGTGGATCTTCCTGCTTCCCCCCAGACTCCCAACACTCTATGACACTAATATACAATCCTACATAGACCACATGCTGCTCAGTACGTCTATGTGACTGTGGATCTTCCTGCTTCCCCCAGACTCCCAACACTCTATGACACTAATATCAATCCTACATAACCACATGCTGCTCAGGTTACGTCTATAGTGACGTGTGATCTTCCTGCTTCCTCCCAGACTCCCAACACTCTATGACACTAATATACAATCCTACATAGACCACATGCTGCTCAGGTACGTCTATAGTGACGTGTGGATCTTCCCTTCCCCCAGACTCCCAACACTCTATGACACTAATATCAATCCTACATAGACCACATGCTGCTCAGGTCGTCTATAGTGACGTGTGGATCTTCCGCTTCTCCCAGACTCCCAACACTCTATGACACTAATATACAATCCTACATAGACCACATGCGCTCAGGTACGTCTATAGTGCGTTGGATCTTCCGCTTCTCCCAGACTCCCAACACTCTATGACCTAATATACAATCCTACATAGACCACATGCTGCTCAGGTACGTCTATAGTAAGTGTGGATCTTCCGCTTCTCCCAGACTCCCAACACTCTATGACACTAATATACAATCCTACATAGACCACATGCTGCTCAGTACGTCTATAGTGACGTGTGGATCTTCCGCTTCTCCCAGACTCCCAACACTCTATGACACTAATATACAATCCTACATAGACCACATGCTGCTCAGGTATCCTATAGTGACTGTGGATCTTCCTGCTTCCCCCAGACTCTCCCAACACTCTATGACACTAATATCAATCCTACAAGACCACAGCTGCTCAGGTACGTCTATAGTGACGTGTGGATCTTCCGCTTCCCCCAGACTCCCACACTCTATGACACTAATATACAATCCTACATAGACCACATGCTGCTCAGGTACGTCTATATAGTGACGTGTGGATCTTCCTTTCTCCCAGACTCCCAACACTCTTGACACTAATATACAATCCTACATAGACCACATGCTGCTCAGGTACGTCTATATTGACTGTGGATCTTCCTGCTTCCCCCAGACTCCCAACACTCTATGACACTAATATACAATCCTACATAGACCACTGCTGCTCAGGTACGTCTATAGTGACGTGTGGATCTTCCGCTTCCCCCAGACTCCCAACACTCTATGACACTAATATACAATCCTACATAGACCACATGCTGCTCAGGTAGTCTATAGTGACGTGTGGATCTTCCTGCTTCTCCCAGACTCCCAACACTCTATGACACTAATATACAATCCTACATACCACAGCTGCTCAGGTACGTCATAGTGACGTGTGGATCTTCCAGCTTCTCCCAGACTCCCACACTCTATGACTAATATACAATCCTACATAGACCAATGCTGCTCAGTACGTCTATAGTGACTTGTGGATCTCCTGCTTCCCCAGACTCCCACACTCTTGACACTAATATACAATCCTACATAGACCACATGCTGCTCAGGTACGTCTATAGTGACGTGTGGATCTTCCAGCTTCTCCAGACTCTCCACACCTATGACACTAATATACAATCCTACATAGACCACATGCTGCTCAGGTACGTCTATAGTGACGTGTGGATCTTCCTGCTTCCCCCAGACTCCCAACACTCTATGACACTAATATACAATCCTACATAGACCACATGCTGCTCAGGTCATCTTATAGTGACATGTGGATCTTCCTGCTTCTCCCAGACTCCCAACACCTATGACACTAATATACAATCCTACATAGACCACATGCTCCTCAGTACGTCTATAGTGACGTGTGATCTTCCTGCTCTCCCAGACCAAAATTCTATGACACTAATATACAATCCTACTAAGACCACATGCTGCTCAGGTACGTTCTATAGTGACGTGTGATCTTCCGCTTCCCCCAGACTCCCACACTCTATGACACTAATATACAATCCTACATAGACCACAGTGCTGCTCAGGTACGTCTATAGTGACGTGTGGATCTTCCTGCTTCTCCCCAGACTCCAAATTCTATGACACTAATATACATCCTACATAGACACATTGCTCAGGTACGTCTATAGTGACGTGTGGATCTTCCTGCTTCCCCCAGACTCCCAACACTCTATGACACTAATATACAATCCTACATAGACCACATGCTGCTCAGGTACGTCTATAGTGACGTGTGGATCTTCCTGCTTCCCCCCGACTCCCAACACTCTATGACACTAATATACAATCCTACATAGACCACATGCTGCTCAGGTACGTCTATAGTGACGTGTGGATCTTCCTGCTTCTCCCAGACTCCCAACACTCTATGACACTAATATACAATCCTACATAGACCACATGCTGCTCAGGTACGTCTATAGTGACGTGTGGATCTTCCTGCTTCCCCCAGACTCTCACCATTATAAGACACTAATATACAATCCTACATAGACCACAGGCTGCTCAGGTACGTCTATAGTGACGTGTGGATCTTCCAGCTTCCCCCAGACTCTCACCATTATAAGACACTAAAATAAAATACTACTAAGTCCACATACAGCTCAAATGACCTGTACTTGTCTATCCAATGTTCACCTGCAATTTCCATCATTCTGTTCATGTGGGATGCTTAGAATTATGTCAGCACAGCAGGACAATAACAAGATCCCGGGTACCTAGATAGTATAACAGCTATCACATAAATTGAATTGGCAGCTCTGTCTTACAGGCATTTTTATCCCATTATAATAAGCAGCAACTGTTCTTGACTGAAGCACCTGAAGATTAATGAAGTTTCTCTTAATAATAAGTCTCGGTCAATTCAAATCAGATTCAGCTCCCCAGACTCCTAGGGGATGTAAGTTACAATGTAGAGTTTTTCACTCTAATCAGTTCAAGTAGTTTTGTTCTGACACCACTAAACACACAGAGACGGAATAAAAACAAACCCCAAATCTGTCCAGCAGCAAAATTAGGTTTTACTAAGAATATCTGCTAAGTGAAATAGAAACCCTGAGACCCAGGCTAATCTCTTCATGTAAATACCCCGTCCTCTACTATAGTTGTGTAGATGTTTGGTAGAATGCATTGATATAGTGGCTTATGTAATAAGGGTATACGTTTGCTTGTGATATTAGGCCACATACACACAAGACTATGATTTTCTCAATACTTTTGCTGGGTTGGCTTTGATTAATGAAATGGCTAGTTTTAAATAGCTGCATGGTTGGCTGGGTAGAAACATAATTCCCAAACAGCCTTCCCATTAGTAGATCGAACAGTAGATCTCTCAGGAGATATACCAGGCTTTAAGCTAGCCATGCAGGGGAAGACGTTCTTCCGATCGAGTGCAACGATTGGAAATTCGATCAGATGAACCACTCGAAGTTCCCCACCTTGAGACTCCAATCTTTCACCTTGAAATCTGCGGAGGGATGGGGACTGACTTTGGGTTGGTGGAAAATGTTTCTGGCTCGATCTTCGTTTTTCTGTTTAACATTAGGCCTAAGGTCTTGCAGACAGCATATAGAAATTTGGGCTGTTGTACATCCATATTAAAGTGCAACTAGAGACCAAAAATATAATACATACAAAAAACAGAATTCAAGTGCACAAACAATTCTAATTGCATATTGGCTACCTCCATAAGGTTGTTACTACAAACAGTCTGCTAAACCCTGGATAAATAAAAGCAATAAGTTCAATAAGTTGGCCAAATTATTTAAAGCCCAGTCACCACATCAAGGTTGCTTTCTTTAAAGGGCATGTCCACCCCCAAAACTATAATCTATAAAACTATAATAGCTGACTCTCTAGTTTAAAGTACTTTACTCAAACAAGCACATGACCTAACTCTGGTTACAATTTCCCGGAAGGCTTGGTCAAACCTTCAATATAACACACAATATATAGAAAATTGGGCTGTTGTACATCCATATTAAAGTGCAACTGGAGACCAAAAATATAATACATACAAAAAACAGAATTCTAGTGCACACATCTAATTGTACTAGAATTCTGTTTTTTGTTGAAGGGAACAGAACAGGCTTACAGGGAGTATAATAGCTGAAATAAGGAGTGCAAGACAGCAAATAAACTAGCTAAAATAGAAAATGAATTGTGGATAGCAGAACAAAGCAAGTACAACCCCAAAATATTTTTTATGTATGTCAAGAGTAAAAGGACGAAGACTGAGAATGTGGGACCATTAAATAATGGGGCTAAAATGGTTATAGAGGATGCCAAAAAGTCTAATGTGCTAAACCATTTTTTCCCCTCTGTATATTTACTCTGGTTGACAGAGTATATGGTACGGAAACAATTCAACACAGTTAAGGGACAACAATATAAAAAATATCACCCTTATTACATGTCCACACTTCCAGCAGCTGAAATCACATACTCACATTTACAGCTGTGCTGCCCTCCCTTAGATATCACACAGCAAAGATGTGTGCTAAAAGCCTGCCTCCTAGACGGCCCAGGGCCATAGTTAACATATCACTTGTCATTGGCTGGAGGGAATGTCTGTTACAACCTCTCTCCTCCTCCTCTGCCAGTCAAACAAAGTTGAAATGTCCTGTTGCTAGGTTACTGCCTACATAATCAATCAGATCAAGGATGATTGGAGTGTTTTCTCACATGCTAGCTTTGAGTGACAGTTAGAGGCAGACAGAATTGTTACACCCCCTTCACAGCATGGCTAATTTCTAAAGCAATTCTAAAAAAAAATGCATTCAGGCAATACAGTTATCCTTTAATATCAATAAAGGACCGGATGGAATACATCCACAGATCTTAAGAGAGCATAAGGTGGCAATACACATGCAATCCCACAGCATGTGTGCTGACAGATCGCATTGGTATCTGTATGCACACATGCTGTGGGAACAGCACACACGGAGTGCCAACTACAGTCATTCGATCGGCACTGCAATCGGTCAGGAACTGCCCCTATACACTAACGATAATAGGTAAATTCCATTGTTCCCCTGCGGGATTTACATATTATCGTTCATATGTATGGCCACCATTAGTTGAGTTTTATCTAGACCACTGTTTTTTTTCTTCTCAGCTTCACTTTTGTCTGGTGATATGATGTTGGATTGGAAAATATCCAATGTAATACTGATATTCAAAAAGGAAGTCATTCACAACCTGGTAACTATAGACCTGTAAGCCTAACATCAGTGGTAGGGAAGGTGCTGGAAGCTTTGTTACGAGATCATATCCTTGACTTTGTCTCCAGAAATAATCTTATTAGTAGTAGTTAGCATGGATTTATAAGAAAATATTGTGTCAGAAAAATCTTTGTTGTTTTTATGAAGAACCGAGTAAAAATTTAGATTCTGGCATAGCAGATGATGTGGTATACTTGGATTTTGCTAAAGCTTTTGATACAGTGCCACATAGGCGACTAATGTATAAACTGAGGACTGTTGGCCTAGAAACAAAACATTTGTAAATGGATAGAGAATTGATTGGATCGCAAACAGAGAGTAGTGGTCAATGGAGCTACATCCATGTGGGCTAAAGTGCTAAGTGGGGTGCCTCAGGCTTCTGTACTGGGGCCACTTCTTTTTAATCTGTTTATAAATGACTTAAAAGGGGCAATGAGAGAAGGTCTCTGTGTTTGCTGATGACACTAAACTATGCAGAGCTTTGGAAACTTCAAACAATGTGCAATTTCTGCAAGCAGACCTATTATTAAAATGGGCAGCAGACTGGAAGGTGAGATTTAATGTAGATAAATGAAAAGTAATGCATTTGATGTTTAACAATCCTTGTGCTACCTACACCATAAATAACTCTGTGCTAGGTGAATCGCTAATGAAAAAAGATTTGGGGTTCTGGTAGATAACAGCTGTAGAAAACAATGCCAAGCAGTCATAGCACTAGCAAGATATTGTCTTGTATAAAGAGGGGGATAGATTCAAGGAAGAAAATTATTATTCTCCCACTTTACATGTTACTGGTAAGGCCTTATTTGGAATATGGAATGTGGTTTTGGACTCCTATATACAAAGAGACATCATGGAAATGGAAGGAGTTCAGAGAAGGGCAACAAAAAACTAAAAACTTGTAAAGTTTGGACTACATGGACGTTTGTCTTTGTTTAACTTTAATTACTATGTAAAAGCATGCTGGACTGGGAAAAACATTCAAATGGCCACACTAGCACACAGAGCAGATTTTTAAAGATAGATATTTTGAGTGATCTTGATGAGGGGCTTAAATCCACAGCAACCAATTAGATGTTTACTTCTTACTGGATTCCTGCACAGTAATCACAAAGGGGAATGTTTACACCTCTTACTGTATTACATTAGCCTCATTGAGTGAACTAAAAACCATAATAAGTGATGACCTCACTATGTTTGAGGACACAAGATTTGAGGTCAGATGTGACAAACTTCTTTTGCCAGATCATTTGTACTAGGCTGATCATTCAGAATTCTACTTGTGGATTTAATTTAGAAAATTCTACTGGAAAGGACAGTCAAACAAGTCACTCCAATACACCTAGAGCTGATTATTAATATAAGTATAATTTGCTGTAGGTAACTGGACCTGGGAAAACTTTCCCCCTTTCAAATAATTTTTTTATGACTTGCCAGATTTATGGAGGTTGCGTAACTGCTGACTTTAATCAGATGAAGAAGAATTGAAGAACCCACCTGCTTAACTATTTAACCCCCAGTCATTTTTGTTGTAAAAAGACAAAAGCTCCTGGGTTCCAGTGCAGCCTTTTTAATTGTTTTCCCAACCCAGCATGCTTCGCACAAGTGCTAGTTAGCGAGATTGGCTAACAGTGAGGTAGCATTGGCACCAGGCTGGAAAATTGATATATTCTTTGGTATTATTTGTCCAATACATTCCTTCCCTATCTACACAGAATGCAGTTCCTAAATACTGAAGCATGGCAATAAAATTAAGTTGTTTTTTTTCCCTATTGAGTTAAATCCAGTAAAATAACAGGTACTTTTAGCGCTAGACTGTGGTTTAGAAAATCTTCCAGCAATTTTGTTATTCTTTTATGCTTCCTGCAAGACCTTAGGCCTAAGTAATGTTATTTGTTCATGTATAAATGAGGGAAATTGTTTTGAAAATGAAATCCTTTGTGCTGCAGTTCTATTGCGCCCACCAACAATAGAGCGGAAAATCACTGTAAAGTGGTATAATAGAAAGGAAATCTGTGAGAATCCTTCTCTGGTGCTTTCTGTAGGGGCTGATTACATTTCCTGACCTAAAACTGTACGTGTGGGCTGGGTTGTGGGAGCCTTCCATGTTTAGCAAAGAGTACTTGGAGAAGATTAAGATGAAACCTAGCTAAATGCTAGACTGACAGAGAATGGTAAAAAATCTCACATTAAATGAGAACAAAAGGAAAAAATCCAAACTCTCATATAAGCGATTCAGCACCCTGGATTGCTACCTTATTTTCCTCTAAATTTAAAGGGCATGTTCACACTTAAAAAAAATAAATGGTCAATTGTCCTTTACCTGCCCTTATCCCATCTGATATATTTGTGACTTTATTACCTGCATTACTAACGAGATATTTAAGGATTATTATTGTCCCCATTTTGGCAAAGCTGGCCCCTCCCTCAATGCAGTCAATCATGACTGTGACTGCTGACATAACAGCCAATTAAACTGCTGTTTTACCTGCTGCCTCCTCTGCACATGCTCAAGCTTATAAAAAGCTCATTGAGCTGAGGTAGGAGGCAAATACCTTTTGCCAAAAAGGAATAGAACTTATCATTAAATATCTGGTTACAAATGCATGAAATAAACTGGGAAAAATAGCAGTAGGGGTAGTGGGCAGCCCTTGCTCAATTACTGTAGCTGTAACAGGACTTCTCACCGATCCTTAACAGAGATGTAATCCGAACACTCCAGTTACAGTATATAAAAGCCAATTGTGATTTCCAAAACATGGCACACGCAGGATAAAACAAACACTTGCCTAATGCGTTTCAGACTTCTCCGTGTCTGACCTGACCTTTCACAACCATCAGTCTTTCTGTCTTTTTATAAACCACATGGACATGCAGCTCAGGAGGGTAATAAGCTTAGTAGAGCAATGATCTGTTCTGTCTAGGACTTGATTAAGGTACTTGTTCACCTTGTGTTGTGTGGCTTTTATATCATTTAAATGATATAACACATTAGATTTTAATGATGTAAGGGGGGGGTTGTTGTTTTGCCTGTCGTTAGAAATGCCAGAATGCCCATAGTAAAAACACAGTATTGGCAGAGCGTGATTTTCTAAATAAATCACCCAGCATCTGTATATTATCTAATGTATATTATGTAATGTACATTTCTCCATTTTGATTGCATACACTTGAACTGACAGCAGCTTATTCCATAATGTGATGAATTAAAGGAAGTAATTATACAGTTCCAATTGCTTTGAAGCACTGTGTCATCCATGTAAATACTGTATTAAAGCTTAATTAGCTCTTCAGTAATCCCCACTGGCTTAATTTCTATCACCCACTCATCCATCCTCCCCTGCCAATCATTTATTTCCCAAACTGTATCTGTAATCCACTGAACAGCCTCTCACTATAACGTCCATTCACACAGGGTTAGGGTAGCGCACACTGGAAAGCTGACTCCATAAAGGTTCCCATCACTTCTTTATTACCCAGTGTGCACTACTTTAACCCTGTTTGAATGGACACTAGATGTTTCGGGACTCAAGGCAGACACATCTGGGTCATCCGTGTGGATGAATGAGTATGCTGGGTTTTTTGCACTGTCAGTTCGTGTACCATCGGGTGATAATCAAAGCATTAGAGAAGGGTCTGGGGTTTCCACACTCAGACCATCATACTCCACATGTGAGTAAAAGCCTAATTGAAGCAGTATGTATGTAAAATTTTGTATAACATTGCAAGGAGAATCGCTGCTTTTAGAAAGAGAGCATTGCCATTTCTTTGTTTGTAGTTTACACTTTTACCCTCATTTCTCTCATGGAAGCTTTTTCAATTGCATTTTAGATCCCAGTGAATGAAAATGTAAATGTTATGTATTAAAAAACGGTTTTAATGAGATGCATGGATTCACCAGCGCGCATGGGGTGGGGGTAAATGACATTATTGTAGATCAGATCCCTCATATTCACTCATTAACCACCCATTTACTTGTCTAGCCCTACACTCCCCATTGATCAACAGAACAACAACTAGGCCAGACGGAATCAATCAGGTTATTGTTAATCACTACATCATTTCACACAAGTCCATAACTATTGGACGTTATTTTAAAAAGTTATCGATGGTGTGGCATTTGACACTCATGGGAAAATAAATTTAAAAGGACTTGGTTCTTACCATGAAGGATGTGAATCCAGCCCAGTAGCATTGCAGCTAAATACAATTCACCACAGTAACACTGATTATTAATACTAATGAGTGATTATAATAGGACTAATTCACTCTCATTTATAGTTTATCTTTCTTTCACCTTTAAAGGGCATCTATACTGAAAAAATAAATGTTTATTTTAAATTGACCATTACAGGAAACTATAATTCTTCCCAACCACCACTGTATCATTTTTGTGTTGCTCTGCCCCCTATTTCTTTAGATATCCAATCTAGAACTTCTTATATTTTAGCTGTCAATCAAGTTCTGAGTTTTGACAGTTGGAATGCTGTATGCTGTGTGCAGACTTGATAGTTGGTTTGTGGGGAAAAAAGTCAGGTCAGATAGAAGTGGGAGTGGTTAAAAGAGGGAGGGGGATACTGCTCTTAAACAAAATGTGTGCTGGATTGAAGGCATGAAGCAACACACACTCCTCAATTATAGATTAAGATGAGGCAAAGTAATTTTTTTCAGTATAGTGTCCCTTTAAAGGGTATGTCCACCCTTAAAAATAATTTTTTATATGTTACTCCCCCTGTCCCCCCAGCCCCAACCGCTCTATTTATTTAATCAGAAAATGCCCCAAACTTAACTTACCTCCCCTCTTTCCTACGCCGTGCTGCCGGCCCTCTGCTTGCGAGAAAATGCAAGCAGAGAGGTGGGACCGGCATTCGCGTCTGTGATTGGCTGAGCGGCAGCCAATCACGGATGCGGCTGCCGGGAGTTCATTTCGGCGGAGGAAAGAGGGGAGGTAAGTAAAGTTTGGGGCATTTTCTGATTAAATAAATAGAGCGGTTGGGGCTGGGGGGACAGGGGCAATATTACATATAAAGGGATTTACATTAGGGGTAGGGAATGCTATTCGGGAGGGAGAGGGAGGGAGTGGGAGGGGGAGGGAGGGGGAGAAGGGCTGCAGTACACATGCCAAACTTATCCCGGAGGCCAGGTAGGAGGCAGAGTCCTATATGGTCTCTACTATCCTCCTGGTGGGCAGTTTTTGGGACTTTGGGGGGGGGCTACAGGAGAACCATATGGAGCTGGGATGTGAGGTAAGGATTAAACTACACTACATGATGGGGCCAGTAGTGGGGGGGATTATAGTTTTGGGGGTGGACATGCCCTTTAAAGAAACATTAATCCCAAAACTTGTTAATGAACATAGATCTTTTCCTGCACACATCTAATAAACCAGATCACAGGGAGCCGTATTTTTAAAGGACCGATATGGGTAATTACTGATAACAATCCATTATTGCAGTGTTAAGTTCTAACTTTAGCAAAAACTTAATCTGCGGCTGAAAAATAGATGCTGGACTGCCCGGTATCAGCTCATTTACAGATGTAGCCATTACTTTACAACGTGGTCATAAAATAATATTGTTGACACAAAATACCAATAACCATAGATTTCAGCTTGAAAAAAAAAGGTCTGGCTCTGGCAGATGGGGGTCGATGGAAATTTTTCCATTCTCCTTAATTTATAACTTAACTTTCATTCATTAATAGTGACAACCTTACACTGATGTGGTTTGTATTATCCAGGTTAGTCAGTGAAGTGGGAGAGCTTACAGAATCCTTGGAGGCTCTGAAACTTAAACTGGAAGAATCTGAACATTCTCTGAGAAATCTTGAAGATACAAGGATGTCCCTTGAAAAGGATATTACCAACAAGGCCAACTCCATCTTTATTGACAGAGAAAAGTGTATGACCCTCCGCACTCGATATCCCAATGGACTGAAGCTCCAGGGCTACCAGTAGATTTCTCTCAGAAAACTTCACAGGCCCTGTGTGTCAATGGAATTGACAATCATACAATTTTATTCCTCCGGCCTCCTCTTCCATCCAGCAACTCTTTTAACATCCGTGTTCCTTAAAACAAATAATATTTAATAAATGATGGGTTGTGGTATACCTTTGAATCTTTAGTGGCACGCCTATAACTCAGTGACCAGCCTATCATATCTATGTATTGGCACTGGGTGTAATGTAGCTTCTGATGCTTTCCTGCACTGATTATCACTTTGCTTTCCTGCACTGATATTTTGCTTGTAAGGGATTAAATAAAGATTGTGTTGAGATGTCCATGAGTAGCGAGTCTGTTTGTACACTTAAGGTGGCCATACACGGATCAAAATTATTGGCTCTCAAATTTATGTCCGATAATGAAAATGGGGTCGATTATATCAGCCCGATTTCTTCAGCGAACACCAAACACCGAGCAATGATTGCCAAATACAGTATTGGTCAGTTATATTGCCAAGGCCACCATTAGTCTAAAACCTCCTTCATTTGGATATTGGTCTTTGGTACTTATTTATTAAGAAGGCTAACCTACTGTCTATATATTTTTGACATCTCACAACTGTGCATGAAGCGACATACATTAATATTTATCTTGAAGATTTGTGTAAAATTTACCATGGACAACAGCTAGTGGTCTAGGGCACAGCAAATGAGCAGCATGCTGGGTAAACGCCACTGTTGTATGGGTAAAAAGTATTTCGTACAGAACTTGACCCCCACAGAGTGTGACCGATAAATTCTTAGATTGTAAGGGAAAAAATACATTTTAGGAAGAGGGGGTCTTAATACTGGATGGATCGTAAGCCAAATGAACCACAGATCTGTTGAGAGAGAGATTGTAGAAAATCCCTTAAGTCTCATTACTGAGCCTGCACAAATCTTGCTAAGTCTTGAATTCTGTTATTTGTTATCAAGCTGAAAGGAAATCTTTCCTGTACTTTTTAAAGCAATACAATAAAATTCTATTACACTGTTTACATCTTGCACTCTCCGGATAAAATAAAGTAGAGGTTGGCATAATTATTATGTTCTTCACCAGAATAATTTAATGATGACAATGTACCGTATATACTCGAGTACAAACTGAGTTTTAAAGGTTTAAAAAAATACCTTAAAAACCTGGGCTCGGTTTATACTCGAGTCATATACGGAAAAACTCTAAAAAAAATGAAACTGTGAAGCCGGTACCTCACTGAGCAATCAGAATCCAGGAGACCAGGAGTACATGATGGTGGAGCAGGTAAGACAAGAGCGGCCCGAACCGTAAGAGGCAGAGACCAGCACCGGAGCAGTAAGCTGCAGAGTGTGCGGGACGTGCGTAACTTACGTGCCCGTGCGCTCTGCTTACGTCATCAGCCCATCCCTAGCAACCATGGAGGAGCCCTAACAGAGCGAACAGGTCCAAGAACCTGAACTCAGCCCAAGCACTCAGCCCTCTGCTAGTAAGGACTTCTGTTGTGTATGGGGTGGTTTAGGGGTGGGCTGCTGGGTGATCTAAGTCTAGCTTGGTTACTAAGTCTTCATTATGGAGGGGGTGGGGGTTCTGGGTGGCACTGTATTTATTATTATTTATTTATTTTAATTTACTGTACTTGTGCTTTACTTGTAATTGTACTGTAGGGAGCATTACAGTTCTATACATCTTGCCACTTACACACACAACCACCACAACCACATCTGGAATGCAATAGAATAGTTGGTTACTAGATTATTATTACGGTACGGTACCATATATTGGGGCCAATAAGCTCTTGTACAGTTTTTTCTAATCATTTTTACTAATTCCAGGTTTGCATTAGTGTTCATTTTTTCTACCCACGGTTTATACTCTGGTCAATCATTTTTACTATTTTTTCAGGTAAAAGTAGGTACCTCAGTTTATACTCGAGTATATACTGTAACCATGTAATGAGATCTTTTAAATGTGCAAAGGAATGATTTTAACTCAGCCAACTTTTATTCAGTCTAATAGGCGGTAAAGTAAATTTGGTAAAGCTAAGGTGGTATATATATATATATATATATATATATTATATATTAATATTTCTTATTTTCTATGCTTACATTCCCCTGCATGTTTTTTTAGGGATAAATTAGATACATTTAGGTAAAGCTGGAAAGGTTTGCCTAAAGTAAAATATATAAACCATTAACTTGAAAACCAGTTCCATTGTGATTTTTGCTCCTCCTCTTTTTCCCATGCTCATCTGCTGTTGGTAAAACCTTCCTGCCAGCCAAATATTTATTTGACCCAAGCTCCTTTGAATGGCACTCACATTATACATCTTAGATAACCATGGAAAACAGGAAAAGAGGCATCATCATTGATAGTATTGCTTTTAAAGGGCATGTCCACCCCAAAATTTAACTTTTGATATGTGGTAGGGCATGCTCCCCCAGCCCCAACCGCATTAATATAATTGTTAGAAAGTCCCCCGATTCTTATTTACCTGCCCTCTCTCCTCTGCTGCAGTGTTCAGGCCCTCTGCTTGCATGGAATTGAAAGCAGGGGGCGGGACCGGCAGCCGCGTCCGTGATTGGCTGAGAGGCAGGGAGGGCTGCACTGAGCATGCCTCAACCTTGATGAGGTTGAGGAAGTCTCAGGCACAGCATGAGTCACACACTGCTCCTACACAGCAGTTTCCTGGACTTTGGAGGGGCACAGCAGGGGAACTATTTTGAGCAGGAATGTAAGGTAAGGATTGTTTTAAACTACTTGATGTGGCCAGTAAGGGGTTAAATTTTAGTTTTGGGGGTGGACATGCCCTTTAAGGTGTTAATTGAACTATTGTAACGGTTCTGGTAAATTGAATTTTGAGTATTTTTATATAGCTGTCTTTTAAGCATTTTTTCTATTTAAAATGGAAATATACAGGTCCTGTCCAATTCTACCACAGATTGTCCTGCAAAATTATTGCTTGTTCCCTTTTTTTTTTTTTATTGTCTATATAAATTTTAAAAAGGAAATAAAATGTATAGTGGTACTGAATGGCTTTTTGATGTGACTGAGAGCATTTGTTGATACCTCTCATTCTGACACTTGAAGCCACCTGGTCTCATAATGGTACTTCAGCACCAACATACAACATTACTGAAGGAACTCATCTTAAGCTATAGAAATGTGTCTATTGATTTATGAGTTTAAGGACAGAATGTTTTATTCATCCCATATTCTGCTATCAGTTTTCTCTAGATTACTCTCAAAATAGAGAGTAATTTGGTATGAAATAGAAATGTTTCATACTGTGTGATGCCAAGTTCCCTTTCTCTTCATTTACATGGACCTCTTGAGCAGTCTGTACTATTGACAACGATGTTTAAAGACATTGTCGCAGTGATGTATAGTGAGCTCATCGAGATTCAAAGTCAATAGATGCACAAAGGGAATCTTCATTTCATCAGCTCTTTTTATTATCAGTAAAACTAATTATTTCAACCATTATTTTCCCTAAAGTTGTAAATTTAAATAAGAAATGGGAAGAAAAATGTATAGCAGCTATTGATGCCAAGATATTGATGTCTATGTTCTCCCTCCAGACATATGGAATTCAGTATCAATAAAAAAAAAGAGAATTCTGGGAAATATTGTATATGTTAGCACAAATCCTTATACTACATAGTTATTATATATTAGATAATCTAGTCAAACTGAATAATTGTAGTAAAGTTGTAAATAAAAAAGGGAGAAGGAAACATAAATGAATTAAAAGAACAGAAATTAAAAGGTTATGATTTAAAAATCTTATCCATTTTTATTTACTGTTTCCACATTGGTCATTCTTTCATTCAATGCTGCTTTACTTTCAGTAACAAGTTTGATCTTTGACTGACAGTGGTTTGCAGCTATCGGGAAGTATGGCTTTTATTTTAAAGATGTATTCTTCAAAAGCGCCTATTGTAAAATTCCTCTTATTAACATTATTAAACAATTACAAGTAATTTAACATTTGGTAGCATTGAGTTTCGTACACATGTGCATTTTCGGGCTTGACCCACAACTCACGACGGTGTACAAACGCTTGTTTGGCAGAATATCGATAAGTGTATGGGCGCTCGGTCGGTTCTACCCGGCGGATCATCAATGATGCCTGACCAGCATCCAGCTGATTTGGCTGACTGAGTGTCCATACTTAGAGATAGTTGGCCAAATGGGCCGATCGATTGTGAATCACGGGTCGGGCCCTCACTATGTAATGATTCATAGTTTTATTTAATTATCGTTATATCTATATATCTAGGTAATGATTAATAGTGCTACTGGCGAGTTACGTTACGACAGCGGTTCCATGGAACTTATTGAAGATCCGAAAGTCCCAATTGAATCTCAGTTTTTTTGAATTTTACAATTTTCATGTATTCAAAAGCATTTTCCAGATTTTCGGTTGGAATTTTTGAAATGTTCAGAGTTTTAACTAATTTTCGGAAAATCCATCGGATTGGCAGATTTCCAAAACCAGCAGTTCCAAATCGAAACCAGGTTCATTTTGAAAGCAGGATTCATCATTACCACCTGATAGTGTTATATATGTTATTGTTATCTATCATTGTTCTTTATTTACTATAGAACCAGAATACTATACTTTACAGCTTTATAAATATGACTGTATGTTCCCTTTATCCTGGTTCATAAATGGGACTATTATATGTACTATTGTACTCACTTATTGTTAAAAAATCCATTTTAATTTTTGCAAATAATTCTAGATTGAATGAAAGTTTAACCTACAATCAATCAAAGTTTTGAAAATACCATTCGGAGAATTCCGATTCAGTTAGATTTTTGGAGCCGCTATCAGAACAAAACCCACCAGTTTCATTCATCTCTATAAACAGGCTGGCGTTCCTACTATGTTTCCAGGCCTGGACCAATCATTTACAATTTGTCAATAGAGCAAAATTGTTGGCAGGTTGCAGCAACAATGGAAGATTTGTCAAACACTGACACAAGTCTCAGAGCTTGGTATATTGATGGTATTTCATTCCTTATTGCATGAATGGACACATACACTGCCCATGTACTATATAGATGAATCTAATTGTGCATCACATGTTGTTAAATGTCATCTGATTTCTGAGATACAGCCTGCCAAAATTAGAAATGGAAGAATTATTGACTTCACTCCCTTCACCCGGTAGGTCAATAAATCCTTCCAGCTGCAATAGTGTTACAGATACACTATTTGTCATCAATGATTTTAGGATTTAAAGCAAAGAGCATTTTATAGCAAGATATGACCATTGACTTAGTGAATGTAAATGTAAATGTAAATTTGCTGTTTCGATGGGAACATTGACTTTACATATTGATCTGCAAATCTGCTGTAATTCATTTTCAAGCATCTTACTAACCAGTCTCTGTTACCCAATCATTTCCCATAAATCTTCATTTTCACTGAGAATCTATATAGCTGTCCCTACAGAAAAGTATACAATAGAGAAGGTCTGGCCCCATAAAGGACTGTGCAATAACGATTACATTGGTGGCAGTGGCATAACTAGGAATCACTGGACCCCTAGCAAAACTACAATGGGGCCCCTATCCGTTCTTTACTGACAGTGGTTTTCTGTGAGGAGGCTGTATCTGCCATTGGAAAATGAGAAGATGGGGCCTCCCTAGTAGAGATGGTCGAATTTTCTGAAGTTCAGTTCATTTTCAAACTTCAGTAAAAGTTCGGTAGTTTGAAAACGAACCCATTAAAGTCAATGGGAAGCAATAGTTCGAAAAGTTCTAATTAAATACAGTTAAAATAGCAATGTTAACTTACTGTACATGGCTCTGGTACCAGGGAAATGGTCTGGGGAACATGTCACTATCACCAAAACTTGTTTAAACACTAACTTTCCCCAAGATCGGGCACTTGTCAGGCTTCCTCGTTGAATGTTTGAGGGATACCGAAATCTAATGCTACATTTGAGAGTTACCGAACGCCGCATTTAAGGGGCTACCAAAATCCGAAGGCTGCCAAAATCGAACGCAACATTCGAAGGTTATCGAGGCTTTTAAAGGTTACCAAACGCTGCATTCAAGGGTTATGGAGTGATGAAGTCAAGGGATATTTATTCGATTGAACATTCAATAATTATCAAAAATTCTATAATTATCTAAAAGTTCGGATAGTTTGAAATCCAGGATAGTTCGGGTCAAAATCAAGTTTGAGTTCTAGTCTCCAGTGGCTGGTAGCTTGGGGATAGATACAGATAATCATTGCATCGCTTTCTATTTTAAAGACTATTAGGGTTATTCAATAAAAGTTCTTATCGTTAAAAATGGTGCTAATTTGGCCCCAACCAATCAAATGTTAGCTTTCAAATGTTAAATAATATCTGACTGGTTGGGGCCAAATTAGCACCATTTTTAACGATAAGAACTTTTATTGAATTTCCCTGTATGTACTTGATTAGAGGAAACGGGGGCTTTGTTACTTTAAGGGCAGACACGCTAAAGGAATTCACGCTAAAGGTTATTCAAATATTTGGTTTGGAATTAGGCCTTGCAGCAATACAGCATATATGGAATTATATTATAGATATGTAGGATTTGGTTTATTTATATTATTTGGATATGTAGGAAATGGTTTATAGTCAACTCAATTGACTATCTGTGAAAACCCTAAATGATGCTCAGATACTACAATTCATAAATTGTAGTAAGATTTTAAGGCTGTGTACACACAAAGAGATTTTTTAATCCGACCGAGCGTTTGCTACTAGCGAGTGTTCGACTGTGATAAATCACTGTTGGTCACGGTAATAGTTGCTGAGGCCCCATGGGGAACTGTACTAATGACCGTGATTTACCGGCATGTTCAATTATCCATTCAGCCGATTCAACATTGGACACTGTCGTGGCCGAAACCACCAAATAACACGCCTGTAAGGCATGTCCACCCCCCATACAAAAATCTATATTTACCTTCACCACCCCAAGGACCCCAATATTCACTGACACCCTCTAATTGCAAAAAACATACCTCCTCTTAAAGCTGTTGCACATGCTTAGAGGAGGCGGCTCAGTCATCAGCAGTCAGTCATTGGCCAGGACTTCAGTGGTTAGGCCATGATTGACAGCTGCTACTGAAAAGAAATGAAGAAGACGGAGATCCAGAAAAATGGGTGACAAGCACCAGACTAAATATCAGAAACATCTGGCAGGTGAGCAAGCATTGTTGTCTCTGCTTTTTTATGGGGTGGAGAAGGTAAGTATGGAATTTTGTATGGGAGGTAGACATGCCCTTTAAAAAGTCAGGTCTGTTTGGAAGAGATTTAGAACATTTCACATTCCAAGCTTGGGGCATTATTAAACTGAGTATCTTCGGGTCATCTTAAATATTTCATTTTAAGCCAATGGCAAAGAACGTAAAGACAACTTCAACTGAATGCAAAAAGACAATAAAAGCAATATGCTTACCTCTAAAGGGAGCCAATTACAGTGCATGACCTTGCCCTGGAAACAAAGAAAATTGATCTGTATATTTGTAAAAAATGATTGACAGGTACAGCTATGAAGCTTTTAGAGTGGATAACATTTTTTACCCTCCATTTAGCAACACAGTGTTGTGATTACCTAACAATCTTCCCAGCTCTGCAGCAATATTTAGGGATTACATTTAGAATACTGTAACTTAAATTACCCCGCATGGAACCGCTAATGAGACATCCATGCTCACACAGGTGAGTAAAACAAAATGGCTGAACTTTCGTTCATCAGTTATATGTTTGTCTTTTTATTCTTGCCTGTAAGGTGGCTCCCCAAGGAACAGTATAACACAACTAGTGATTTGGACAATCCTTTTAGTAAATGTCAATCATTTTCTAGGCAGTTAATGTGATTTTTTTCCAGTAGGCTTTTACTTCTCTGTTTTGATTTATTTAACAAAGAGAGGTCTTCAAAGAGATGCAAAATTTTTTTTTAAAACCAGTGAAACCTTTATTTCATATTTAATGCTGTTCCCGTGCCAAATGTGCTTACACCCTTCTATTAGTCTAAAAAAAGGGGGCTATTGGCACATGGTTGAAAGCTGACAGCTTAAAATGAAACCCAAGGGTTTATGGGAGCTTCAACGGGTGACGCTGAAGAACTGCAGGCTCTTTTCAACAGTTTAAACATCAGAAATAGCAGTCAGGATTGGGTATTAGGTGACTGTTTATTGCCAGCAAAACCAAGGTTTTATGTTCAGGTTCTACCACCAAGGAATCAGTCCTGAGCTATGTGCTCATTACAACAGACTTTCCCTTTGCTGGGGTATCTATACCTATAGCTGCTTCCTGAGCTGCATCCTCTGCAGTTGTGCAAGCTCATTAAGCTTGCAGAAAAGGTGTGAACATCCTGGACTAGGGCTGTCGAGGGTCAAGAGGGGATAGTGTAGTCTTTGATTTTTGTATGTCCTGCTAGATATTGACTTGCCCTTTAAGAAGCCGCCTGTCACAAAATAAATGGAGGCAACAGGTTAAAGGTTAAAACCTTTTTAATTAGGGACTTGCGCACTGTAGTCCCTGCCGAACTGCAGTTTAGTCAACCGCTGGGATTAATGGTTATGGAACTTGTTGCCGAGCTGTACTGCAACATTCTGGGAAATGTATCTTAGAACAATAGAGTGTAATGGGCCTGGAAACTTGAATAGAATTCTGTAGCTATTTTTTTTACTTCTCACATCACTGTCTAATCAGCGTTCCCTGTTAGATGCTAATGAGCACTTTGTATTGTAGGTCAAGGCACCCATGAGCTGTGGGAGCAATCTGTTTAATTATTGATCTATTTTAAATGCTAATTAGTGCAATTATCCAAGAAAAGATATTTCTGAAACATGTAAGCGCATTTACCAATGATTATTTTGACTACAGTGCATTAGAGTGTGTTTTCATAGGAACAATCCATTAGGCTGATCGTTCGTAGTCCCTCGGATACCAGGTGGATAGAAAATATCAGCGTTTCGCTTTCAATTGGGTTTTGAAATAACATCCCTGGAGCTTAGTATAGATTAACGGTAGCATTGATTACATTCCGGGCTGGCCCAATGGCGAAAATGGGCCACGTGGTGTTCACATGACAGTAGGAAGCAATTACTGATACCGGGTATCAGCTGGTAATGTTGCTACATGTTTGGCCACCTAAGGCCTGGATCTCATGGGACAATATTGACACGATATTTGCTAGGGCATCCTTTGTTAGTCCACCATGGCTTAGGTGTGTTATTAGGTGGAGTCAAGCAGGCGGGGTTATGTGTGTTATTGGGTGGAGTCAAACGGACCGGGACAAGTTAAACCTGGTCTGTAACTGTGCGGCTTGTCCATATTAGGGGTACATTTACTTTAGGTTGGGACATTTATTTATTGCTCTTTAGTGTTGTGCTTTTTAATGACTATTGTTATTTTATATTGAACCTTATAATAATAAAATAAAAAGTATTATTATTATAGCGTCTCCACTTGTGCTATCTGTTACAATGCATTTGTATCTGGATACGAAGGAAAAACACAAACACATTGATAAACATTAAAGGGATAGACCCTTTTTAATATATTCACTCATATACCTTTGATTATTGTTGTTATATGTAGATTTTCTGTTCCCTTAAAGCCTCATACGCAGGAATGTTGTTTGTAGCAACCCATGACCCATTCGCCGCGGGTTTGAGTAATGGTCGGGGCTCGTGGGTCCTGCAAACATCGTACGAGCCTTAAACTACAGCCTTTATTTTCTTGCCCTGTAAATAAAGTAATTGACTTGTACTGTTAATTAGGTTCACCATATGTACAGCAGACGTCAATGAAATGAACTGATTCATAGACTGTCAATGGCTTGTTGGATAATCTAATTAGTGTAAGACAAAAGGCCAGGGCAAGACCAGAAAGTGCTTTAAGGAGGGAGGACAAATAAGGAGGGCCCATCCACATAATAAGTAAATGAATGATGGTGTCGTATTCATTGGACTGATTACTAATGTTAAAACGGTCAAAACATCACTGGTTGTGGAATATTTATATTATTGGTGCAGATCCTTCATTTTCTTTGGCTATAAATATCAGCAGGGAGCCATTTAGTAAATAAGCAATGGTCAATCTCCAAGCAGCCAAACTTAATATGGCTCCAAGCGCAATGATTACCAATGAGACAGGAACATTTAATCTGGACACACACTTGCATGATCGTTACTGTGTGTGCACTGCTAATAAAAAGACTCTGTAAGATGATTGGGTGCCACCAGGCTGAGTCTCATAGACTAGGACTCTGAACCACTTAACAATACAAAAGCCATCTTCAGGTAAATGAATTGTGGCTGTATGGACTGAAATAGGTTTTTGAAGATATTTTGAAGTCGATACTTCAAACATTGAATATCCTATAGCCAGTTATTTAATCGTTCTCAATGCCTTTCTCTGCAGAGATTCTCAGGGCTATGTACCAAGAGAAAAAATGAGTGTCAAAGACAAAAGTTCTCTAACACTCTAACAGGTGTTATGATATAATATGGGAGTCAGTAAACAGTGCATTAGCACCGGTGCTGTAGGTAGGTAGATGAACAGGTAAACATAGAAATAATTCCCCAAAGTTGGGAACAAACACAAGTACCTACCTATACCACCCCAAATGGGAGTGGGCACTAAACTCTGACATCTATATCCCAACTAAATAGCAAGAGAGGGTAACAAGACCCCAATAAAGGTACATGGTATTCAAAAAATATCAATTCATTTTATTCACATATATCAAAAGATTAATATAAAAATATAAACAAATACAGTGCATAAAAAGACCCCTGAGACGAAAAATTAGATAGGTAACCGGCATATAATACAAATAATATAAACAAGTAAGATCTGAAATCCGTGTAGATAGAAAATCAATCCCTTGATGGATTTGGGGTATCCCACAATTAAGACCAAGTCCAAAGTCCAATGTGGGTATACCCTATGGGTAATACCTTGTATATTAAGAAAAGTACCAGTAGCAAAGTGTGAATAGATGGTTGGTAGTTGTAGCAAATGATAACTATAGGGCATACTATGCCAAACAAATACTGAAGCCATCAGCAGAGCAAACCACTCGGCTTTTCCATGAGACCCCTCAGCATACAGTATGTTAATAAGAACATCTCACCCATCCGGAGCAAGTCCATTGCCATCATAGTCCTGGTTCCGCCTGACCCACGTATGGGTGTCCAGAGTTCCGTTCCTGTGGTGCCACTCCCAATGACTTAGCCAAGTCACACTTTCGCAAACTGGATAAAATGCCAGACAAATACCTATCGGTCCCGCCTCAGGGGAATGAATCCAACTAAACCGACGCGCGTTTCGGGACGTCCTCGTCCCTTCTTCCGGGTTACGTAATTGTTCCTACCCGTGCACTGATATAGTAATCCTGATTGGAGTGTCACCTAAAATTCCTTCCTACCGGGAAACGCAACTATCAAACATTGTGGTTCCCAGTGGGTACACATATCCACTCCATAAACATTATATATGAGCCAATCTTATAATAAAGTACAGTATATAAACATGGCCTATCTTACAAGTGACTTAAAGAAACATATTGAAAATCAATTCTTCATTTAACCCTTTTGGGGTCCTGGTATTCAATACATAAATCCACCTAGCCTCTTGGCGTAGGATTTTATTATCCCAGTCTCCACCCCTTTTGGGTTTATCAATTTTTTGAATGCCCCACACTTGGACTTCTTTAGGGTTACTTTGATGGTAATCTCTGAAGTGTCGTGCCACAGAACTCTTTTCATTTTTGTTTGTGATGTCTCGTATGTGTTCTAATGTTCTTTGTGCTAAAGATCTTATGGTTTTACCCACATATATTTTTGTGCATGGACATTGGAGTGCATAAATCACCCCTCTGGTTTTACACGTGATCAAATTTTTTATACGATAATTTATACCATCACAGGAGACAAACTCTTTTTTGCCATTACTCATAAAAGAACAAGCCTTACATTTTCCACAACGAAAGGTCCCCATACATTTTCCAACTCCCTCTTCCAACCAATTTTTCTGTACTGATGGTTGGAAGAAACTATGGACCAAACTTTGTCCAATAGTTGGGGCTCGTCGAGCAGTGATTTGGGGTCTGGAAGGTAGAAATTTTTTTAGAGTAGGGTCCTTATGGATAATATGCCAATGCTTTCTTAATAGCATATTGATGGTATGCCAATCACTATTATATTCCGTTATTATTCTGATTGGCTCATTGGATGTATCTGGTTTATCTTTAAATACTAAATCATCCCTTTTGGCAAATTTAGCCCTTTTATATGCTTTTTTACATCATGTCTTAGGATATCCACGTTCGTGGAACCTATCATTAAGGTCCTGAGCTTCCTTTTCAAAATCACTGATGTCAGAACAATTTCGACGGGCTCTAATGTATTGTCCTGTTGGGATGCCTTTTAACAGTGAAGTGGAATGCATACTAGATGCCCGCAGGAGGGTATTACCAGCGGTCGGTTTACGATAGATTTTTGTATGCAACATGTTACCTTGTCTAAAGATCATTAAATCAAGGAACGGAATCTGTTGCTTATCTAGAAGGTATGTAAATCGTAAGTTCCATGAATTGACATTAAGGTGGTCAAAAAATACTTCCCATTCCTGCGGGGTACCCTCCCATAAGATGATCACGTCATCAATATATCTGGACCACATACTGATCTTACTAGTGGCCCAGGTATATTGATCCATAGAGAAAATCTCCTTTTCCCTCTCACCAAGATACAAGCCCGCATACGTCGGAGCGCAGGCCGTACCCATGGCAGTGCCACATTTTTGATGGTAAAATGACCCTCCGAAAACAAAAAAATTATTTTCCAATATAATTTGCAAAAGGTCCATAATAAACTTGGAATTATCCATGTATTTAATACCTCTAGTTGACAAATATTTTTGTATCGTGGCTAGGCCCTTAATGTGTGGGATAGATGGATAAAGAGCTTCTACATCCATTGATATCAGATATGTGTCTTTAGTGATTTTGATAGAATTCAATCTCCTTAAGACGTCACGTGTGTCTTTAAGGTAAGCAGGTAATGTGTTTAAGAAGGCGCGAAGCATTTTGTCCACATATCTTGAAATCATTTCAGTGGGTCCTCCGACCCCTGAAATGATAGGCCGTCCTTGGGGATGTTTAGTATTTTTATGGATCTTAGGTAACCAGTACATACAGGGAACCACCGGGTTTTTAACAAACATGAATTCAAATTCGTTTTTATCAATTACATTATTTTCCAGGGCTTTAATTAATGCAGACTTAATCACAGCATTCACATTGGGTATTGGGTTACCCTCAATTTTATTGTATTGAGATTTATCATTAAGCTGTTTAATCGCTTCTTTTTGATAGTAATCTGTATCCATTATAACGATTTTACCCCCTTTATCGGCGGGTTTAATCGTTATATTATTGTTGGAGGCTAGATCCTTAAGGGCATATTGTTCTTTCTTCTGTAGATTGGATTGATATGTACCACCCTTCATTTTCCCAATTTCATCCTCCATTAATTCAACAAATAGTTTAATGTTGGAGAAGGTAGATACTGCTGGGTAAAATCTAGACCTAGGTTTAAGTCCAGATCCCCCCACATGGTCAACCACAGGGTCCTGGCAAGTGGGCTCCGGGTTCACCACCGGGGGGTCGGTCTCCACACCTACACCTTGCAAGTGTGTAAGTGTATCCACATTTAAATCATCAAAAATGGTCCAGTCTCTATTATTAACAGGTTTGTCAGCAAAAAATTTTTTTAAAGTCAATTTGCGGGCGAATAGGTGAAGATCTTTAATGAAGGTGAACTTATCCAAACTTCTAGTAGGGGAAAAGTTCAACCCTTTGGATAAGACCTCCATGTGGTCTTTACTCAATTGAAGTCTGGATAAGTTTACTATCGTTTCTGGGTTGGCTTGTTGCGTAGATTGTACCCTTCCTTTCCTCTGTTCTCCCTGCTGGTTTGACTGTCTCCTATTTTGTCCCTTGGATCTTCTTGTAAGATCCAAGGGATCATTATATATGAGATTGGCTCATATATAATGTTTATGGAGTGGATATGTGTACCCACTGGGAACCACAATGTTTGATAGTTGCGTTTCCCGGTAGGAAGGAATTTTAGGTGACACTCCAATCAGGATTACTATATCAGTGCACGGGTAGGAACAATTACGTAACCCGGAAGAAGGGACGAGGACGTCCCGAAACGCGCGTCGGTTTAGTTGGATTCATTCCCCTGAGGCGGGACCGATAGGTATTTGTCCGGCATTTTATCCAGTTTGCGAAAGTGTGACTTGGCTAAGTTCATGGGGGTGGCACACAAGGAACGGAACTCTGGACACCCGTACGTGGGTCAGGCGGAACCAGGACTATGATGGCAATGGACTTGCTCCGGATGGGTGAGATTGTTCTTATTATACATACCTGTATGCTCGAGGAGTCTCATGGAAAAGCCGAGTGGTTTGCTCTGCTGATGGCTTCAGTATTTGTTTGGCATATGTATGCCCTATAGTTATCATTTGCTACAACTACCAACCATCTATTCACACTTTGCTACTGGTACTTTTCTTACTATTACAAGTTATTACCCATAGGGTATACCCACATTGGACTTTGGACTTGGTTCTTAATATGTGGGATACCCCAAATCCATCAAGGGATTGATTTTCTATCTACACGGATTTCAGATCTTACTTGTTTATATTTATTTGTATTTATATGCCGGTTACCTATCTAATTTTCTCGTCTCAGGGGTCTTTTTATGCACTGTATTTGTTTATATTTTTATATTAATCTTTTGATATATGTGAATAAAATGAATTGATATTTTTTGAATACCATGTACCTTTATTGGGGTCTTGTTACCCCTCTCTTTGCTATTTAGTTGGGATATAGATGTCAGAGTTTAGTGCCCACTCCCATTTGGGGTGGTATAGGTAGGTACTTGTGTTTGTTCCCAACTTTGGGGAATTATTTCTATGTTTACCTGTTCATCTACCTACCTACAGCACCGGTGCTAATGCACTGTTTACTGACTCCCATATTATATCATAACACCTGTTAGAGTGTTAGAGAACTTTTGTCTTTGACACTCCTTGTCTTTAGTTTTTCAAGGTCCATGTTTGGAACCTTGTTTCCTCTTTTTCTCTAGGTGTGATTTATCCTGGTATTTTTTACATGGTATTCGACTCAATTCATTTTATATTAACATGGCCTATCGTTTCAGTGACTTAGAGTGGGAATCTGACCTTTGTGAGGCTTTTTCAGATAACCAAATAAGTGATCAAGAAAATAGCACAGAAAGAAAAATTTTCAAAGAGTTTAACAAATATAAAAAAGAACTTAGTAAAATTGTACGCAGGAAATGGGAGATAGCAAGCCTTGAAAACTATGTGAAGGCTAAAATGATACCTCGGGGTTTAAGGTGGAAAATCAAACCAGGGAACAACTTGGTAACTAAACTATCCAT
Organism: Hymenochirus boettgeri; assembly: GCA_019447015.1. Classification (NCBI taxonomy): domain Eukaryota; kingdom Metazoa; phylum Chordata; class Amphibia; order Anura; family Pipidae; genus Hymenochirus; species Hymenochirus boettgeri. The sequence goes on from CM033477.1 coordinate 24,304,122, forward strand.
GCAATTTTCAGAGAAATGGGATGACATTCTTAATGAAGCATCCGATAAATTGATGAGCTTAATCATTGAGGAAAATAACAATCAACTAAAAGAGATAGAAAGAGAGGTGAATTCTTTAGCTGAAGGCTTGGAATTCTGGAAGGAACATAAGGAGTATATTAAACTTAATGATAAAGTAAAAACTGACATTGACAAACTACAGAGCAGTATAAAATTCCGTAAGAAAAAGAAGTTCTTTAGGGATACGGAAGATTATAGACTGGGACAAGTTTACACTTATGTCTCTTCCCATAGTGATATCTCGGACCAGGAAAGTGATGGCCTACGTGATAGGCGTCGATTACGTAGAACTAGACATGAAAGACGTAAAAAATCTGATAGGTCTCCACCTAATTTTTTAGGAAAAGGACAAGAAGATCCAAGGGACAAAATAGGAGACAGTCAAACCAGCAGGGAGAACAGAGGAAAGGAAGGGTACAATCTACGCAACAAGCCAACCCAGAAACGATAGTAAAACTTATCCAGACTTCAATTGAGTAAAGAACACATGGAGGTCTTATCCAAGGGTTGAACTTTTCCCCTACTAGAAGTTTGGATAAGTTCACCTTCATTAAAGATCTTCACCTATTCGCCCGCAAATTGACTTTAAAAAAATTTTTTGCTGACAAACCTGTTAATAATAGAGACTGGACCATTTTTGATGATTTGAATGTGGATACACTTACACACTTGCAAGGTAGGTGTGGAGACCGACCCCCGGTGGTGAACCCGGAGCCCACTTGCCAGGACCCTGTGGTTGAACAGTGGGGGGATCTGGACTTAAACTAGGTCTAGATTTTACCCAGCAGTATCTACCTTCTCCAACATTAAACTATTTGTTGAATTATGGAGGATGAAATTGGGAAAATGAAGGTGGTACATATCAATCTAATCTACAGAAGAAAGAACAATATGCCCTTAAGGATCTAGCCTCCAACAATAATATAACGATTAAACCGCCGATAAAGGGGGTAAAATCGTTATAATGGATACAGATACTACAAAAAAGAAGCGATTAAACAGCTTAATGATAAATCTCAATAAAATAAATTGAGGGTAACCCAATACCAATGTGAATGCTGTGATTAAGTCTGCATTAATTAAAGCCCTGGAAAATAATGTAATTGTAAAAACGAATTTGAATTCATGTTTGTTAAAAACCCGGTGGTTCCCTGTATGTAATGGTTACATAGATCCATAAAAATACTAAACATCCCCCAGACGGCCTATCATTTCAGGGGTCGGGGACCCACTGGAATGATTTCAAGATATGTGGACAAGCTTGCCCCTTCTTAAACACATTACCTGCTTACCTTAAGACACACGTGACGTCTTAAGGAGATTGAATTCTATCAAAATCACTAAAGACACATATCTGATATCAAAGGATGTAGAAGCTCTTTATCCACTCTCCCACACATTAAGGGCGCCACGATAAAAATATTTGTCAACTAGAGGTATTAAATACAGGATAATTCCAAGTTTATTATGGACCTTTTGCAAATTAATTGGAAAATATTTTTTTGTTTTCGGAGGGTCATTTACCATCAAAAATGTGGACTGCCATGGGTACGGCCTGCGCTCCGACGTATGCGGGCTTGTATCTTGGTGAGAGGGAAAAGGAGATTTTCTTCTATGGATCAATATACCTGGGCCACTAGTAAGATCAGTATGTGGTCCAGATATATTTATGACGTGATCATCTTATGGGAGGGTACCCGCAGGAATGGGAAGTATTTTTGACCACCTTAAGTCAATTCATGGAACTTATGATTTACATACCTTCTAGATAAGCAAAGATTCCGTTCCTTGATTTAATGATCTTTAGACAAGGTAACATGTTGCATACAAAAATCTATCGTAAACCGACCGCTGGTAATACCCTCCTGCGGGCATCTAGTAGCATCCCACTCACTGTTAAAAGGCATCCCAAAGGACAGTACATTAGAGCCCGTCGAAATTGTTCTGACATCAGTGATTTTGAAAGAAGCTCAGGACCTTAATGATAGGTTCCACGAACGTGGATATCCTAAGACATGGTGTAAAAAAGCATATAAAAGGGCTAAATTTGCCAAAAGGGTGATTTAGTATTTACAGATAAACCAGATACATCCAATGAGCCAATCAGAATAATAAAGGAATATAATAGTGATTGGCATACCATCAATATGCTATTAAGAAAGCATTGGCATATTATCCATAAGGACCCTACTCTAAAAAAATTTCTACCTTCCGACCTCAAATCACTGCTCGACGAGCCCCAACTATTGGACAAAGTTTGGTCCATAGTTTCTTCCAACCATCAGTACAGAAAAATTGGTTGGAAGAGAGAGTTGGAAAATGTATGGGGACCTTTCGTTGTGGAAAATGTAAGGCTTGTCCTTTTATGAGTAATGGCAAAAAAGAGTTATCGTATAAAAAATTTGATCACGTGTAAAACCAGAGGGGTGATTTATGCACTCCAATGTCCATGCACAAAAATATATGTGGGTAAAACCATAAGATCTTTAGCACAAAGAACATTAGAACACATACGAACACACAAACAAAATGAAAAGAGTTCTGTGGCACGACACTTCAGAGATTACCATCAAAGTAACCTAAAGAAGTCCAAGTGTGGGGCATTCAAAAAATTGATAAACCCAAAGGGGTGGAGACTGGGATAATAAAATCCACGCCAAGAGGCTAGGTGGATTTATGTATTGAATACCAGGACCCCAAAGGGTTAAATGAAGAATTGATTTCAATATGTTTCTTTAAGTCACTTGTAAGATAGGCCATGTTTATATACTGTACTTTATTATAAGATTGGGTCATATATAATGTTTATGGAGTGGATATGTGTACCCACTGGGAACCACAATGTTTGATAGTTGCGTTTCCCGTAGGAAGGAATTTTAGGTGACACCCAATCAGGATTACTATACAGTGCACGGGTAGAACAATTACGTAACCCGGAAGAAGGGACGAGGACGTCCCGAAACGCGCGTCGGTTTAGTTGGATTCATTCCCCTGAGGGGGACCGATAGGTATTGTCTGGCATTTTATCCAGTTTGCGAAAGTGTGACTGGCTAAGTTCATGGGAGTGGCACACAAGGAACGGAACTCTGGACACCCGTACGTGGGTCAGGCGGAACCAGGACTATGATGGCATGGACTTGCTCCGGATGGGTGAGATTGTTCTTATTATAATACCTGTATGCTCGAGGGTCTCATGGAAAAGCCGAGTGGTTTGCTCTTGCTGATGGCTTCAGTATTTGTTTTGCATATGTATGCCCTATAGTTATCATTTGCTACAACTACCAACCATCTATTCACACTTTGCTACTGGTACTTTTCTTACTATTACAAGTTATTACCCATAGGGTATACCCACATTGGACTTTGGACTTGGTTTTTAATATGTGGGATACCCCAAATCCATCAAGGGATTGATTTTCTATCTACACGCATTTCAGATCTTACTTGTTTATATTTATTTGTATTTATATGCCGGTTACCTATCTAATTTCTCGTCTCGGGGTCTTTAGCACTTATTTGTTTATATTTTTATATTAATCTTTTGATATATGTGAATAAAATGAATTGATATTTTTTGAATACCATGTACCTTTATTGGGGTCTTGTTACCCCTCTCTTTGCTATTTAGTTGGGATATAGATGTCTTATTTAGTTTAGTGCCCACTCCCATTTGGGGTGGTATAGGTAGGTACTTGTGTTTGTTCCCAACTTTGGGGAATTATTTCTATGTACCAAGAGCCATTAACGTCTGTTTGTGTCTTAAAGCCACGTTAGTCAATGTACCAAGCGTTAACGTGACTTTAAGATGCAACTAACGCTAGTTGCGACATTACGCAAAATGTGTGTTGCGCAACTGCCGTAACCAATGTACTGAGCCATTAACGGCTCTTTAAGACGTAATCTCTAATGCCAGCAGATAGCTGGCGTTATAGATTCGCAAAAGGCAAAGTCCAGTCACAATGCACTGAGAGCCACCATCAGATCTTATTGCCTAAAGGGGGCAATAGAGAGCCAAAGTGACTCTGGGTACATAGCCTCTTCTGTTTCTAAAATATCCGTATTTAAGGAATACAGTATAGGACCTTTTTTTATTGACCTACCCATGTGCTTAAAAGGTGGCCATAAATCTTGCCAACCTTTGACAAATTGGGATTAGCCTAATATTGGCAAATTTCATTGGGAAAAAATAGCCGTCCACAATGACTAACTACTAGCTTTGGCACTGTGGCTGCTATGGATGGAAAGTTCCATCTGCCGGAATTTGTTCACTTTCAGTTGCCCACCCTAACGTTGCATTACGTTTTCTAGACTAGAGGAAAAAAAACGTCTTCAGGACAGCACGTTCTGTGCATTTACTTTAACTCCTTTGGGAGTCTCCTTAAAGTTATTATTACACCATGTGACTATATAAGTTACAGCCACTATCATAAGAAATTCCAGCCCTACTTTGTAATGGTTATGCAGAGACATGGAACCAGGAATGCGAAGAGCACTAATGACACCCTAACCCCCGGTTTAGGGGCCCTATCAGGGATGGATTTAAACCCTGGGAGCCTGTAGGCACAAAAATCCTGGAACCCCACCACCCCACCACCTAAACACAGACCACACACCCCAAACTACACCCATTTCCACTTTTTTGGGAAGAAAATAGACTATATAGGGGGTGGAGGGATGGGTGAGTTTGATAGCCTCCCCGCCAACCACAGGCAACCCCGTGGCGCATGCCTACTGTGCCTAATAGTAAATCTGGGCCTGGGTCCTATGCACTTTTATCTAAGAAGGAAACAAGAGTGAAATCATGCTGACACTCTGAAATGAATGGATTTCTACTCCCAAAAGGGCCCAGGGATTGTAGTCAATCCTAAATATAGCGGAACATCTCACCGTCAACGGCTGTAGATCCAGGTGCTCATATTGCTGGTAAAATCTGAGGTTAAGAGCTATATCCTATCTTTTTTATATGTCCGTTCTAGGTCCATATCTAGTTGCTTTTACAGATATCCCCTCTCAATAAAGCATCTCTTAAGCTCTCTAGCCTGACCCAAAAAGATAAGTTTATTGGAACAGTTTCTTGGAATCCAGAAGAAACTGTCCAAAAGGTATACCCTGCGCAGAGATGGATTAATATCATGTGGGGCCCTAGGCAGGGCCATAATTTAGGGCCCCTTTTTTATTAAATATATTGTATAGACTATAATATTGTTACTGTTTTTGAAGCTGGGCCCCCAGAAGTTTCCTGGGCCCTAGGCGGTTGCCTAGGGTTGCCTTGTGGATAATCCTGCTCTGACCCTGCGACAAATGGTGGGGGTGGCATGAGTCTGCCCGCTAGAGGCTATTGCCAGCACACGGTTTTCTATAGGTACTGCTGACAAACCTTGGTACCCTGGAGTTCAATAGTCAGGTCATGGAAGGTAACATACTTCCCTCCAAAGTCAGAGGTAAAAACTTAGATTACAGTCCACATTATCATAAGTTTAACAAACACATTAAATGTTTGTTCAGGACAGCCCCACACTGTAAGGATGTCATCAATATATCGTCTGAAAAAAATTAGATCAGAATGAAAAATCTTAAAAGGGTCATCAAGAAGAATTGTCTCCGCCCACCAGCCAAGGTAGAGGAAGCCCCTCTTCTGCAAGTAAAAAACACCATCAAAGGAAAAGAAATTATGATGTAACAAAAACCATACAGAATCTAGAAAAAAAATGCTCTTATCCTCATCCTACTTACAATGAACATCCAGATGGTATTTTATAGCGTTATAACCCTTAGTATGTGGGATACATGAATACAGAGAGACAACATCTACAGTTGCTAAAGAATGGCTCTCAGATAAATTAAGTTCACCCAAGCTTTGTAGGGTATGTTTAGTATCCCTAAGATATGATTTTAATCTAGTCACTAAAGGTTGTAACAACGTATCAATCACATTAGATAAACCCTCATTAAGGGAATTGATAACTGCTACAATTGGTCGGCCGACAGGAGGACAAGTCTCCTTATGTATTTTAGGGAGGTGATGAAAAATCGGAATAATTGGATTTACCGGAAGTAAATATTCCTTCATCCCCTCAGTGACACATCCCATATTGATTCCTTCCAGAATTTTAACTGAAATCAGGTCACAATCGGCGTGTCTATTGTAAATCTACACACACTGGAAAACTGCACATTATGAGAATTCTCCAATGAGAAGCTTCCTCATAAAGAGCTACTTGTGCTGCTTATTTGCTTGTGGGGTCCAGAGGACCAGTCACGCAAAGCTCGGAATTGATTAAACAAGAAAGGTAATCAATTTTTGGGGTGTTCTTTTGTTTGGGGGGGGGGGGCATTCTCCGTGTTCCCTTCACCCATCAAAGACAAAAAATGATCGGAGTTGATAGAACTTGTTTGGTAATTAAAGTATTTTTCTAGTTCCAACTGACGCACACAGAGCTTTTGTACTTTGCCATAGTCATGCTATGGGAAACGTATGATGGGAAAAAGATGGGGGACAACTATACTTTCAAGAAAGCTTACTGTTATTTAAAGGGCATGTCCACCCCATTTTTGAATTTTTTCTGTAGTGTAGAGCTCCCTCCCCCAGCCCCAACCACTATAGTTGTATTTGCAGAAACTCCCCCGATCATTACTTACATTACCTCTCTCCTCCGGCGTTCTGTCACAGCCCTCTGCTTGCATGAAATTGCAAGCAGGGGGCCGGACCAGCAGCCGCGTCCGTGATTAGCTGAGAGGCAGCCAACCACGAACGAGGCTTCCGGCTATTCAGAACGCCAGAGGAAAGAGGCTCTGCCAGGCTCCTGGTGGTCAGTTTTTGGGACTTTGGAGGGACATTACAGGAGAACCATTAGGAGTTGGGATGTAAGGTAAGGATTTTATTACACTACACAGTGGGGTCATTAGTGGGGGGAATTATAGTTTTGGGGGTGGACATGCCCTTTAAGGTTTTAAATACCCCAAGTAGTATTATAAGACTATGCAGAATCTGTTTTAAAATAGACTTTAACTTTTATTAAAGTTGCTTTAAATGGATTTATTTTTGGGATTTAGTGATTGGCATTCCTTGATGTACCTTGTTGCATGCACCTTGGTAATACTACTGGTCATGTCAATAATTATAGTTTCTTCTTTAAAAGTCTGTAAGGAGCTGTCAAGGCTACACAGGCCTGGAGAGAATGAACAATACCCACAGCTCTGACAGTACGTCTCCTCTAAGTGGAACATGCTGATGTAATGGCCTTGAACTTTCAGACTAAAGAATAAGACTGACAGTCATGGCAAAGTTTTTCGAAAATTACCACCCCACCCTCAGTGCACATTCAGAAGCTGCTTCCAATCATAGGGGTCACCTAGGAAGTTTCCTTCCCATATTCATTTTAACAGTTACCAAGCTCGCCACAAATGACAGCGGCATCGGAAAACATTTAAGTGCAATCAAAATGTGCAAAAAAGCCATGATTTTGCTAAGGAATGAACAGCTCTCCGAATGAGATTGAGCTACTGAATAGGGTTGGCCTTCTTGCAAATGGTGTCCTCTGAAAAATGTTACAACAGGCACACACACACAGCATTTAATCAGACCATAGGCAGTTTTAATAAATGGATGGACAAAAGTGCTGTTAATTGGCAACAACCAATCAGATGTTATCTAACTGCAGTAAACCAGTAAAAATCAAACATCTTATTGGAATTAATAACACAGACAACATTTTGCATGTCTTATTACATCATCCCCGAAATGTCTTATATATAAATGTATCCGATATACTGTAAAGCCTTAAAGGGTATGTCCACCCTTAAAGCAAAAAACTGATAACTGTTACCTACCCTCAACCCCAACTGGTATATATTCAGCATGTCACTAGATGTATTACTAACCAGATATTTAAAGGATAACCATTTAAAAATGGAAAGTACCTGGGGCTACCTCACAATATCATTTCGTTGAGGAGCTACAGCATGCACAGTTTTCATTTGACAGGTTAGTCCTGGACTAGTCCTGTATTAAAGATAGTGCTGAAGCCAGGAGGAAGACTGGCAGAATCAGTTTTCTTTGTGTCAGTGCTGTTCACAGAAACATTATTGGGAGTTAGGAATTACCAATTCTATATCCCCGTCCCATGTATTTTTCAGTTTTACTGTTTTTTAAAAATAAACTTCATACATGATAGTTATACTTTAAGTACAATTATAGCCAGCATTCTGGCACAATAAACTGTCTCCTCCCTCCATGTAGTTCATCAAGTCTTTGACTGCTGACATCACAACCAATCACTGACTGCTGCTTCCCCTGCTGCATCCACTGCACATGCTCTAGCTCATTGAGAAGAGGGAGGAGGCAGATACCTTTACCAGAAAGGAATAAAACTTATCATTAAGTGTCTGGTTACAAATACATGTAATAAACATGTGAATAATCAGTGAAGCAGAGAATTCAGTAATTTCCCCTTTTACCAAGTGCAGACAGAGGAGCTTATAAATTAAATAATACAATGCCAGGAAGACAACACATACAGAAAAAGCAGGGCAGAATACTATCATTGGGATAGTCCAGGCAATGATTGGACAGTTGGGAGCAATGCTGTCAGGTGAGGAATGAAGCCAATGAGAAAGTGACCAGATGGATCTCTCAAGTGGAATATGTTTAGGTGTCAGCACCTTTATGATAACTTCTTTTTATGCCTTTCCTCCCCCTTTAAAGTGATGATTATCTAGGTATGTGTACCAGAAATAATTAATTTTTTAAAAGGGTTAATTTTTTTCTCGTCCTTTAATGGACGGTAATTAAAGGCTATTGCCAAGCCTTTTCTTAAAGGGTCATTGTTTGGTCTTTGGGGAGGGCAGCTTTTAGTTCTTAGTGGTCCCTAAACCATCCTTCAGAGACGGTCTCAGTCCTGGAACAAACATAGATCTGATTTAAAAAGAGGAAAAGAATACACTTCTAGCTGGCTGATGTATTTAATGACAAATCCACTGGCTAAAAGCAAAAGGCAGATGTAATGGAAAGTCACCATCATATGTATACGTGGCAGTCACAGGAAAACCAATCTGCTGCACTTAGCAAACATTATTAAATACCTTGCTCCCTTGGCTTAAGCGTCTGTCACCTCCAGACCGAAGGTCTTGCAAAAATTGAATTATGTGTATATTAGATGAACAATAACAATCACATTAAGCAGGCTGCCTGCATAATACAATATCCCCTAAGAATTCAAATTGCTCTTAAAATTTAATAAAGTAAAGTGTTTATTTTTTTTTACACGGTGGCCCCTAACCTCCGTGTGTTCCCTGGGGCCCCTTTTTTTCTCAAGCGACGGCCTTGACGTTCTGTCAATCAATACAACTTTTCTTAGACTCCGGTCTTGTTAAAAGACTCTCCCGAGCTTTGAGAAGGAATATATTGGTTTTATATTATTTTCCAATGTAGCTGTTATTTCAACAACACAGGAAGGGGTCAAAGCTTCTCAACCTTCGCTAATCAGCGGCCTTTTACATTTCTCAAATTTCACATTCGGAAGGGACACACTAATCAGGACCTGGTAGCGAGAGAGACGGTTACCCAGATACATCGGCAACTGGGCAAGAGGTCAGCCATATTGTAGCTCGCTAATTGACAAATAACAATGTTTCTAATGATCTGTGAGGTGAATGGTTTATTCTGCTGCAAGACGAGAACAATTTCAATCATTTCCTAACCATCTGAACCCGGAGAGCGTGATACTCTGTAAAAGCCACAGGGTTAAAGTGTTTTGTTACAGTGCCCCCTTCCTGATGAGATGTCATTTCATCTTGTCATATTCTAGGACAGGAAATGTTAAACCTGTAGCGTTGTTTGGGTGTTGTTCATTAACCTTTGAACTGTTATCATGGCAATGGTGCTGGCTGGGTATTAAAAGGCACTTAAAAAACAAAATTATCTCTAAAATTTTAACTAAAAAAATAAGTTGTTGAAGTTCTTGTGACAGCAATTCCAGCGCATTAATTTGTTTGGTGCCTTCGGTTGGCCTTTAATTTCTGAAAAGTTCACTGGCAGGCCTGATATTACAGAACTGTCTAAAGGCTTATAAGTCACAAATGCTTAAAAAGGAAGCAAAATGAACCTTTGGCTTTGTTCTACCCATTTTGTATCTATAAAAAAATAAACATACCAATTAATAAATAATTCAGGCTCATTATTAAGGGTATGTCCACCCCCAGTAAGAAAATCTATACTTTCCTTCCCAACCTCCCCAAACCCAGATACCCACCTCCCCTTTTTCCCTGAACCTCCATACATTTTTCCAGCACATTTGTCTTACTCTTACCTCGCCTCCTTTGCAAGCTCAGACAGCTGTTACTGGTACAAAGGAAGAGCAGAGGAGGTGTATCTAAATGCAGAATCAGTTCTTTTTTTCAACATTTTTTTAAATTCTTATCGAAAAAATTTCAAAATTCCATTTGACAATCAAAAATTCTTGTCGAAAATTAGAAAATGCTATGGAATACTTAAAATTTGCGATTAAAAATTCTAAAAATTCCAATTCAATTGTGTTCGAAACTGGATTGCCGGATTTTCTGAACCGCTGTCGGAATTAAAAAGTTTCGTTCGTCTCTACTCTTCTCCCCTCCACTGCTGTGCACTGGGATCCCAGGCACAGAAAAATAAAATCCAAAGCAATTTTCAAAACTTTACACAAAACTTTCTCAGCATTTCCTCTTGGAAACCAAAGTTGCCGTTGAAACTTTAAAGGGATACTACATTTCGATAAATACTAAAAGTGCATTATTACATAACGATGACCGCAAAGCATTATCTTCCCAGCAACATCGCAAAGGAAGAGACTGCTTTGCTGCCTAATATTTGGGTAGGATCGAATGGTGTTGGGCAAGTGTATAGACAACATAAGTCTTACTCTATCCATTAAGGACACCTTTTAATAAACGTCTGATTGGTTACAATGTGTCTGCAAGAAAACTGTTATTACCAACATAAAATTGTCTTCAAAATAACTTGTAGGATAAAAATAGTAAAAAGTGGAATTTTATTCCATTCATCTTGAGCCTTTCGAGTGATAATATAGTTCCTTTCTATGCTGTATCTGCTAAATGGATCATTCCTGGGATGACTAGAACATCTTAATGGCTATATTGTTCTTTTGATTTAGGATCTATAATGGTCTTTTGGAGAATAATAACCAGTCTACCCCCTTGCATTTCATAGTATATTGCCAATGTGGGAAAATTATTTACAGAAAATGTTTTACTTTGCAAGAGTTTGATCAGAAATATCCTTGCTCTAGCGATGGCTAGAAATCGTGACTTTCAATTTAATGTTGGACAATAAATACCCCAGAAATGCTGAGAACAAACAATCTTAAACAAACCCAGGAACAAAAGGCCAAGCTATAAATATCAAAGATGCGTTTTACCTTGGAAGGCTTTATGGTTTCTAAATGAATCACAAGTAGACTGAAGTCCAGTGTTTCCAAAATGAGTTTTCAAGGCTTTTCATGCTCAGGTTGACAATACATCCAGCCCAATTGAAGGAGATGAGAAGGTCTTTGTGTGTCGAGTATCATCAATCTGGGATTCATCGTTGGCTATTGGATAAATAGAGGAAATGTCAATAGTTTGTTCAACAACAAAAAAATACAATTATTGTATTTTTGAGTTCATGAAAGGCGAACTGTTATCAAGTTTATTAGCGGAAACCTACTTTGCTATCGGGATGGATACTTTAAGGGTTCTAATTAGGGGACAAGACAATGGGACTGTTATTTTTCTGAAAGGTTAACTAAAGCCTCAGAACAACGGAAGGAAGAGCACCTTAATATAAAAGCAGTTATTTGTGTCTCTTCTCTCATTTTGATATGGTTGTTGGGAAATTTACCTTTCTAAAATGCAGTTTGCCTTTTATTTACCAGCATTCCATTATTACACAGTGTGGTCACTGATACATGCTCTGTCCTAAGATACTGCAGGAACTTTTTACAGTTGATCACACCCACTAGTAGTCTTTAGCCAATCCTTTTTCAGGACAGATTAGGCAAGGAAGCATGTGACTGAGGTCAGGGGTGTGGGGTGGGGGCAGTCACTCTACACACAGTTATTTCATCCAGTCCTTCAGGGGGGGTTATTTACTGCTATTTACTGTATTGCTATTTTACAGTTTATTGTAATTAATTGTTTATTGTAATTAATTGTAAAATTTTTATTGTAAAAATTTTACTCCATCCCAAAATGATCTTTCTGTTGTGTAGCCACCCCCCTCCAATCCCTAGCCGCTGGGTTTATATTCTAAAAAAAAGTTGCCAGAAACTTACCTACCAGATGGGGATCCCTCAGCTTCAGCCTCTAATGCAACTTCCGGGAATAGAATTGTATTAGGGGCTTGACCAACAGCCAGGTCTATGATTTGCAGTGAATTATAGGCAGGGCGAGGGGGAGGGCTCCAAAGTGCATGCTTGAGTCCCTCCAGGAGGACAGGGAAGGGAATATACATTTTACACACAGGAAGGCTCCTACTCTTCACTTTAATGAGTAAGGTAAAAACAAATTAACTCTACAAAGTCAGGCCAGCAGTGGGTTTAATTTTAGTTTTAAGGTGGACATGCCTTTTAAGAAATATTCAAACAGAATGTATTTTATAGAATTAAAGGGTATGTCTACCCTAAATGTACAAATCTACCAATCTTCTCCCTGAATCCTGCTCAATCACAGTGCATTCTGCATGCTCGTAAGGAGGGGAAGAGGCAGAAACCCTTACAGTGGACGTGGCATGACGTGGCTAATGTGTTCTAGGCCTTTTCAATTTTGCCTTTTTTGGCACCATTTTCGAAATATCTAAAGCACAAAGTAATTTTACCATTATAAATGTAGAAAGTTTGCAGTTTCTGTACCTGTCTTTTGTTATAAACAATATATAGAAAATTGGGCTGTTGTACATCCATATTAAAGTGCAACTAGAGACCAAAAATATAAACCATACAAAAAATAGAATTCTAGTGCACAAACAACTCTAATTGCATATTGGCTACCTCCATAAGGTTCTACTACAAACAGCCTGCTAAACCCTGGATAAATAAAAGCAATTAGTTCAATAAGTTGGCCAAACCTCGTCAAGGTTGCTTTCTTGTCCTAACCTACTGGTACTTGCCTTTTTGGCTACATGAGCTGTCAGCTTCTCCTGTGTGGCCTGGATGCTTGAAGCTCAGCCCAATTGTCTATATATTGTGTGTTACATTGAAGGTTTGACCAAGCTTTCTAGGAAATTGTCATGTGCTCATTTGAGCAAAGTACTTTAAACTAGAGAGTGAGCTTCAGGCATCCAAGCCACACAGGAGAAGCTGTCAGCTCATGTAGCCAAAAAGGCAAGTACCAGTAGGTAAGGACCTAGTTAAAGAAGGCATCCTTGACATGGTGACTGGGCTTTAAATAATTTGGCCAACTTATTGAACTTATTGCTTTTATTTATCCAGGGTTTAGCAGACTGTTTGTAGTAGAACCTTATGTAGGTAGCCAATATGTATGTCTTATGTTATAAAGTGTCCCAGATTTAAGCTGGAGAACATCGATTAATTCATATTCATCCATTCATGACACCTATTTTCTCCTAGTAGAGATTAAGATGATAAAGTAAATAAGTTCCGTCCTGGGGACATTTGCAATATGATCTTAATAATTTATTTATGTTTTAGAATTTTTTTAAAAAGAAACTTTTACTTGCCTTCTTGTCCTGGATTGAACGCAACACCAGTTAAGTTATGGATTTACTGAGCATGCCTAGAAGCTGTGGCACTCTGGGTAAAACATGATGTCAGTGTTACAGGCCCAGGGTGAGGGTAATGCTATACATGATTTTTCCTCTATAAAAATAAAAAAAATATCCTTTTGTATGAATATTTCCCTGTAAATGTGACTACATATTTACTGGGGTCACATTAGGCTAGGCGTACACTACGCGGTATTTCTGATGGATGGATGGATGGGGGGGGTGGAATTATCAGAAGTTGGTCAAACTGGAATTAAATTGATTGTGTGGCCCACTGAATTTAAATGGTGAATTTATTGGTGTATTTAAGGGGAATTTAAGGGGAATTCCCCTTTAAATACACCATTGAGAACTGCATTGCACAGAGCTGGGCTAAGATCAGGTTCACATCATTATCCTCCCCCTGCAGCTCTGCACCATGTTGTTTCTATATCGAGAAATACATTGCACAGAGCTGTGCTGAGATCAGGTTCACATCATTATCCTCCCCCTGCAGCTCTGCACCATGTTGTTTCAATATCGAGAAATACATTGCACAGAGCTGTGCTGAGATGAGGTTCACTTCATTATCCTCCCCCTGCAGCTCTGCACCATGTTGTTTCTATATCGAGAAATACATTGCACAGGGCTGGGCTAAGATCAGGTTCACTTCATTATCCTCCCCCTGCAGCTCTGCACCATGTTGTTTCAATATCGAGAAATACATTGCACAGGGCTGGGCTAAGATCAGGTTCACTTCATTATTCTCCCCCCCTGTCAGCGCTGCAAAACCATGTTGTTTCATATCGAGAAATACATTGCACAGGGCTGGGCTAAGATCAGGTTCACTTCATTATTCTCCCCCTTCAGTTCTGCACCATGTTGCTTCTATAAGTAACTATTAAAGGGGAATGTTGGTGTGAATGCAATGGAGTGGGATTTTCCAAAATGTCAGATTGCTTGGACTGACTAAAAATGGTAGAAATGTTGTCTATGCTGGTGGATTTTGCAATCTATTTTTGCTTCTGTTTTCCTGGTAGTATTAATATTAAAATGCCTGTGGTTTGACGTCCTCTGCATGGCTTTCTAATGTCATCCATTTAGCAGTTAGGGTTTTAAAGGCATATGGTGCATGTCACATTTTATATCCTTGTTTTCTTTCAGAGACTAAACACAAAATGTCAGGGTCAGTTTAAAAACACATTCAAATATCAGCACATATCCGCATTAAGGGATTAATTCCTTTCGTTATTTACATTGCTGGAATCCATAATGTTAGTCATGGAACAGAAACATAATATAAGCAATGTAAATACAATCCCTTGGCTGTATTGGAATATTTGTTTTATTTGGCCCTGTTAGATGCATTCCATCTTTTTGTATTTTTATAGGTTTTGTTTCTATTTAGTGGTTAAGTTCTTATGGACTGAGGGATGATTCCTTTCTGCACCCACATGCAGTTTATGTATTAAAGGGTAAGGACAATGAGAAATGTGGGTTTTTTTTATTTCTTCTTACTGGAAACAATAACTCTTCCTAATTATCACTGTACCATTTTTTTGTGGATCTTTCTCCTATTTCTTCATCATAATAAAAAGACATTTGAATAATAATGTGTTTTTGCTGTATTTGGGGTGGGGACAGTTGGTATGTGTGAATAGCATGGTGGGAAATTCCTTCTCCTGGTGGTGCCTCGTGTTGATTACTGAGCATGCTTACCATTACAGATAGTCTGGTCTGATAAAATAGGCATTGGTTAAGAGTGGGTGGGGGGACACTGAGTAAAACCAGTACTGGATTGAAGACATGCAGCTCAGACTAAATGCTGCTAACATGTATTTAATTGTATACATACCCTTTAAAGGTGGCCATACACTATTACGATCGTAATTACGATCTTAAACCGACCGATACTTTGATAGACAGATGTACAATGTTAATTGTATGTAGATGTACAATAAATATTGTTCGACATTCAATTTGTTTTGTGATTAAAGGACCTGTAAACCCCCCTTAAGCCCCCAAAATAACTATGTCCCGTTCGTTTCTATTATTCACAGGGAGGTGAGAACGCTTATTCTCACCTCCCTGTGAATAATAGGACGATCGGGGGACCTGGAACTTACCTTACACGCCGCTCCACTCGCAGCCGCTCCTGCACGGAAAGCCGCTCTGTCCCGACCACGCGCCCTATCTTATGCGCATGCGCGCCAATTCAAAAGATAGGGCGCGCGATCGGGACAGAACAGCTGTTCTGTGCAGGAGCGGCTGCGAGTGGAGCGGCAGGTAAGGTAAGTTCCAGGTCCCCCGATCGTCCTATTATTCACAGGGAGGTGAGAATAAGCGTTCTCACCTCCCTGTGAATAATAGAAACGAATGGGAGATAGTTAATTTTCGGGGTTTAGTGTTCCTTTAATGTCGAATGTCGTCCATTGTGAGGTCACATTACATTAACATTTAATCGGAACTTCAGAAAACACTACAATCATTTTACCAATCGACTTAAAAAACTGACTTTCCCGATCATAATTACGATCGATTTTACGATCTAATGTCGCATGATAAGAATGGGAAAATGTGCAATTTTTCGGCCAATCGATGGAAATGTCTGATTGTATGTCGAATTGTACAAAAAATCAGCCTAATGTATGGCCACCTTAAAGATACACACCCTTTACAGATAACAGCTTATAAATAAAACTACAGGACTAAAAAAAACATGCCAATCTTTCACATTGTAAAATACTCAGTTTCCCCCTCATTTTCCTTATAGAAGTAGCTTAGCTGCCATATTGCATTTAGCGATTTCTTGTGGCTTTATCTGCTCCCCTGTACTTCTCAAATGCTGTTTAGGTAAACTCGAAAAACTGCTTGTTTCTGTATCTATATATAAACATAACTTTAAGGACAGGTCAAGTAGGAGTGTATAATGTCCCCTCTATTGTAATATCAGCTGTGTGTCCTGATATATATTATCTGTATGTGTACAAAATTAAAATTTGGGTGTTGCACACAACAGAGCTTATTTTTTATTTTTGTGCAGAACTTTAACCTGTGTGCACAGTCCTGCTGCATTGGGTGCAGACAAAACTTAGATGGAACACTGCCTCCCACTGAGACATAATTAAATTCATTTGGTGGCTGTATATTTCTATGGAGTAATGCCTTTTAGGGGTAGTTCTAAAGGAACCGGCCCTTCATTATAAGGATACTCGCTCAGACACCACAGTTCCCCTTTTTCTATCCGTTGTTTAGCTGAATCAAATGTATCACTCGTCTATATATTTCATATTGTTCTTGTGATACAGTAACCTTCCAAGGTAAAAGGAGCACTTAATTTTTTGTTACCCAGAGGGTTAATATATGCTCCCATCCAACCAATCAGAAACCTCCTGCATAATGAACTATTCACATTACTAATTTATAGGCTATAGGGGGCATCTGGAAAGAAATACTAACAAGCATAATTTAGGATTAATAAAACAACATAAAAAAATATTCTATGTGTATCTGTACTTTATTGCTGTGCTTTCTTTGCTATATAATAAATAAAACAACATTGTGCATCTGAGTATTCGAGTTGTTTTATTTTCATCCTCCTTCTCTTCTTCCTTAACTTTGCCTCCACAATCTTTATCTTTTTATAAAATCACACACTGGGAACACAGAGTACTACTCGCATTTCCATAGCAATTGGAATTCAATTCTATTCATAAATATATTAGCACATCATGTAAAAGTCTTAAATAACACTAATAACAAATTCGTCTTGACATTTCGATATACGTTAGAGATAAAAGGAATGGAGTTTTGTTCTGCATAACTTATTGCAGTTCCGAAAATCCGATTTGAACCGGATTTAATTTCCGATCGCTAATTTTGAGAATTTCAGAGCATTTTCCAGAATTTCTTCAATAATTTCAATAGGAACTTTCTATTTCTCAAATGGAATTTTCGATTTTTCAAATGAAATTTCGAAACTCGGTTCTTTTGCTAGTTTTAGAAAGGACCTGAACCACTATATCTTAGACTTTTAGGGGATTTTGTAAACTTAAAGGACAACTAAATCCACAGAACAACACTGAACCAGATGGCAGAACACCTTAATATAAAACCAGTAATCTGTGTCTTACCTGTCATTTTGATACGGGTGCTGGGAAATTTACCTAAATAACATATGGTTTGTGCTTTACTTCACAGCATTCTAGTATCACACAGTTTGGTCAACGACCATTATGTTCTGCACATGCTCAGTCCTTAGCTATGGCAGAAGCTTGTTACAGTTGGTCACACCCATTAGTAATCTGTAGCCAATCCTTTTACAGGACAGATAAAGCAAGGAAGCATGTGACTGAGGTCAGGAGGTGTGGTCTGACACTGCACAAACACACAGATACTTCATACAGTTCTTAAAAGGCTTACATTTATCTTAATACAATTTACTGAAGTGGGATTTGATAGCTTATTGGGGTTTTTAGGGGAGTAGGTTTCAGATTCTGGACTAGAAAAATTGAGTTTAGTTCTCCTTTAATCCATTATTACAACTATTACACTTGTTTACAATTATTACACTTTTTATTTGATTCATTTGGAGTCTTTAGTTGTCATGAAATCCCATATCTGTTGCTATATTTATATGATTAACCAAATAGCCGTATAATAGTCTTCCCCTTCTATTTTGTTCACTGTGATTTATTAAGTTATTTTTATGTTTGAAATTTGGCATTCTTGCATCTTGCATTGAGGCAATGAAACGTAATATTTATCCCGCTACCCACAATGCTTTTCCTGCTCAAGCAAGGCTTCTGTCTAGAATCAGGGCCTGCAATCCCTTCCACAGATGATCCACAATCAATGTTTTAAAACAGGTGATTGTGCGAAGGAAGTAAAAAAACAAACAAACAGCTGATCGCCATGCCTCAGGGGAGGGTGTTAGTCATCTGGTACAAAATAAGTGCAAAACCCTTTCTAACCCACTTGTGTAGGTTTTGCACTTATTTTCCCATTGATATATTGTATCTCCCAGTTAGTTTGTACTGGGATAAGTCAAAGTAAGAAACTTCTCTCTGGAAGTAAAATAGCAAAGCCCAGTAATCCAGCTGTTGTACTCAGCTGAATAGCTGTAAAGTTAATAGAATAAAAAGCTGCTGGAAACTTTGACCTAAGTGGTATGGGCACTGCCAGTCCACATGGGCAGGATTGCCCCTTCACATTCTGCTACCCACCTCTACCATTGTAAAGTTAATCCTGGGAAGAGATCTGCTGACCTGGTGTGTTGCTGCCTTAGGCAGGGTAATTTATATCTATATTAGAGATGTGAAGGATAGAATGTTCCGTGTCTGAGGATAGGGAAGGATAAAGGATGTAAACAGTGTCTGGACTGAGCCAACCAGGACTGGTTGAATCAACCAAATAAGCCGGGCCGATAGGGAAGACTTTATGTTTTATACTATAGAAACCCTCACCGGGGAGATCTTACACCTTAGCTTTAGTTACCCTTTAATAGAAAACTAAAATAGCAACACATAGCAGATAAATAATAACAAATGTCAAGGGGCCTTTGGTCTGTTTAGATGTTGGTCCAAGTCCAAAGTAACTGAACAGACTGAAATATTGTATAATTAGACACTTCAAAGGGACGTCTCATCTAGTTTGGGATAAAGGGAGATAATGGGATGTTCCTCTGAATGGCAGATCAAAGCAAATTGAGGGAATGGTGCATATTTGATATCATTAGAATAAGGCAGATCCCATTACCTGTTTTATTCTGCAACGTGTATCTAGGGAGGCACAAGTCAGGAGGATGTTACATGAATATCGAATCTTAGAGACGCTGCTGAAAGATTGATTGTGTCTGCTTTTCAATCAGCTAGAAATGTTGAAGCTCCCTCCTCAGCTGGTTACATGGAATATTACGTATATCAGGGTCTATTGTAATGCTAGCGGATTGTAGGGGAATCAGAGGGTTATACATGGATAGAACGTTCTGTCCTGGGGAATTGTGCTATTTACTTTTTATTATTTTTCTTTTGCACTGGTTTTGGTTTTGGGATATTTAACATTTACAAGCCTTAATATATTATGTATATAACTGATCTATAGAGATAGCAAGATATTGTCTTGTATGTATGTATATCTATGTATGGATAGTTTATATAGGTATAACCTGTGGAAGGGACAGGGCATCTCGAAACGTCGTTGTTGTTGTCACATAAATAAATTGTTGGATTCACCATTGTAGTGTGCTCCCCTATACTTTCTTTTGCTATTAAGATTATCTGGCCTTAGGAGTGGAGGGGAATGCACCTACGGATTTGTCTGGCTAAAAGCCAACAGCGGCGTGCTAGAGTGTTGCCTGGACTGCATTGAGTTACAAGAAAGAGAAAGGTTTAAGGCAAGAGGAAGCAGTCCGAGTGGGGGTCTGTACAGGAGCTGGTTCTGCGATGAGCGGAGGGTACGGGCAGGAACATATGGGGAGACTAGAGAGGAAATATAAGGAGGAACAGCAGAGCGAATGGATTTAAATGTTAGGAGAAGGATTTTGTATACAATGCACTGTTTAACGGGGAGCCAGGTTGTTGTCCGGTATAGAGGAGATTTGGGATCCGGTTTATTAGAGAGCGAAACGTGTGGTGGAGTTAATTATAGACTGAAGGGAAGAGAGTGGAAGAGAGTTAACATTAGTGGGAAAGTAAGTCCATAAACTGCTGTAGTCGACAATTTTACTGATTTCACACAGGGTCACATCCTTGGTTCGGACTAATTGAAGCAAGTGATGTATTATTTCAATTAGCATTGCCTTGCCTGTGAATCAGGTGTACATTGGTTTGCAATAAAGGGCATTGTTCACTTAATGCAAAGAGCTTGAGTAAATCACTTAAATGAATCTCCATTTAACTGAAAACCAATGAAGTGAACTGATTTGGAGAATGAATGGTGCAGCCCCATTTAGAATGGATTATAGTGGATAAAAGGAACAGTCTGAGACCTTATTAAATACTATGAATTATATTGTGGGCTACATAATCCTCATTTATGGGGCTAATTTAATAGGAGACTGACTTATATCTTATTCTTCTGAGATCTGAATGGGACTCGCAAAATATGGAACATGGCTGAGGCCTCACTAGGACCCAAGGTAACGCATGGGAAACGCCTGTGCGCTCATGTTTCCGTGCATTATTGGCTGCCTGCGATCTGTGCAATGAAAACTGAACGCATGTGATTCACAAAAGAAATGGTGATCGCATGCGCTATGAATAGTGAGTCGCGAGGCAACACGGTGCACCTGGGGTGGCCAGACTAGTCTGTGCTTTTCGATGCGCAGTCGAATCGCAATTACGATTGCTTTGCACATAAAAACAGGAAAGTGCGGCCTAACCCTAAAGGTTTAAATGTTGTATGAAATGGGTAAAGGATGATGTCAATTCTTTAGTTGTGTACTATTAGAAGTATCTCTGGGTATCAATACTTATCTCTAAACAGTACAAACTAAAAACACATGGGGGCTGGTGCAAAAACAGGCACAAAGGTGTGCCAATCAGATTTTATTTAACTGCAGTAGCCTAGTAAAAAGCTAAAATCTGATTGGTTGGTTAATAGCACAGGCTATCATTTGCACCTTTAGTAGTGCCCTACTTCTTAAAGGATATGTACACTGAGAAATTTGTTTTTTTTTTTAATGGCCCATTAGTGGAAACTTAAATTCTTCCCAACTATCACTGTACTGTTTTTTTGTTAACCTCTTCCCCATTTTTTTAAGATATCCAGTCTGAAACCTTTTAAATTTCAGTTGTCAATCAAGTGCTTTAATATCATACACTTATCTGCTATGTGCAGTTTTGCTGTAGCTGGAATGGTGACAGTTGGTATGTGAATTGCATGGTGGGAAATTCATTCTCCCAATGTTGCCTCATAGCGATTACTGAGCATGCTTCCCATCACAGAGAGTCAGATAGTCTGGCATGGGACTGGAGTACCGAGGGACTGAGCTTGGTCAAAACAAGTAGTGGATTTAAGTCATGCAGCAACACAAACACACCAGAGCAAGTGCTGCTTACATGTTTTCATTTATAGATTGAAATGAGGCAAAGTAATTTTTTTAGTACATTGGATAGTACAGTTAAGGTAGTCATACATGGCATTGATATTCTGATCGATTCGATCAATTCGATCAGATTATCGAAGACACTTTTCCTGGTTTCGATAGACCAATTTGCAATATTGCCGATCGGTCTATCGAATAAAACCTAATTGGGGCAAGATGGAAAATTTTTCATCGACCCATCTACTAGAACCAGACCTTCCATAGATTTCAAGCTGAAATCTCGGGGAGATTGTCAGTGCAAGGTAGGGATATTTGATCGGTTCTTTCGATCGGATTTACGATCGTTTCTCAGATCAAATTTTTGGATTTGAGTTTAGTAAATCGAACAGACAGAAAACACATTATTGCATTATGGCAGGTTTCACCCTCAAATAAGAAACAATTTATACTATGGATTATGAGAACAACTTTTAGTAGAAATGAGGAATAGATTTCGCCAAGATACCCGCAGAAGGTTCTGGATCAAGCCCTGGACAGAGCATGGGAGAGAACGCATTGTTTCAAAGGGGAACAAACAAGCAAAAATGATTGTCTGTAGCACTATACTACATCGGACCCTAATATACAGCAAAGCCTAAAGGAAAAGGATAATATCTACCGGAAACACCAAAACTTGGTTGTATTCAAGGACCAAAAATTAGGTGTTTTAAATATTTTATGTCTTAACCCTTGGAAAACTAGAATAGAGAGAAGTGATACTGTATGTACATCTACTTCTCATATGGAATAGTGTGTGCAGTTAGAGGTTACAGTTGGAGCATTCATTAGTGTTAATGGAATTCTGGGCAGAAAGATCCAATTACCAAAAGCCACATTCCAATTCTGACTGTTCCGACCTCCTACACCTTAAATCCAATTAAACGATGGGTCCATTTTCCAGTCCTTTCGTTACAGGACCTTAAGTAACCCTCGATGTCTTGCTGCGAACTGTCACCGTGCCTCTTACGACAGCACATTTACTCTGCAATGTTTTCTTAATTACCCAAATTGTCAGTACGGCATTCGTTTAAATTTAATTGGTGTTGCTATGGTTATAGAAAAATAAATATATTTAGAAGCGATGGAATGAATTTGTTCTGTTTATTGCAGGTGAAATCTTTTTACTTTACTAATGGAAAGGAGGGTGGGATAAGGTAAGTGTGTGTGTTGGGGGGGGGTAAGTGTGTGTGTGTGTGGGGGGGGGGTAAGGTAATTGGGGGGTAGGAAAGAAACCAAAAAGCTTTTAAATAAAGAAAAGTTAACTGAACCGGAATATTTCTAAATATTTTTCTCTGCACAAAGAACTATAGACTTGAATTGCTAATACATATAATTTGGAAATCTTTTATAAAATCTCTAGAAGTATAAATATCTGTATAGGTAAAGGAGCATTTTTTACTAGAGCTGGCCATACACTAGGCAGACATTAGATAGATTTGAGATCTAATGTCTAAAGACCACATTTTACAAGCAACGTTTTTTATCTTGAAATGTTTCTATCTGACCCATTCATTTTGTGATCTCAAATTGATTGTATGAAAGAACGGGCTTAGGTGGTTCTTAGATAGACTGGACATTTGCCTTATGAGAGATTGGACATTTGTCTAATGTATGGGTATCTTTACATTTACCTTTACCAAAGACTTTTCTAAGGCTGGGTACACACGAAGGGACTTTTTGTCGAGGCCAACATTTTGTGCGATCGACCGTGCAGATATTTTCGTCCGACTGACTGAAAGTGCCGGTCGGTAGGTCAAAAATATCTGCTGGTGTGGACCCAGCCTAAAGCTACTTACACACCTTGATCCTTCACCATGGCTGTCTCTTCAGCTACCTACTAGATTGGGGTGTGTTAGTAGCATTCAAAATAGGAGGTAACTGTAAGAGAAAATGCCAATGTGATATTACAGATATACAGATATTTTGAGGGTGGACATGCCGTAAACATATTATAACTGACATAGCATAGAAAAAATTAAACAATATATTGGCATTGAAAATCAATAAAAACAACAGAAACCTCTCAATTACTTTTACTTTGGTTTTCTCTCCTTTGCACAAGCTGATTGGATAATTCTTCTTGTGTTGGATGAATGAAACTGAGCATGCCTAAGTTTGCGGAGCTAGGGGAGTGGGCGGCACTAGCAGAGATTTCTTGAAAGATTTAACTTTGTCTCTCTGGTTTGGAATTTCATAGAAAGAAAAGTGAATTATTATTTTCATAATTTCTGGACCTACACGGTTGTCAGATTATTTATCTCTCCTTTCCCGTTGGATGGGATAGTTCATTAAAGGGTATGTCTACCACCAGAATTTAAAAAATTGTACTTACCTTCCCCACCTCCCAAACCCTACGATTCTTATGGTTACTTACCACCCAGCAATCCATGAAGCCCAGAAAACATACCTTTCTACACCACAAAAAAAAGCGGCATCAGTTCAAAATGGCAACTTTCTTATGGAATGCAGAAGTCAGTCTTAGCCATGACAGTGACGTTTTGGCCAATTACTGCATTTGTCTGGGCCTCTCGAGTTCTGCACATTTCCTCTAAAAAAAGCTCTCAGGAGGCCAGAACAGTGGACTGGAAGTGCGGCAAGGAAAGGTAAGTTTACTGGGTTTCAGGGACAATGAGGAGGTGAGTAACTATAACAATCTAGGGATTTGCCCATTATAGATCATGTATATAGTTACCTTAATACATAATCCTCCCATAGAGAACATTTTATCTTCCTGATGACTGGCAGCTTGTGCATGTTAAGGCAAGAAATGTATATAATATAACCCTGCAGCCCTTAAATATGCAGAATTACTATTGGCTAATCGTCTACAAACAAAATTCTAGCCATGCATAAAGTAGAACGATCTAATGTTCTGAAAATACAAACAACACTGCAATCTTTCTCCTAGAATTCAATAGGATCAAATCAATGAATGGGATAGTTCTTTAACTTTAAGGAAGTCTTCAATCATACATTTAGAAGAACTGCTTGATGTTGAATTTCCCAGAAGGGTAAAACTTGTCCAGACTTTCCCCCCTGGTTATGAAAGGGCATGTCCACCCTTTGAAAAAACTTTTTACATGTTATAGGTATTGCTCCCCCAGCCCAAAACACATTAATCTTATGTGCAGAAACTCCCCTAATAGTTACTTACCTTCCCTCTATCCTCCGCCGCACAGCCCGGCCCTCTGCTTGCATGGAACTGCAAGCAGGGGGCGGGACCGGCAATCACGTCTGTGATTGGCTGAGGGGAAGCCAATCGTGGACGCGGCTGCCAGCAGTTCAGAACAGCGGAGGATAGAGGGAAGGTAAGTAACTATTGGGGGAGTTCCTGCAAATAAGATTAATGCGTTTGGGGCTGGGGGAGGAATATCTATAACATATGTAAAGGGTTTCACGCTAGGTGGGGGAGAAAGAAACAGGAGGGAGGGTGGAGGGCTGCTCAGAACATGCCTCAAACCTCTCAGAGGAAGCCTCAGAGGCGGAAACAATTTCCCTCTCTGCTAGGCTCCTGGTGGCCAGTTTTCTGGACTTTGGGGGAACTTTACAGGAGAACCATTTGGATCTGGGATGTAAGGTAAGGATTTTATTACACTACAGAGTGGGACCAGTAGTGGGGGAAATTATAGTTTTGGGGGTGGACATGCCCTTGAAGTGTAATATTCCTAACATTCTAAACCTCACTAAATTACAATAATTGAATTCACTTTCTGTTGGGTTCTGTACATTAAAATATATCTTTTTTTTTTTTTAATTATCCAAAGATGATTTCACATCAGTGTGGCAGGAGGCCATGATTATCTGTAATAATATAAAGTCCACTGTGTTCCTCATCAAAGAGAAGTAATTGATTCCTGACTCATTCAGAAACAGATACACACCAAGCAGTTGGACAGCATATTGTACTTTAAGGTAACAGAATTAGATTTAATAGATTGATTTCCTTTCTGCTAGTCTTGGCATATGCATTCGCATCTCATGCTAAAATGATAGTGTGCAATCCCAGTGGTACAGACAGAGGGCGCTGCTTCCAAGAGGAGGATTGAAAACTGAACTCCAGCTGCTTTTGCCTGTACAAGGCAAGGGGGCGGGGTCCATTAGTGCACATCCATTTTTAATGCCATACAATCTACATTACCATTGTATTGCTACATTATAACCTGCACTTCTCTACGATCAATGAAAGCCTCTGGTTTAAAAAAATGTCCATTTCAGAATAAGTTTATCTACACTATGGCTTGCATTTAATCTGAGCCCTAACGCTAAAATAATTGCCTTTTATAAGCTATAAAGCTTTGTGCCTTGTTTCCCGGAGGTTGACTCTCCAGCTTTAATTGCACCCTCATTGCTGTGAAGTACAGGCAGGTTCTCCCGATCCCACAATTCCACGGTGGAGACATCAGAGAGTTTATTGTGCAGAAAGACAAAGATCCCCAAACACAAAGATAAAATCATAAAGGACTGCGCACGGAAAAAGAGCGATTCCCGTTTACATTCTAAACTGGGGTTAGCGCCGCAGAATGGTCACATCAACCTAGTATTTATGCCATTGTTCCATATATACCGTCTTGGGTAAAATGTTCTACTTCTCTCTTTACAAAGATAATGCCTCGCAGTGACATTTCGATTTATTACAGCTAATAGAGTTTTGCTAACAATATGATTTTGCGATCGGTGTTATAGAAAAGATTGTTTATCTTGCAAAGCATTCAACATAATTATATTTTCCTGCACATGTTAATTGCTTATAAATATATATATATATAATTTATTTTCTTGTGTGAAGGAACAGATTTTTCTTTTTTATTCATTATTATGACCTTCTGTGTTTATCTTTACAGAATTATATAGAACTATGGGGTTAGTCCTGTGTTAAAACAGGGAGGTCATAAAATTAAACAATGGCAATAACAGTAAAAAAAAACTTTAATTAATAAGACGGGAATATTAATTCATATTATACATAAACATAACAATGAATATAAGATCACTGTGTGACTAGTGAACAGGAGGAAAATCCAGTTACAGAACAGAAGTGGCTTATTTACCACTATCCCACCAGTATCACTTACTGATAAACCCCCTGCTTCCTTAAGATGTCTCCCCTGCCAATGTCATTCCGGAACCCTCTGTTTTAGAGTTGTGCTCTTCGCTGTCCAGAGTAAATGCAATCTTTTGAGTTCTTGAGGTCTCCCAGTCTAATTGCGCTTTCTCCACTCTCTCTCGAAACAGATGCCGGGACACTGAATGCTACCTCATACTCACTTTCTAGCTCACCGCAGCTGATGTCAGGGTGCACAAGGATACAATCAGCAGTGGGATACACTAGTGGGCGGGTCTAACTCTAAGGACAGGTCAGTTTGGGCAGCAAGGATCGTAGTCCATAACAGGCAAGAAGTAGTCAATGAAGATAAAACAACTAGAAAACATCACTTACGAGAAGCAACAGGGGAGGACTGGCCCAGTAGGCTGAGAAGCAAATGCCCCCCGGGCTGGTCTCCAGTGAAAAATTTGGGCTGCCACAAACTATGTGAAAGGCACATATTGAAAGGCACAGAACAAGCCTCTAGCTCTAACATGGGCAAGGAACAGGAAACTCCTCCTCCTCCATCAGATTGTTTACCAGTCAGCCCTCCAGTTCACTAGCAGTGTTGTCAGCCCTTCCGTTCACTAGCAGTGTTGTCAGCCCTCCAGTTCAATAGCCAGTGTGGTCAGCCCTCCAGTTCATTAGCCAGTGTTGTCAGTCCTCCAGCTATTTAGCCAGTGTTAGTCAGCCCTCCAGTTCATTAGCCAGTGTTGTCAGCCCTCCAGTTCATTAGCCAGTATTGTCAGTCCTCAAGTTCATTAGCCAGTGTTAGTCAGCCCTCCAGTTCATTAGCCAGTATTGTTAGCCCTCCAGTTCATTAGCCAGTATTGTCAGCCCTTCAGTTCATTAGCTGGTGTTAGTCAGCAGTTCAGTTCATTAGCCGGAGCTAGTAAATTTTGAAAAATGTCAAATATTAGAAAATCAAAGATTCGAAAATTACATTTAAACAATCAAAAAGTCCTTCCGAAAATTGCTTTCGGATACTCGAAAATCAGGATTGAAAATTTTAAAATTGAATTGGTTAATTGGGTTAGAATCGGAACATAGATTTCGTAGAACTTGCTGTCAGAAGGAAACTTGCCAGTTCCGTTTATTTCTATTGGTTACACCAAAAGGTCCATTTCTTTTAAATCACATGACGCATGATAACTGCCTGATAACCTATAATTCCAAGATGGGAGCACAGGCGAATTTAATCTGGGAGCCCAAGGAAGTTTAATGGGAAAGTAAAATTTGGAAGCTATTAGATTCCTTCTCTGTTTAACTTTTTTGCACATTATTTTAGAGACAAACAGGGTTATTCAATAAAACTTCTTATCATTTAAAATGGTGCTAATTTTGCCCCAACCAATCAGATGTTAGCTTTCAAATGTTAAATAAGATCTGATTGGTTGGGGCAAAATTATCACCATTTTAAACAATAAGAACTTTTATTGATTCTCCCTGAAAATACCTGTGTTATTTCCCATTATGTTTCATCTTTCCCTCCCACATGTCTTTCTCCGAGCTGTTCTCTCTGCAGTAAAGGATTTCCTGTGGTCAGGGTGACATTACAGTAAAAGGTGTAACTAAGTCGCTGGTAATTGTGAGTTTGAAATCCGACAGGCACTTTCCAGGTTTATAAGAAATTTCTAGGTAAATCTGTGAGTTTAATTACAGTAGATGGTTTCCTGATCCTTTCAAGCTCACACCAAGAACATTCTGCGAAAAACCCAAACTTCTAATGGGCAGAGTCATATTATTTTGCAAGCAATGTGATAAACCAGTGAGAAGTGAGAGGACAAGCTGTATGTTCCTCCCAGTCAGGGGAGCCTGGGACACATTTGTCAATGGCTAGTGGCACATTCAGTTCATTTTACTAATGGTCACACAACAGAATTTGCTTCAGAGTTGACTACATAGGGCCATATATATTAAGCTGTGGTATTGTAAAATTAAGGTAACACTTAGTAAAAGCGTAATTTTATGACATGGATGTAAAAATAAACATTTTTGCCATTTTATAACACAAAATAATAATGTGTAAATTAATAACCAGCATCGTCAAATACCACCTGGTGATTTTCAATAGCAAGCGTGAGTGTTCAATAAACCCAGCCATGTTAAATATCTCCAGTAGTGTTAAATAACCCCATGTAGTATTAAATATCTCCAGTAGTGTTAAATAACCCCTGGTAGTGTTAAATATCACCAGTAGTGTTAAATAACCCCTGGTAGTGTTAAATATCACCAGTAGTGTTAAATAACTCCTGGTAGTGTTAAATATCACCAGTAGTGTTAACTAAAACCTGCTAGTGTTAAATATGGCCAGTAGTGTTAAATAAACC
The DNA here is from genome assembly GCA_019447015.1 of Hymenochirus boettgeri. Classification (NCBI taxonomy): domain Eukaryota; kingdom Metazoa; phylum Chordata; class Amphibia; order Anura; family Pipidae; genus Hymenochirus; species Hymenochirus boettgeri. Next base: position 24,333,413 of record CM033477.1, read on the forward strand.
CTGTTAGTGTTGAATATCACCAGTAGTGTTAAATAACCCATTAGTTTTAAATATTGCCAGTAGTGTTAAATAACCCCTGGTAGTGTTTAATATCACCAGTAGTGTTAAATAACCCCTGTTAGTGTTGAATATCACCAGTAGTGTTAAATAACTGGTTAGTGTTAAATATCACCAGTAGTGTTAAATCCCCGTTAGTGTTAAATATTTCGGCAGTAGTGTTAAATAACCCGTTAGTGTTAAATATCACCAGTAATTTTAAATAACCCGTTAGTGTTAAATATCGCTAGTATAGTAGTGTTAAATACCCGTTAGTGTTAAATATATCGCCAGTAGTGTTAAATAACCCATCAGTTTTAAATATCGCCCGTAGTGTTAAATAATCCATTAGTGTTAAATATCACCAGTAATGTTAAATAAATAGCCCATTAGTGTTAAATATCACCAATAGTGGTAAATAACCCTTTTGTCTTAAATATCCCCCAACCCCAAACACCATAGTAATTTGAAGCAAAACTCCCCAGATCATTACTTACATTGCATTTCTTCTCCGACGTTCAGTCCCAGCCCTCTGCTTGCATGCAACTGCAAGCAGGGGGCCGGACCGTCAGCCATGTCCGTGATTGGCTGAGAGGCTGTACTTTCGGGGGAAAGAGGCAAAGTAATGATCGTGGGGGGTTTTGCTTCAAATAACTATGGCGGTTGAGGTTGGGGGAGGGATCCCTACACTACAGAAAAGAGAATTGGAGCTAGGGGGAGAGAGATGAGAATGGGAGGGAGGGGGAGGGAGAGGGAGGGGGGAGGGCTGCAGTGAACATTACAGGAGAACCATTTGGAGCTGGGATGTTAGGTAAGGATTTTTATACACTACACAGTGGGGCCAGTAGTGGGGTGGACATGCCCTTTAGATATCGCCAGTAGTGTTAAATAACCTATTCAAGTTACCGTACATATTCAAATATAAGTCGACCCGAGTATAAGTCGAGGTACCTATTTTACCTGAAAAACGTGATTGACTCGAGTATAAGTCAAGAGTAGAAATTATCACCACTGCTGCCTTCTGATTCTGTATTGTTTTGAGGCTTTAGTTGCCCTTTAAATGGAGAGCAGATTTCCCATACAGTAATAGCCAAATCCAGTAATAGCCAAATCCAGTATGACTATTACTGTATGGGACTACTGTATGGGAATTCTGCTGTCCATTTAAAGGACAACTAAAGCCTCAAAATAATACAGAATCAGAAGGCAATCTTTAACAATAAATACCATCCTCCTGAATACTACACTGAAACCCCCAATTCCTTGCCACTCCAGATGTTTGGAAACTATAACTCCCAGATGCTTTAGTTGCTGGGAGTTGTAGTTTCCAAACATCTGCAGTGGCAAGCACTGCACCCCCCCAGAGCCCCTACAGTGGAGGAGAGGACTTTAACTATATCTACCGTACTCAGGTCAGTGTTGACAATCAGTGTTAATGTTCCAGCCTGAGACCTTCTATTGATAATGGCTCCTATTCTGCTTGTACTCCTCCTATAATGGCTCCTATTTCTGGAGTTCCATTTTTCAGCCACTTGCTTGTCAGGTTTCTCAGTGCACATTCCTCCAGATGCTCTTATTAGTTACTAAAATTCGGAAAAGTTTTGGATAACCCAATTGGACAATCCCTCTACAGACTGCCGCTCGCTTCCTGTGGAAGCAACGGAAGGCGAGCGGCAGTCTGTTTGCAGGTAAGGGACCTAAGTGTAAGTCAAGGTTGGATTTTTAGGATTTTTCTATCGAGTATATATGGTAAATATCGCCAGTAGTGTTAAATAACCCAATAGTATTAAATATCGCTAGTAGTGTTAAATAACCCATTAGTGTCAAATATCACCAGAAATGTTAAAGGGTAACTGTGTTCTCCAAGTCTTTCAAACTAGTAAGAATTATATAAAAAGCCTTCCATCGTACTTTCAAAATAAAACCTAAATCACATCCCTAGATAAAATGTGTGAGAAGTTATTGCTGGAAAGGTTCAGCAATATTACTTCCTGCTTGAACACTTCCTGTTTCCAGCCATGTGACCAGCCGTTCTCTTTCACTGTGTGAAAACAGACAGGGGGTGTCTGAGTAACCCACTGCACCCATGAGTGGGCGTGGCTTAGACACCCATGGGTGGGCGGGACTTATGCATCCACAAGTGGGTGGGGCTTATGCATCCGCAAATGGGTGTGACCATGTCACCTGCGAGTGGCTGGGGCCATGGGTGGGGCCACAGGGGGCTGTAAGATTATGGGCAATGGGGGGCCTGCAACTGGAGGGACCATGGGGTCCATGAGTGGGAGGGACCAGGGATGCTGCAAAGGGGAGGAGGAGACACAGGACAGATTGACTGACAGTTTCAGAGCAGGAAGCAGGAAGTGCAGGGGACCTGGTGATGCTGCTGCCATATCACACACAAAAATGTAAATATCTTCAAAATTATGCAAAATAAACAATGGAAATAAATTGCAAAAATTCTCAGGGGAGCAATTCCTATCAATTTACTTCAATTTACCTCAAATTTGGACCACAGTTCCCCTTTAAAGAAGGGGGGGGGCTATTTCCTAACTGTGCCTTTCATAGCTTCATAACATTCTACAATAATTAGGAATTAACAATATCTACTTTGTCATTGCTATGTATTGCAGATAGTTTTTTAATTTGACCATCTATTGACCAAACATAGCGCATTAAACAACATTTAGGGGGAAAAAACATAAAACCTGTAAAAGGCTGAATAATTGATAGCCTACTGAGAGAAACAAATAAGATGACTAAACTATTACATTCGTGTAATGAAAAAAAGGCCTATTTTATGCCACGGTCATGCATAATTTGTTACATTGCTAGGATAGTGCTTGTCGCTCTGTAATACGCTACACAAATAATACAATTATGAAAATATATCTTCTTTAGCACCCTGTGGAGTTTTATCTGATAAACAAGACAAACTTTTAGACGGAACATAACGTTTTAGCAAAATGGAAGACCAGCGTTGACAGGAAGTAGAAGATGAAGCAGTTACCCTCGTTCAACAGATGTGTGATCGTACATTCACTAATGGGGTGGATCATCAATGAGGCCCGATCCAGTGTCCATACACTTATTGATACTTGGCCAAGATGGGAGTTCGTACACCATCGTGCATCACAGGTCAGCCCTGCAATTGCACGTGTGTGTGAAGTTTAAAGTCCAATTGTTCATCACGATCCCATCAGGAGGTGTGAACTCTGTAGGCAGCTCCCTTTTGTGTGTCAAGTTTCTCTCAACTTCCGCCATTTTCCTTACTGGAGAATACAGTGCATGTGTAGCTAATTTTAGCACCCCAACTTGCAAAACAGGGACACTCCAATGGAAAGGTTCTGCCCTAATCGGGGCAATCAATATGTATGGACAAGGATCCTTTTAGAGGCTTTACCAAGCTTGCTACTCATTGGGCAAAGCATCATGGAAAAAAGTAGTAGAGGTGTCAAATTACACTTAAGTGCTTAGTTATTGAAATAGACTTTATCTTCACACAGAAAAAGGAAATTTCACAGTTGGTCCGTACTGAGCTTTGCAGTAGGAATATAACACAATGCCCTTACTGGTGGGACTGTGGGAAAAAACTCTTAAATAAGTTCTCTAATCCATCTCTCCCCCATCTAGGGTGAATTACTCACAGCCTCCCTCTAATCAATTAAGGGCTACAGAACAAAAGATTTTTTTACTGCTGAGATTGAAGGCCCCCCATACATAGGATTGATGTCTAAATTTGATTGCTCAAAATATCAAAAACTGTTTTTTTGTTTTCCCGATCAACCACTCAACAATGTCTAGTGGTTTATCGGAAAAATGAATATTGGGCCAGGAGGAAAATTTTCTGCTGAACCCATCTCCAGTTCCCAACTCTCCCAATCCGCGGAAAAATTGTAGGCTTGAAGTGCGAGGTTTGGAGTGTTTTTTCGATTGGAACTCCAATACAGAAAAATTACAAATCCGCAAGGGTTATTCAAAAGGAGTGTGTCAGCATGAACTGTACCCCACTGAGAGCAGACAAGGAAGATCCAACACAAATATTTAGGGTTTCCTGTTCTTTTGTGTCATACTCCTCTCATACTTTCAAATGTTCAAATTTAAAGGAAAATTATAGTCCTTGAAATCACCCCCCCATTCCCCTAAAAGTACCATTAAACTGCTAAGAGTGTCTTTATCCTTACATACTTACCAAAACTTTCTCTCGCTGCTCAGGTCTAATTCTGCCCCATGGACTGTCAGTGACAAGTCCAACAGAAAAACGGGTCTCCAAGAAGCTCGTCATTCCAATGGCCAGACCACACACAGCTGTGAAATGAGGAATTAGACTGAATTGGTGACGTTTTTGTAGTTTTGTAGAGACTGTACCCAGGGATGGGGACTCACCCTTGGTACTTTTAATGGACAGAAGTGGAGGAGAGTGATGAAGGTTAGAGATGGCCAAAACTCACTAGTTTCATTCCATTTTCGGGTTCGCTAGTTTCATTCTGTTTTCGGATTCCCAGATCTCAGGAAAATCCCAAAGATCCAAAAATCAGAAACCGGAGAGAATTTTCAATAATTTTCGGATATACAGGGCTATTTTCGATAATTTGCAAAAATAGCCTCGAACGTTCGAAAATTATCGAAAATACAATCGACGACCATTTTTGTGTGTCAGATCGTATTTTTGAAGATTTTCGAATGTACGGCTATTTTCGGAAATTATCGAAAATAGCCCCGTACATTCGGAAATTATCGAAAATAGCCCCGTACATTCGAAAATTATCGAAAATAGCCCCGTACTTTGGAAAATAATCTAAAATGTCTTCCGAAGTCCCGATATCCAGAGGATCCATCCGGATTCGGACGGATCTTTCGGATTTCGGAACCGAGGGGTTCCGTGTCGGATCCGGGTTCATGTCGAACCAGGATCCCATCTCTAATGAAGGTAAGTATAATTGTCCTTTTACAGTCTTAGATACCAACAAATATAGCATTGGCATTGTAATATATTACTAGCAAGGACTTAAATCTTCTGAATCATTTGCGTGACATCCCAGTGTGGATTTATTTAAAAAAATCAAAGCAAATGTTTTCCACTGCAAGGGGGTGACCATTTCCTGTGCTTTCAAGCACTTATCCAATCCTGTGGCCTGAAGGGTCTACTAAAACCTTGAAACCATATTTCTGTAGCTTTTCAAGTTTCCTCAGGACATGAGGCTGAACACAATATGAATAGTGATGAATATATTCACCCTAAAACTCCTGCTCATGTATTTGGTTTCATCCAAGACAAGTTTGTTGGCAAGTTTCGTGACTGAAGGCCAGTCCATTTATTCTGCGGTACTCACAACATTTTGGAAAGACACTGGATAATCTGGGTTCCCGGAGGAATTCTGGGTTGGGTGGGAGGGTGACCCTTCCTTGCTTTTTTATCCTCCGCAGCTGGCCTCGCTCTGAACCGCCTGTTGGCGCCAGGCCAAGTAAGTCCCTCTGCGGGTGAAGAGAAACGGGTGGGAGGGGTAAGCCCATGTTGTCATGGCTAGACCCGATGCCGCCCATGAGTCAGGCTGGTGATTCGGGCCCAACTACATTCTCCTTATATCTCACTCATTCCTAGTCCAGATTGTTTTTCAAGGAGGAACACTTTCCAAAAAGTTACTGGGTTATCACAACAACATCTGGTACATTGAAAAGAACTTGGGCCAAAAGAGAATTCTTGATCTGAAAATTCATCCAGACTCCAAGATGAATTAGAATATGACCAGAGATGTTCTGTCGAAGCTGCCTTTACGTTTTGAAGATCTGCATGGAAGAAAGGAGGTGATGTTAGTATCTGAACCACAGAGAATCAGCTGCTCGAATTTTCTTCTAATGTGCAGCTTGTTCAAAAGACTAGGTTAAGATTTAAGTGAATTCCGACGATTTCATAATGTTTACCATGTAAATCTGTTTGAATAAGATCCAGAATACACTGTGTTGCTGCAATTTCTATGCAATTTGGAAATCGCAAGCAAGAAAATTGCACAAGTGTGGCCTAGCCCTTACCCCTCTGCTCCTTATGGTTTTCTTGCAGTGCCTGATGAAAGTCCAGGAAACTGAAGAGTAAGCGCCAGTAGTGTCATCTGGTATCTGCCTCTTCCTTGTCCTCCCTGTTTGACATCCCCACCTTATTGGATACTTGCCTTATAATTACATCCAGGGTCATTTCTAGCTATCTTGGTGCCCTAGCGTGATCAGATTGCAATGAAATTGTCCTTAAAAGCAAGGTAGTGTGGCCTAGCCCTCCAAAAGTATTGACATTAACACTTTCAGTGCCAGCACTTTCCCACATTATTGCCATTAACCCTTCAGTGCCAGCAGACTTCCACAGAATATTGTCATTACCACTTTCAGTGCCAGCAGAGTAATACCATTAACCCTTCAGTGCCAGCACTTTCCCACATTATTGCCATTAACCCTTCAGTGCCAGCAGACTTCCACAGAATATTGTCATTACCACTTTCAGTGCCAGCAGAGTAATACCATTAACCCTTCAGTGCCAGTAGACTTTCCTACTAATAATTTCAGTGCCAGCACTTTCCCAGAGTATTACCATTAGCACTTGCTGTGCCAGCAGAGCATTAACTTTAAGCTGCCAGCATTGACATGACATACAGTATCTACCTGCTTTCTAATAGGAGAGTTGGGTAGAAGGAAGAAAGAGGCAGGGATAGGGATCTCATGGCTGCTAGTCACAGGGGCCACTGTTATAAAGTCTGCAGCAGCTTTTACCTGGCATTTTAGATCTGTTCTCCTCAGTACTATTAACTGAGCTCATCCTCCCCCCTCCTTCCTTCTCCTTCAGTTCATTTGTAACATTGTATCCAAGTAGAGGGAGCTGAGTTCAGGCTCTCTACTCACTACAACAGTGTTTCTCAACCTTTTTATCTGTGGGGACCCCTTGAAACAATTTTTATGTCTCGGGGACCTCTACATAAAATTATGATTATATACATTATACAGTATCATTATTTTTCTTTGTCAGTCATCAAATCATCAAAAAACCTAATCTATACAATTATAAATGATAGATCTATAAATACATCTCTATTGAACAAAATGCACTCTAATTCACACCAGGGTGGGAACCCTTACATTAAAACATAACTTATTTTCATTTATCTCTCAGACATCAATACACCAAACACAGACTTTATACAGAACATCGATAAATATGTAGAAAAATATATCTGCATTCATCAAAATTGTGGAACTATACAATTTCTGTCAATGTTTTGAGGACCCCCATGCAATCTCTCAGGGACCCCTAGGGGTCCTCGGACTCCTGATTGAGAAACACTGCACTACAATGTTACAAATTACAGCAGCAGAACAAAGAGAGCAGATCTAACACAGCAAGTAAAAGCTGACAGGGAGATGGTAGGGAGAACACTGGGCAACCCTGGTTTAACATAGGGGCCCTAGCTCTTTGCCTGACTACATCAATAACATTTACAGAAAAAGTAAACCATGGATTAATCAAATTACTGTTTTTGAGAGGTTTTTGATTGAAGGAGAATGTCTTGGAATGATTGGCCACAGATTCTGCCAGCTACAATAGGAAATATAAAATGGGATGATGGATGGAAAAAAATACCGTAAAACGCAAGTTAGTTTAGTCATTTCCTGGAATATTCAACACTAACATGTCACCGAAACAATCCAACCTTTGCTTCATACTAACGTCCATTAAGCAGATAATAATGGCAGAATATTTTTTATAGTGCAGTTACCATTTAAATATAAAAAGGACACACTGAAACTGTATTCTCCCTTAACAGTCACCGTGTAGCCATTAGTTCGTATTAGTACAGTGCAATCTTGCTTTATCTTTGACTCCCACCTTACAGCTCGGATCTTTCTGCAGATCTGTGGAGAGATGGGGGCTAATTTTCCTCTCTTACTAGAGATGGCCGAACTCACTGAAATCAGTTCCACTTCCTGTTTTTTCATTCTGCGTAGTGTTTTCAAGAATTTTCTGAATTTCTTCAATTTCGTAAATTTGAAACTTCTAGAAATTTCCAAAATATTATTATTATTATTATTATTATTATTGTGGATGTATATAGAGCACATCTTCTGTAGCTCTTTACAATTACATTATTATTAAATTATGCATTTACATCAAGCCCTGCCCCAGGAGAGCTTACAATCTAAGCACATTTATTTGACACATTCAACCTATCAGTGTGTCTTAGGAGTGCCCGGAGGAAACCCACACAATCACGGGGAGAACATACAAACTCCTTGCAGATGTGTTCATGGGTGGAATCGAACTCAAGACTTCAGCACTACAAGGCATCAGTGCTAACCACTGATACACCGTGGTTCGGACAAATCCGAAAAAGTCAGAAATCTACAAAGTCCAAGTTCCACCGAATTAGTGAAATCTGCTTCGTAACCAGGTTCTGGTTCAGATTCGGGTCCATCTCTACTTCTTACAATGATGATTACTTTTCTAAGGATGGAAACAACAACGGAAGCAGGAAGTAACACGGTTCTAGATGTTGCCCATCTAGACAGTAAGGACCCATGACACAGTACAAAGAGGTGACAACATGAGTTCTACTGTATACATAATAGCCACATGAAGAGTATAGATTATATTTATGTTCTGCTGAATTAAAGGCAATGTGCCTTTTCAGCAACAGCACTTGAATTAGTCTATATTCATAAGCCACGAAGAAATGGTTTGCCTACACAATAATCCATGCTTTGATAAGGAACAGAAATACTAACTGATAAATAGGCTTGACCTTTATCCTCACGATTCAGAGAACACTATTATGAGTTTGTTAGTACAGCCTTCTTTAGAGGATGGAACACACTAATCAGTCACAGATGGAATAAAGAGGTTATTTAAACATCAGTTCCTTGGTAGAAGTCACAATAGCCTTTAAATGATAATACTCAAGGTCGAGAGGGACCAATAATCTGTTCCTAGATAGATAAAGAAGTGAAATATGAAAAGGCAGGAGATTAACAACAGGAGATTTCAAAGTGATTTAGAACTTTAGATTTTTTTATGACGAAAATACAAAATGTGTTAGAAATGTTATTGGTGTATTTACCATGTTCTTTGGCCACAAATTACACAGTAATTACAGTGACTGTGTCTTCATCCTTAACTTCCCACATATAAGGGATGTATTCTCGATGGCGGATCCGATGGTAATGTATAGTGCTTTAGCATGTATAGAGCTTTAGAGGCCGACAAATGCTCACTGCTGGCATTGGGAATGTTCAAAATGCCCAAAAAATTCCCTTGGCCACGGTCGTATCACAGTTCTAAAGTATAGGGAGTTTGCTGCGGCTGAGGGAAATCTGCAGTCCCGAATGTTCTCCCAAAACTTAACATAGGGAGAATGATTGGGATTGTGAGTAGCGGGATCATTAGAAAATGACAGAATGAAAGAGTGGGCATGTGTGTACCTAGCTGAAACACTGCTCATTAGATTGCTGGGGAAAGATCTGTAGGGGAATTGTCTCTAAAGTGGCTGCAGGGGGGGATTCTCCCCCTGGGAAGATGAAAAGTTACCTATAAATTAGTACATGACCTTATTAACAGAGATTTTTGCAGAACTTATGAAAGTAGGAAAATCCATTTTAAATCCAATTGAAATTTTAAATTTTAGAATTGTCTATTGTGATTCTTGTGTATGGCAATTTTCTATCAGAATTTTCATTTTCCGAATGCAAATTTTCTAATATTCAATTTTTTAATGAAAAGTTCAGAAGATTTAAAAAAAATCTGTTATATCCGTGGATAAGCCTGCAGTTTCAAAATCGAAACCCCCGGGACTCAGCCGTGTACCTGCATCTTAAGGATAAAGGACATACCTTTGAAGATTGTAATGTTAACATATTGGCAAAGGAAAGTGACTGGTTCAAGAGAGGTGTCAAGGAGGCCATTTGTGTGAAAATAAAGAAACCAAGCCTAAATAGAGGTGGGGGGGTTGGACACCAACTGTCTGCCATGTACAATGCTGTTTTGACACCTTACTCTGGGCATTCCTATAACACCTCTGACAGTGGGATGACTAGCGAAACGTCTTCAAGAACTAAACTTCAAGTCCAGTTGATCTAATTGAATACAACAGATAAAAAATGTGTCCTATTAATAAAATAGAGAAAATTCACCTTTTGAGTTTTACACTATTTATCATATCCTATTAATAAAATAGAGAAAATTCACCTGGATGAGTTTTACACTATTTATCATATCCCTATTAATAAAATAGGACGATTCCCCTGGGTGAGTTTTACACTATTTATCATATCCTATTAATAAAATAGAGACAATTCACCTGGTGAGTTTTACACTATTTATCATATCCTATTTAAAATAGAGAAAAATTCACCTTTTGAGTTTTACCTATTTATCATATCCTATTAATAAAATAGAGACAATTCACCTGGGTGAGTTTTACACTATTTGTCATATCCTATTAATAAAATGAGAAAATTCCCCTGGGTGGTTTTACACTATTTATCATATCCTATTATAAAATAGAGAAATTCACCTGGGTGGTTTTACACTATTTATCATAACCTTTAATAAAATAGAGACAATTCCCTGGGTGAGTTTTACACTATTTGCATATCCTATTAATAAAATAGAGAAATTCACCTGGGTGGGTTTTACACTATTTATCATCCTATTAATAAATAGAGAAATTCACCTGGGTGGGTTTTACACTATTTATCATACCTATTAATAAAATAGAAAATTCCCTGGGTGAGTTTTACACTATTTATCATATCCTATTAATAAAATAGAGACAATTCCCTGGGTGAGTTTTACACTATTTACATATCCTTTTATAAAAATAGAGAAAATTCACCTGGGTGAGTTTTACACTTTTTCATATCCTATTAAAATAGAGAAAATTCACCCTGGGTGAGTTTTCAACTATTTTCATATCCTATTATAAAATAAGAAAATTCACCTGGGTGGGTTTTACACTATTTATCATATCCTATTTAATAAAAATAGAGAAATTCACCTTGGTGAGTTTTACACACTATTTATCATATCCTATTAATAAAATAGAGAAATTCACCTGGGTGAGTTTTACTATTTCATATCCTATTAAAAATAGAGAAAATTCACCTGGGTGGGTTTTACACTATTTATCATATCCTATTAATAAAATAGAGAAAATTCACCTGGGTGAGTTTTACACTATTTATCATATCCTATTAATAAAAAAGAGAAAATTCCCCTGGGTGAGTTTTACACTATTATCATATCCTATTAATAAAATAGAGAAAATTCCCCTGGGTAGTTTTACACTATTTATCATACCTATTAATAAAATAAGAAATTCCCTGGGTGAGTTTGACACTATTTATCATATCCTATTAATAAATAGAGACAATTCGCCGGGTGAGTTTTACTATTTATCATATCCTATTATAAAAAAGAGAAAATTCCCCTGGGTGAGTTTTACACTATTTATCATATCCTATTAATAAATAAGAAAATTCCCCTGGGTTAGTTTTACAACTATTATATATCCATTAATAAATAGAGAAAATTCACCTGGGTGAGTTTTACACTATTTTATCATATCCTATTAATAAATAGAGAAAATTCCCCTGGGTGAGTTTTGACACTTTATCAAATCCTATTAATAAATAGAGAAATTCCCCTGGGTGAGTTTTACGCTATTTATCATATCCTATTAATAAAATAGAGAAAATTCACCTGGGGGAGTTTTACACTAGGCGGGATGACTTCAACGCGCAGCCGCGAAGCAGTACTGGGAACGGCCGGCTCTGCACAGAGCGAGCGGCAGCCGGCAGAGAGATGAAGACTGAAGACCAGTACGGTAAGTGAGCTGGGGGAGGGCTGGGGGGACTGGGGGGAGGGCTGGGGGGACATTATGCCATCAGTAACCCCCAATACCTTTCTACTATAGGTGGTTGGAAACTACAACTCCCAGCAACCAGAGCGGGGCGTTGTAGTTTCCAAACATCTACAGTGGAAAGGTATTAGGGTGGGGGACAGTATGCCATACAGTAACCCCTAATACCTTTCTACTATAGGTGGTTGGAAACTACAACTCCCAGCAACCAAGCATGCTGGGAGTTGTAGTTTCCAAACATCTACAGTGGGAAAGTATTAGGGTTACTGTATACCCTCGGCTTATACTCGAGTCAATCATGTTTTTCTAATTTTGGAGACAAAAATGGGTACCTCGGCTTATACTCGGGTCGGCTTATACTCGAGTATATACGGAATTTATCATATCCTATTAATAAAATAGAGAAAATTCACCTGGGTGAGTTTTACGCTATTTATCATATCCTATTAATAAAATAGAGAAAATTCACCTGGGTGAGTTTTACACTTTTTATCATATCCTATTAATAAAATAGAGAAAATTCCCCTGGGTGAGTTTTACACTATTTATCATATCCTATTAATAAAATAGAGAAAATTCACCTGGGTGAGTTTTACACTATTTATCATATCCTATTAATAAAATAGAGAAAATTCACCTGGGTGAGTTTTACACTATTTATCATATCCTATTAATAAAATAGAGAAAATTCACCTGGGTGAGTTTTACGCTATTTATCATATCCTATTAATAAAATAGAGAAAATTCACCTGGGTGAGTTTTACGCTATTTATCATATCCTATTAATAAAATAGAGAAAATTCACCTGGGTGAGTTTTACACTATTATATTTTTTGATGAAAAAAAAAAAAAAACCACATGTGTTAGGCTATTTTTAAATAACAAAGATAGGTGTTCAGTGTGTATTAACCAATTTGACACCAGAGAGTGTTACCTATTTACCATCATATGGGCTGAACATAACTTTTCGCCACATTTTCAGCATTATTAGTGCTGCTTTTTGCCACCCAATTTTCACCTTTGATGAAAATTTGCCTTTTTAATAACTGATGAAAAGAAAAGATGAAAGTTTAAAAAATTGTGATTAAGTCTGGCAGAAAAAAAAATAATGAAAATAATGCCCCTATATAAATATGTTCCTTAGACCCCCATAAATCAGGACCTTAAAAAAATCCGAACTCGCAAATCGTATTACAGTAAATGCTGGAATAGTCTAACACCCCCCTGGGTACTTATTAGTATTGAGAAACACTCCACAATGTACTGACACCTTCCTGGATCCATTGGCAGGTTAAATAAATGGGCACTTATGCGTTTTCGCCACCCCAGGCTATTTTGAAAGGCTGAACTCAATGCAATAAAACACTTTATAAAAATTTTTATAAATATGATTGATCGGTTTTTATTATTCATTTTATTAAAGGCAAACAAGCTTTTTATATTTTGATATGCATTATTTTAGAACTTTTATTTTAGAACTTTTTAAACCTTCTCCAGGGTTTTCACAATCATGTAAATTCTGAATTCCGGTTAAGTATTCCTTCGGGATAAGGACATGGAGTGACATGGGGGAAAACTAGAAAACAGGAAGCAAGGATGGAATTCTGGGTAAATATTCCTCTTTTCATGCAGAACGAGGGTTTTAATCGTTAGGTATTTGAAGACATCCGCTCTCAGAAAACCAGAGGAATCATGGAAAAAAAAAAACCTGGTTTGTCTCCAGCAGTTTTTACAAAACAAGGAACATATTTTAACTCTTCATCAAAGACAGTGCAGCTCAGAGTGAGTTATATAGCCAATGTGTACTGGGCCTCTCTAGGAATGCCAACATTCTGCATTTCCCAGCATGCCTAGCTGTCCACTATGGAAGACGTACGTAGATCTGATGTTGTGGGTCTGGATCTTTATATAATTAGAACTATATGTGTGTCTATAGACATGAATCTCATAGGAGAATGAGGTTGTCCTTCCACCCTTTACATTATGCTCCCTTTAAATCCCAGACCTTTATCATATTAATACATTATTATAGTAAGACTTTTATCATATTAATACATTATTATAAGACCTTTACAATATGAATACATTATTATAAGACCTGTTATAATATTAATACATTATTATAATAAGCCTTTTATTACATTAGAAATAAATCAGTGATAATTGGCATAGTGAGGTCACCCATGCACCCTTTACTGTATGAAAATAAAGTTCCCTTTAACTTTCAGTTTTTCCTTCTTGTATGCTGACTTGGTGAAATAAAGACAAAGAGTGTAGATGCGCGGACTCCTATGGTGTAAGGTACCAGATCAGATGAAACAAAGGGCCATATTTATAAAGGCTAACGATCGGTATCGTAAATTTACGATTGTTAAATCGATCGGAGATTAATGATCGGTTAAACGATTGTAAATTTACGATAACGAAATCATAGATTTACGATCCCCATAGAATACCATTGCAGTAGTTTACTACCACACGGTATTCTACGATCGAATGTTCGTTAATGAATGAACATTCGTCGGAAATGTACGATCCTACATGTACGACCGCGATTGTAAATTAACTAACCAGCGATATCGCTAGAAAGCGATACCCCAGCTTTATAAATATGGCCCAAAAGCTTCTAAATAAAAGTCTCAAGCTAGGTACACACATGAAAAATTTGGTTGGGGAAACGAATGATTTCAGACTATTCGGGACGAATTGCACCAATATCATTCGTGTTAATGGTGCATGAACGATGATGTCATTAACGAACGTCCAATACCGATCGTTTGTAATGTCGCTCGTTCCTGATGGAAAATTTTGATCTTTTGCTAGTGTCAACCGACCATATGGGTGATGTGTGTACATGCTCGTTGGCAATATTTGTTGTTCAGATACATAGAGCATGCGTGGGTTTTGACAGTTCGTATTGACATAATTCACATTTCCGTTCATTTGCTTATACGTTCGTATTTCCATTCGTAACTCCCGACATGGAATATATTTTTTAACCATCCTCGTCTGGTTATACAAACTAATCAAAACTAATTGAAAAAGAAAGCATTGTAAACCATTTTGTGTCTTGACCGTTATTCAAAGTGTTTTGTAAAAGCTCCAGACTACACAAGACAACATTTAAACACCTTTTTCACTTTTCTCTTGAATACTGGAGGTGAATGCAATGTTTTCCCTTTGTTTCAAATGAGTATTCTGTGGTAGACAGCAGACTACACTGAGTCTACACTGTAGACTCTTTATTCAAATCCACCCCGTCTGTAACTACAGAACAGGGACCTCATATCCTCTTGTGGTAAAGGGTTTTTTTGCACTTCTATTTATATAATATAAATAAGATAATATACAGTGTCGTACTAGTAAAATTGCTACTGTGTGTACAACAAACCATGATCGATATGGTCGTTGGATGCGCTGTAAACGATCCAATCGTTTAACGATCTCAACCAAATCTTTCATGTGTGTACCTAGCTTTAAAGGATGAGATTGAATGAGAACTATAAGGACTCATTGTCCATTAATAATCCATTTAACTTTCTAAGGGTGCCCATAGACATGCAAACTCACAATCAGATTCCGATATTATATACATTATATGGAACGGTAGTCCTCAATATGAAAATGTTCTGTTCGGCCCGATAGGCCTAATGGTGACGGCAATGGCTCTTTGGTATCACAACCTTCTTATTTGCAATCCAAGGGGATTTACTGAATATCGGTAATGTGGACAGGCACAGTGATTCTCATACAAAGGGCCATCATTGCAAAGGTAGGAAACTCCATCTCTACAGCAAACCTTCCACTTACCTCCTAGTGGTGTAACTAGAAATCACAGGAACCGCCAGCAAAACTATAATGGGCCCCCTACCTGCTTTATCTACAGTGATTGTCTGGGACAGGCTGTCATAAGAAAAGCAAGTAGTTGGCTCCCCCATGGCCCCCTCTTCGGCTGTAGTGGCTTTTCCCATGTATATTGTAGTATATTGTAAGAGCATTTCATCCAGGAAAAAAACACTATACTTCTCTGTTTCCCATATGCTAAAGGTTCATACACACGTGCAATCATGGGGGCCGATCTGCGCTGCGATGCACCATGTGTATGCCCGGATGTTTTACCCCACAATCATGCCGTGTATGGGCACTTTGTCAGCCGAAACGGGCGCTCAATTGGGGCTCGTTGATGATCCGTCTGTTGGATGGGGTAACGAGCCCTGACCAAACACCCGTTTCGGCTGAAAAAGCGCCCATACACGGTACGATTAACAGCCCAAACGGCCATACATACACATTGTGCATTGTGGGTCGGTCTCCACAATATCACGTGTGTATTAGGGAAATTTGCTGTATTTGCACTGCTTGATCTTTGTTTAGGGATCACTAGGAGTAGGAAAAATTATTTCAACGTTAGC
This sequence comes from Hymenochirus boettgeri, assembly GCA_019447015.1. Taxonomy (NCBI): domain Eukaryota; kingdom Metazoa; phylum Chordata; class Amphibia; order Anura; family Pipidae; genus Hymenochirus; species Hymenochirus boettgeri. The sequence continues at coordinate 24,349,752 of CM033477.1, forward strand.
ACCAAATTCTCTCGTAAATAAAATATCATTTATAATAGAAACTTCCCTTAACATGTGGAACACCCCTACACTTAGTGACCATTATAACCCCCCTACACTTACTGACCATTATAACCCCCCTACACTTGTGACCATTATACCCCCCCTACACTTAGGGACCATTTAACCCCCCCTACACTACTGACCATATAACCCCCCTACACTTATGGACCATTATAACCCCCCTACACTTATATGACCATTATAAACCCCCCTACACTTACTGACCATTATACCCCCCCTACACTTATGACCATTATAACCCCCCCCTACACTTAGTGACCATTATAACCCCCTACACTTATGACCTTATAACCCCCCACACTTAGTGACCATTATAACCCCTAACAACTTACTTGACCATTTATAACCCCCCCTACACTTAGTGACCATTATAACCCCCCCTACAATTAGTGACCATTATAACCCCCCCTACACCTTAGTGACCATTATAACCCCCCCCTACACTTAGTGTACATTATAACCCCCCCTACACTTAGTGACACTTATACCCCCCCTAACACTTATGGACCATTATAACCCCCCCTAACTTAGTGACCATTATAACCCCCCTACACTTAGTGAACATTATACCCCCTATACACTTTAGTGACCACATTATAAATATTATTATCCACTCCAGCACCACACCCAGTTTCTAGATAATAATATGGAACCTACTGGGACAATTCCCAATATCCGCTGATTGGATTCCTAGTTTTTTCAATACCAGAATAATTTGTGTTTTGTTCTGACCCACATTGTTACCTGTGATTTATAGAAAGTGTGCAGGAAGTATAACACATGTATAAAGGACAACTAAAGTCAAACTATAAACAAGTTCAGGGGATCCGAAATACTTAAAAAAATAACTCATATTACTAATTCAAAATCAATTTTACTCTCACTGATTATTTTCGAGCTTGTTCGCGCCTAGGTACCACGGAAATTTTACCCCCGGATTCAATGCTCGTGTATAGGCTTTAATGGACACTTTACTCGTAGATTCGATGTTCACGCCTAGATACCATGGACATTTTACTCGCGGATTCGATGCTTGCGTTCGCGCCTAGATACCATGTACATTTAACTCGCGGATTCGGAGCTTGCGTTCGCGCCTAGATAAACATGGACATTTTACTTGCGGATTTGATGCTCGCGTATAGGTTTTAATGGACACTTTACTCCGAATTCGATGCTCGCGTTCGTGCCTAGATACCATGGACATTTTACTCGCGGATTCGATGCTCGCGTATAGGCTTTAATGGACACTTTACTCGTGATTGATGTTCGCCGCTAGATACCATGGACATTTTTACTTGCGGATTCGATGTTCACGTATAGGTTTTAATGGACACTTTACTCGTAGATTCGATTGGTTGCACCTAGATACCATGTACACTTTACTCGCGGATTCGATGCTCACGTTAGGTTTTAATGAGACACTTTACTCGTAGATTCGAAGCTCGAGCCTAGATACCATGGACATTTTACTCGCGGATTCGATGCTCACGTTCGTGCTAGATACCATGGACATTTTACTTGCGGATTCGATGTCGCGTATAGATTTTAATGGACCCTCTACTCGCGGATTCGATGCTGCGTATAGGTATAATAGGCATTTTACTCGCACATTCGAACGGTTCAAACATTCGATATTTATCGAAATTCTGAAAATATCGAAAATCCGGGTCCGGGATAGTTCGAGAAGTCCGAATTCGTTCGAATTCGAATAGTTCGGCTCGAACTCGGGTCGAGTTGATTTCTAGCCCATCTCTACTGATTGGTGCTGAAATTAATTGCAAGCCCTGCCACGGTTAGCCATAACCTTTAAGGCAGTTAAGGCGGATTTGTATATACGTTTATAGCAGTCGTAAAAACTTTGCTCGTGGTCTGCCGTTTTATAATGGCGACTGTGCTGGCCATGCATGGGGAGTAGTATATGAGGTGGTATCAGAAAGCACTTGCCATCGTAAATGTCCGCACGTTTTTATAACTGCAGCATCAATTGTTTCTTTTCTTTGCAAGAAGATGTGAACGAAGTGTTAAGTTACAACATTAGGACATCCTTGTTAATGACCCCCTTAAATCTGTAGCAGACGTGCCTGGGTCCCATGTCTGTGGGTGACACTTGCTACGTTCTGGTGACACAATATTTACGCCGTGGTTGTTTTACGGCTCCATCTGCAGACGTGTGCCGTCTATGATTTTATTTTCGTTGTAAACCCAATGAAAGCGTTTCTGTGGTAAGAATTTGTAATTACGTCTTTAGTCTCAGCCCCGAGGATACTCAGAGAACAAGATGCTGGGGGGGGGGGGGGGGATGTTAGTTCACAACTTGGAGCCAAAGTAAAAACGGTTCTCATGAATACTCCCGAAGACGGACAGAGGGGAAAATCCTTAGCGGAGAGTTTGTGATTCGCCAGAAGACAAGAGGCCAACGAGGCAAAAGAAAGTCATCGGACCGGCAAAGGCAAGAAGTAGAATGGAGAATATAAGGGAGAACAGTGTGATGTGTATGTACTTGCATGGAATGTGCCCCTGGAATGTCTCATTATGATCTGGACAGGGGAAGAATTTTACTGTCAGATCTGAAAAGCTGCAAGGACATAGACGGTGATAGCAGATTTGTAACTACTTAGGGGCTGATTCAATAAAAATAAGGTTTGCCGTACTATAATCTGCACCAGTTGCAGTACCCCGAAAAACGTTAGCATCTAATTGGTTGCTATGAATTAATATCACATGCAAGCTTTGCATGTTCCGTTAGCATGTAATATGTTCTGTGTTTATGGTGTCGGTACATTGCGATGGATCGAGATGATTTGTCAGGGGAATCGGCTTGTCATAGAGTCAGGAAACTACAAACTATACAATGTTCTGGAAGGGTTTTTGTAACTTCATATCATACAAGGCCCTCTTTTTTTACTATTGTTTAAAGGAACACTAAAGCTAAAATGTAAATCGGTCACGAATGCCCTGTAATTTCTCTCGGATAGACTAGCAGTAGTTAAAGGGACACCAAGGGCTAGACCACACTAGGCGTTTGCGCATGCGTTTTGTGTTCGTGGAAATTCCCATCCGATTGAGATCCCATTCGCTTTTTGGTAACGCATCGTTCACCATTTTTGGTGCGTTAACGCATGCGTTTCCATAAAGAATATGGCAAATTGCACGCGCAAAACACAGGCGCAAAATGTGGCCTCAGCCTAAACCCGGGAATTATAGGTACTTAAAATATGTTTCTATTATTCACAGGGGGATGAGAAGGCTTATTCCCACCTCCCTGTGAATACAGAATGCCCGGGTGACACTGCCGAACTTACCTTACCGCTGCTCCACTCACAGCTGCTCCTTAGCTGTCAGCCGCGTTGTCCCGATCGTGCAACCTATCTCTTGTATTGGTGCGCAGATAGCTTGGTCGGGACAGTGTCCCCCGGGCGTTCTATTATTCACAGGGAGGTGGGAATAGTGTTCTCACCTCCCTGTGAATAATAGAAACAGATGGAATGTACTTAGCAGAGTACATAAAATCTGTTTATGGTCCTTTAAACTTAATCGAGTCTGTCTGATGGGAATTGATCAGTTGGATCTAAATATTTCCCATGCCTACACAACAACTAGCAGATAGCTGTCACCAGGATTGCAGCGGCACCCCTATTTGTCCTGCAGTCAGAGCAAAAATCCCGTCCAAACACCAGCCCTGGCAGCTCTGTCCCTGGAACACACCCTAATCCCGCCTCCAAAAATTCAAGGGGGAAAAGTTACAGCTATTCTTTAATTAACAAATATGCAGGGACTTCTATAAAAGTTTTTATCATTAAAAATGTGCTAATTTTGCCTCAACCAGTCAGATCTTATGTAACATTTGAAAGCTAACATCTGATTGGTTGGGGCAAAATTAGCACCATTTTTAACAATAGAACTTTTATTGAAAACCCTGATAATATTCATATAGGGTCATTTGTTTTTAACTTAGATTCTTTAAAATATGACAAACATTGTGACATAATGCGACCTAAAACAGGTGACAAAAGAAACGGGGCTATTTACAGGGAGCGCTGGGTTAGTGCAACTTTAGCTCCATCTTTGCACTGGTTGCGCAGGTTTCATAAAAGCAACCCACGTAGCTTTGCACTACATTTGCTCAAGATTTTAATGCCAGCAAATAACTGGCATTAGCGTGGGGAGATTTACCCGGAGCGATGCGACTCTGGGTAATAAGGCCAACATGTTTAATAACAAAATGGTGCAATTGTGAGTGTTGCTCCTCCCCCTTGCTCTCTTCACTGCTTGTAACACCTTTAGGCTGGCCAATTCTCATATGGCACCAGGTCCTCTTAATTGATGTCACTCGTTAGAGAGAACTACTATATTGGAAACAAGAATATTAATCAATGTCAATGAGCATCATTGGTCAAACTGTGTTAAAAGTGTGCGTAGTACTTAAAGTCTAATACATACATAAAGTATAAACATTGCACTTTAGGACATGTAAAAATATGTTATTATTACCATGTACTTCTCTTTTAAGAAAAATGTTCAATCTGCACCTTGGGAATTTGTACTTTAGAACAAGCTGAATTGCCAAGGGAGTAAAGACGCTACAGGCATGTTAGTCGGAGGGGGGGGCTCCTCCTCATCTGCAGCAAATTATAAAGAAACAAAATCTTCAGCATTAAACTCACACTATCTCTTCGGATGATTATCCAACTTACGTACCACTGAATGGGCTTACCACATTTAAACTTGGGGAGATATGTGGGAAGGTGCAATAAGCAAAATTACAAGATATCAAAATCAGATCTCATACCCACTAAGGATTATTTTTTGGATTGCAGAACTTTTGCCAGATTTTTTCGATTCTGACATGAACCCTCGATTCTGAATGTGGGAGAAATATCAACAAGCGAGCCTTCGATTTCAAATAAATGAAAATTATAGAAACTAAATGCGGAAACTCGAAATAGCTCGTGCGTGAAGAAAGTTAGTGTTTTTTAGTTTTGTTTATAGGTACACGGTATGGGATCAATCAGGCCGTGCACCCACATATGCAATAAATCGTATATTAGATGGAGACGATACTGACCATGGAAATTTGTTGCCTGGGAGGACCAACAGTGATGCCGACAGCGTATGTTCTTGTGTCGTTTTTCTGTCGTTTTTGGCCTTCACAATTTGCCAGTACTCTGGAAATCCTGACACATCCAATGTTATTTGTCTGGTATTGGCAAGGTGTATGGGCAATTTAATGTAGGCGATCACTCGATTCACCACTGGTTGGCAGCTCAATGGTCAGATCTCTTCCCCAATTAAGTAAAAGGGAGTCAAAAAATGGATAAGGGTTGTTTGTAAAGTTTGTGAAACGCGTGTGTACCAAGACTCATCAAAACCGTCCAGCCAGTCCTTGAGATTTGCAATTAACAGGGCCTGGAACCATTTAAACCTGGACTTCTGTGTTGGCTTTAGAAATTTGCTGGGTTTTTTTGTAAGAAAAAGAATCTTTGTAGCTATAAAACCCCTCATAGGACCTAGAAAGCACATTAGACAATAGATAAAATTCCATGTTATTACAAAATGGTTCTAAATGTAGACAATAATAACCATAGTAGAGTGTTATGGATTGTTCTTAACACAACAATAGTATAAAATCATTATTGCACATAATCGCAATGTTGGAGCACAGACACTATTTATATAAACGGCAATACGCAGAGGAGAAAGTGTTACACACGACACAAACCATATTTAGTATAATCATGTAGTTAAAGCAGAAAAATGTTTTATTTGCAAAGTAAAGAAATAAACAATGTTTTTTTTCTTCCTTTGGGTTCTACTGGTCATGGAGATATAGTTGGGTTTTTATATTGAACTAACATAGATAAACAACATATTAAAAATATAAATGGCAGATAAATGAAATGCTACAAACAGCAGGACAGAGCCTTACTCTCATCTCATAGGTTCATATCTAACCTTGTTCTCCTCTATAGAGGAAATAGACAGTTCTATGTAACTGTGAAAAGATGGCCGACTCACGTCAAGCCATACAACTGACAGTCAGGAAAGGCTTGATATAACTGGATTACACATACAAATTTCTAGGAGTGATTTATTTACCATTAAAATTCAGTATAGTGTGAGGACAATTGAAGATAATAAAACCTATTTTATTGAGGTGAGGTTTTTTTATTTTTCAATGAACTATTAAGGTGCCAAAATTTTCTTATGGCTCACATTTTTGTTTTGGTAGATAATAAAATTTAGAGTTGCACATTTGCAGGGACGCTCTTTGTGTACTAAAATAGAAAAGGGCATTTAAATAATTGAAAGTAGATGTATGTTTGCTGACGTTTTCAGTAGATGACCGGCAGTTTTTGTCAAAATTTCATGTTTAAATTTTGAAAGTTTAAAATTATATTTAAAGGGCAGGTCCACCCCTCAAAATTTGCCTAAGTGCTGGCCCCTCTGTATAGTTTTAAACAATCCTTACCTTACAATCCTGCTCCTTATGGTTCTCCTGCAATCCATGTCCAAATGTCCTGTTCAATGGTCTCTGACCTCTGTGATGCCTCCGGAGGGATGCTGGCATGCACAGGGAGGGAGATCTTTCCCCCTCCCTCCCTCTGGATCCCATCTACCTAGGCCTTCATCCTAGCATTAAAAGCTTTTAATGTAGAGATCCTTAGGGTTGCCCACCTTTAACTGCCATAATATTACAAAAAAAAAACTTTCCGACATTTACTTACTGCTCCTCGCTCCCGGCCTACTTCTTAGCCGGCAGCCGTGTCTGTGATTGGCTGTCTGGCAGCCAATCATAGACACGGCTGCCGGTCCAGCACCTCTCTGCAGAGCTTCCAGTTTACAGAGAGGAAGAAGATAGTCACAGAATCAAAGGGGCAGTAAGTAAATAGGGAAAGTTTTTTTTTAGTGTTTCTATGACGGTTGGGGTGGGCAACCCTACAGATCATTATATTAAAAGTTAAACATGCCCATTAAAGTTGAATCGTGGTCTCCATACAAGGTTTCACCAAAATTTTGGGGTTTGCCTCCAAGTTTAAGGTTGGAGCATGCCCATTTATCCTCCTTATATAGGATAAGGAGTCATGTACGTCCAAGTGTGGAAGTAAATTGAATGTTTATCTAAAATGTATGTTTTCAAATGCAAAAAGTCTGTCTGGTAAAACTGGGGAACTAGAAACTAATAGCTTTAAAGGTAAAGGTATGATGTGGTTGGTATAGCAGAAACATGGCTAAATGATTCACATGACTGGGCAGTAAATTGAAATTGAAGGATAATCCTTATTGAGACATGACAGAGTTAATATGCACTGGGTTAACAAAAACTTTAAACTTTAGGAAAGCTAATTTTATGTTGTTAAAGGAATTACTTCTGCTCATAGACTGGGGGGATTTGTTCCTAGGTAAAGATATTGAGCAGAAGTAGACTGCTTTTAAAAGGGCTTTTACATTTTTGAAATCAGAGAGAATAGGCTTATAGAGAGTATAAAATCTGTAATAAGGAGTGCAAGAAAGCAATTAAACTAAGACCTCATTTGGAATATGCGGTGCAGTTTTGGAAACCCATATACAAAAAGGACATTTTGGAAATGGAAGCAGTTCAGAGAAGGGCAACTAAAACATTAAAGGGAATGGAGGGGCTTGACTCTGCAGGCAGATTAGACAAGTTAGGGCTGTTTACATTAGAGAAGCAACATTTGTGTGGGGATGTGATCACTTTATACAAATATAATGGACCATACATTAAACTCTCTGGTGCATTGTTCCTAATCGGTCATATCATAGGACACATGGACATCCTTTAATATTAGAAGAAAAGAAGTTTCATCTTCAGGCTAGGAAATATTTCTTTACAGTGATAACAGTGAAACTGTGAAACTTCCAGCAGATGTGGTAATGGCAAATTCATTGAGTAGCTTTAAAAGTGGGCTAGATTAGTTTCTAAAACTGAAAAACATTAATAATTACAGGTATTAATACATATACTGTAGTTCTGGTTGGTACGGGGATACTATATAATATTGAGAATTACTGGTATTAATACATATACTGTAGTTCTGGTTGATCCAGGGATACTATATAATAATGAGGAATTACTGATATAATACATATACTGTAGTTCTGGTGGTAAGGGGAAACTATATAATATTGAGAATTACTGGTATTAATATATACTTGTAGTTCTGGTTGGTAATGGGATCTATATAATAGTGAGGGATTACTGGTATTAATACATATACGGCCTCATTTACCCAGAGGTGCAAATTGCTCCAGGCAAATATGGCTTCTGGTATTTTTAATTTTAATGGATACTTTGGATTCGATGCTCGCTTATAGGTATAATAGGCATTTTACTCGCATATTCGAATGGTCGAACATTTGATATTTATCGAAAGTCTGAAAATATTGAAAATCCGGATAGTCCAAGAAGTCCGAATTCGTTCTAATTCGAATAGTTTGGCTCGAACTTGGGTTCAAGTTCGAGCTCTAGTCCATCTCTAATGGACGTATGTGTTTATTCAACCTCAATTACTATGTAGAGCATCATCAGCTGCATCATAAGCCCCGTCCCCGAATTTTTAAATCATTTTTAAAGCTAGCCCACTAAGGTGCCCATAGGTAGAGGAAAGGACAGAGAAGGGTTGTAGGTCTGTAGCTAAATTCAGAATAGATACATTTTTGGGGATGGGGCTTCTTACATAGAAAATCAGGTGACAGAGAATCAGACAGACAAAACGGACCAGGAACTGTAAATGAACAAGCCTATAACTCAAGATCCAGAGGAGCCAGAGACATCAGTTACCATTTTAAATTAAGAAATGTTGCATAAAAATCAGATTGAGCATGAAATCTTTCCGGAGTTTCCATTTTGCACAGAATTTTAATCACTTTTATGAAAGAAAGGACATTTCGAGATTAACCCTTATTAACCCAGGAATCCCTATATGGAAGCGATTGTATGTATTTTTGGACTTAACTTTGGCAACACTTAAAAAAGTCCACGCTTTGTACCATTTATAAATTCCCATGGTAAGGATCTAAACAACAAAGTCCTATCTTATGGATTTAGTCTGGATCAACCTTAACTTTTCCCTCCTGGTCCGATTACAATTCCGCTTCCTTTTTCAGTCTGGGGTCTAGCCAATGGGAAGTATTGATTTTTGCAGAGCGCATTCCCATAGGCTGGATTTGCCATTAGGCACAATAGGCCTAAAAGCTTCTTACACCCCATACTTTAAAGTTAATATTTGAACAGTCAATGTTTTTGCACTTCACTTCATCACTATAAATATAATACTTTTTTTTAAAGGGTGTGGTTTAAAGGTGTATTCAGTAGCTCTCTTTGAACTATATTACCTGCATTACTAACCAAATATCTCAGGATAATTATTGTCTAGGCTGTGACTGCTGACATCACAACCAATGATTGACTGCTTCTCTGCACATGCTCAAGCATATAAAAAGCTCATTGAGCAGAGGGAGGAGGCAGATACCTTTTCCAGAAAGGAACACAATTTATCATTAAATATCTGGTTGCAAATAATGTACAAGTTGGGGTTGGGGCAGATAACTGACAAGTCACAGTTTTTTTCTTTTAGGGTGGACATGCCCTTAAATAAACGGTGGTGCACATGTTCTCCATGATTAAATTGTATGATAGAATTGATTCAGCATCTGTCATTGCGGCTTCATCCAAACAATTTTTAGATATCCTATCAGGAATTTTCAATGAATGTTAATTCATTTGGACCTTTAAAGTATTTGGGTCCATTAACCTTACACTTGGTACTTTATATACAATTGTTTTTTGGATGCTGTCCAAGCTATACTTAGGGGAATTTAAATGTTAATAATGAGCGTGCCTTTTATTTTTTGTTTCCTTTGAATATCTCGGATTGGCAAGTCTAATTTACATTCGCGCATTGTCAGTAAAGTCTCATTCATAGTCTTTTAATTGATGAGATTTCCAGAACATCCCTCCCGGGGCTATTAAATGTGATTGATTGAATAGTGTTTTGCTAGGCTTCTTATTGATCCTAGTAAAGAATAGGGGATGAGTCACATTCAACGACTGATTTTTCTCTTCCTCTCATTCAACAATTAAACGATCCTTAAACTCAAAACTTTTCACAGTTCCTTTGGAATTGAAACTAGAGTCATATTCTCTAGCAGGTATAGGTCATAGCAGGGATTCTCTACTGGGTCTCCAGATGTTGAAAACGACAAATCCTAGCAGAGATGTTTGAGTGTTCTGGACCCATAGAAGTCAATAGGAAGAAAAAACAAATCCAAAAGTTCCAAATAAAGAATAGTTCACTGCAATAGGGAACTATCCTTTTCTACATTGATTGAAGCCCGGAGGTTAAGGAGCTATGCCTTACCCCCTGTTCTTCAATCAATGTGTGGATAGCCAGGAACGAAGTCTGAAAATCTGAAAAAAACCTTTACGTGATCCAGTGGGGCCGCTCTGAAATTCCCAACCACTTCCTGCCTCTGTTCTGCTATAGCGCGCATTATCGGGATGCGCATATAGTGTAACAGAAGCAGGAAGCAGTTGGGAACTGTCAGAGGGCCCCACTGGATCGTGCGAAAGGTACGATTTTCAGAACTTCGTTCCTGGCTATCCAAACATCGATTGAAGAACGGGAGGTAAGGCATAGCTCCTTAACCTTCTGGGCTTCAATCGATGTAGAAAAGGAATAGTTAGAAAGTGAGTGTATATGGCTCCGGGACCTAGGAAATGGACTGGGGAACACGTTCATATAACCAAAAAAAAAAATAAACTTGCTGTACACGCGGCAAGCTGTTTTCGAGGTTCTTTCAAGGGTTAGTGGAAATATGGAAAGTAGCCTCAGCAACCCTCAAAATAGCTCAGTTTTTTTAGAAAATATGGAAAGTTCCAAGATCCAAAATTTCACAAACTGTTCTGATGGAACCTCAGAACCTGGGAGAACTTCATGTCTACTCCTTGCATGAGGGCAGCATGGGAATGCTGGGAGTTGTCATTTCAAAAAACTGGAGACCCAAAGGCCCAAATTTATTAGTAATTTTGGTGTGTCAAAAATACCACAGCTCTCCACAATGGGAAAAGGCTGCACGATATGCCGGGAAACATGGAGACAATGATCCGTGTTTAACAAATTTTGCTCATGGTGATTTATCTAAAAATAGGTAGGGAAAACTGGACTGTCACTCTAAGTAACTCACTGTACTTGACGTTTTATCTGCTGTAACTCAGAAGTGTTTAATTCAATTAGAAATCCTGCCCTTCCTGGTCACTGGTCTAACTGTATGGGGAGCTGAACTGCAAGTCTGATTGGTATCATGTGGACTGCAGGAACTGCTGAGATCATTTTCTGGAAAACATTGTAAAGGGCATCAATAACTCCTAAAACCTCCCCCTTTCACTAATAGTCAAGATGAGGACCTAAACCTGCAAGGCCCTAACCCGTGGTTGGCATATTTTCCCCAAAAAGGACTCCCCCAAGACGATCACTACAAGCTGGAAGGAAAACTAAAGAAAACCCAGGGGTGAGGACCTAGTAGATTAGGGGGTTAGTTAGGAGGGATTTCTGCCAAGAAAATCTTCTCCTTTAAGATAGCAGTCTCGGGTGCTGGATTAGTGACATTCTCCAAATGTCCAAATTATTACAGATAGTTCACATTAGCATCCTAGGAAACCAAAGAATAAAATGTATTAATTAATAGGCTTGTTTACAATGGTGTAACAATTCCGACATGGTTTGCCAATATTCTGCAGCAGTGTTCCTTCATTATTGGAATTCTGTGTATTTCTGCTGTTGCTATGTTAATCTGTTTGATGGGTTATAGTCAGCAGATGTGGTAATGGGAAGTTCATTGAAAAGCTTTAAAAGTGGCTGGATATGTTTCTAAAACAAAACAAAATATTGAGAATTGTTCGGGCCATACTTTATGAGTCGGAACTAGTTAGATTTTCCGAACTCACAAACTTATTTTTGATATTATTGAAAATTCCATAATGTATCGAATGTTCAAATTCGGAGTTAAGATGTAGCCTTAGATTTCGGCAAACCTTGAATGTATTGTTCGATAAACCCTCAAATGTATCGCGATTTTGATAACCCTCTAATGTAGCCTTCGAATTCGGTAACCCTCTAATGTAGCCTTCGAATTCGGTAACCCTCGATGTAGCTCGAGTGCTGTCGGTTTAATGCGGGTAGTGCATGTCCCCAGACCATTTTTCAGGTGCAAAGCCATTTACAGTAATTACCATTGTTAGTTTAGCTGTAATAAACCCAGCCTTTTCAAACTATCACTCTCCCATTGACTTGAGAATGGGTCCGAATTCGAACTTTCGAACTTTTTTACTGAAGGATTTCTCAGACTTTCAACTTTCCGGGCCTTTGATAATTATTGAACGTTCGTTGATGCGGGTTTTTCGAGAATTATCGCATTACGAGCCGATCTCTAACCCTTGAATGTGTTCATCGTAAACTCTCGAAAGTATTATTTCTTTTTCGCTGACCCTCGAAAGTATCGTTCGGTAACCCTCTAATTGGCCCGTAACCCTCTAATGTAGCTTACGCAAAACCAGACAATTGCCAGATTGTAGTGTTTAGGAAGTTGTTTTAACAAGATTTGATATGATAGTGCCATGTTCCCCAGACCATTCCCAGGTCCACAGCCATTTACAGTAAGTTACCATTGTTAGTTTAGCTGTAATAAAACCAGCCTTTTCAAAACTATCACTCTCCCATTGACTTGAATGGTCCCAAATTCAACTTTCAAACTTTTACTGAAGGATTTCTCGGACTTTCGAACTTTCAACAGTAAGTTGATCCAGGAATAGTGGCTTCTGTGAAACCACTGGCAGAATTAAATAGCAGTTACCGCAATAACTTGTGGTATTGGGCAAACCCCACACTACACCAATGCAATATCAGGTTATCATAGACTTAACAAATTCTGTTCTGGGCATCCAATATAATAATCAAAACATTATGTTTTGCTCTACAAGTGGCAAACCGCAATTCCTTACCATTACCCACAATGAAGTAAAAAATGATTACAGATCTGTGGGAACAAGGGTAAGTTGGAGCAAGACTTATTGTTTTGCATTTCCAATGGAAACTCTGGTTGGCTCTGTGTTTTCTCAGTGCCATTGTGGGGGCAGACCCTGTTTACAAGGTTTAGCTCCGAGGCCAATCTAATGTGTAAAAATTATAACCCCCCTACACTTACTGACCATTATAACCCCCCTACACTTAGTGACCATTATAACCCCCCCTACACTTAGTGACCATTATAACCCCCCCTACACTTAGTGACCATTATAACCCCCCTACACTTACTGACCATTATAACCCCCCCTACACTTAGTGACCATTATAACCTCCCCCTACACTTAGTGACCATTATAACCCCCCCTACACTTAGTGACCATTATAACCCCCCCTACACTTAGTGACCATTATAACCCCCCTTACACTTAGTGACCATTATAAATATTATTATCCACTCCAGCACCACACCCAGTTTCTAGATAATAATATGGAACCTACTGGGACAATTCCCAATATCCGCTGATTGGATTCCTAGTTGTTTTCAATACCAGAATAATTTGTGTTTTGTTCTGACCCACATTGTTACCTGTGATTTATAGAAAGTGTGCAGGAAGTATAACACATGTATAAAGGACAACTAAAGTCAAACTATAAAACAAGTTCAGGGGATCCGAAATACTTAAAAAAATAACTCATATTTACTAATTCAAAAATCAATTTTACTCTCACTCGCATTATTTTCGAGCTTGTTCGCGCCTAGGTACCACGGAAATTTTACCCCCGGATTCAATGCTCGCGTATAGGCTTTAATGGACACTTTACTCGTAGATTCGATGTTCACGCCTAGATACCATGGACATTTTACTCGCGGATTCGATGCTTGCGTTCGCGCCTAGATACCATGTACATTTAACTCGCGGATTCGGAGCTTGCGTTCGCGCCTAGATAACATGGACATTTTACTTGCGGATTTGATGCTCGCGTATAGGTTTTAATGGACACTTTACTCGCGAATTCGATGCTCGCGTTCGTGCCTAGATACCATGGACATTTTACTCGCGGATTCGATGCTCGCGTATAGGCTTTAATGGACACTTTACTCGTAGATTCGATGTTCGCGCCTAGATACCATGGACATTTTACGCGCGGATTCGATGTTCACGTATAGGTTTTAATGGACACTTTACTCGTAGATTCGATGTTTGCACCTAGATACCATGTACACTTTACTCGCGGATTCGATGCTCACGTATAGGTTTTAATGGACACTTTACTCGTAGATTCGAAGCTCGCGCCTAGATACCATGGACACTTTACTCGCGGATTCGATGCTTGCGTATAGGTTTTAATGGACACTTTACTCGCGGATTCGATGCTCGCGTTTTGGAATTGAAACTAGAGTCATATTCCTAGCAGGTATAGGTCTATAGCAGGGATCTCCTACCTGGGTCTCCAGAGTTGAAAACGACAAATCCTAGCTAGAGATGTTTGAGTGTTCTGGACCCATGAAATTCAATAGGAGAAAAAACAAAATCCAAAAGTTCCAAATAACGAATAGTTCACTGCAATAGGGAAACTATCCCTTTTCTTACGATTGTAAGCCCGGGAGGTTAAGGAGCTATGCCTTACTCCTGTTCTTCAATCAATGTTTGGATAGCCAGGAACGAAGTTTCTGAAAATCTGAAAAAACTTTCACGTGATCAGTGGGGCCGCTCTGAAATTCCCAACCATTCCTGCCTCTGTTCTGCTATAGCGTCATTATCGGGCATGCGCATTATAGTGTAACAGAAGCAGGAAGCAGTTGGAAACTGTCAGAGCGGCCCCAACGGGATCGGGCGAAAGGTACGATTTTCAGAACTTTGTTCCGGCTATTCAAACACGATTGAAGAACGGAAGGTAAGCAAGCTCTTAACCTTCTGGTGCTCAATCGATGTAGAAAAGGAATGTTAGCAAGTTAGTGTATATGGCTCCGGGACTAGGAATGGACTGGGGAACACGTTCATATAACCAAAAAAAAAAAAAACTTGCTGTACACGCGCAAGCTGTTTTCGAGGTTCTTTCAAGGGTAGTGGAAATATGGAAAGTAGCCTCAGCAACCCTCAAAAAGCTCAGTTTTTTAGAAAATATGGAAAGTTCCAAGATCCAAAATTTCCAAACTTTCTGATGGAACCTCAGAAACCTGGTGAACTTCATGTCTATCCTTGCATGAGGGGGGCAGCATGGGAATGCTGGGGTTGTCATTTTCAAAAATCTGGAGACCCCAAGGCCCAAATTTCATTAGTAAATTTTGGTCGTTGTGTAAACAATACCACAGCTCTCCACAACTGGGAAAATGGCTGCACGATATGCCGGGGACATGGAGACAATGATTCCTGTTTTAACAAATTTTGCATGGTGATTATCTAAAAATAGAGGTAGGAAACGGACTGTCACTCTAGTAGTAACTCACTGTACTTGAGCTTTGATCTGCTGTAACCAGAAGTGTTTAATTCAATTAGAAATCCTGCCCTTTCTGGTCCTGGTCTAACTGTATGGGAGCTGAACTGCAAGTTGATCTGGTAAATGTGGACTGCAGGAATGCTGAGATTACTTTTGGAAAACATTTAAAGGGCATCAATAACCTTCCAAACCTCCCTCCTTTCACTAATAGTACCAAGATGAGGACCTAAACCTGCAAGGCCCTCACCCCCCGTGGTTTGCTTATATTTTCCCAAAAGACTCCCCCAAGACGATCACTACAAGCTGGAAGAACTAAAGAAAACCCGGGGTGAGGGACCTAGTAATTAGGGGGTTAGTTAGGAGGGATTTCTGCAAGAATCTTTCTCCTTTAAGATCAGCAGTCTCGGGTGCTGGTTAGTGACATTCTCCAAAGTCCAAATTATTACAGATTGTTCACAGTTAGCATCCTAGGAAACCAAAGGAATAAAATGTATTAATTAATAGGCTTGTTTACAATGGTTAACATTCCGACATTGGTTTGCCAATATTCTGCAGTGTTCCTTCATTATTGGAATTCTGTGTATTTCTGCTGTTGCTATGTTTAATCTGTTTGATGGGTTTAGTCAGCAGATGTGGTAAGGAAGTTCATTGAAAAGCTTTAAAAGTGCTGGATAGTTCTAAAAACAAAAAATATTGAGAATTGTTCGGGCATACTTTATGAGTTCGGAACTAGTTAGATTTTCCGAACTCCAAACTTATTTTTGATATTTATTGAAAATCCATAATGTATCGAATGTTCAAATTCGTAGCTTAAGATGTAGCCTTAAGATTCGGCAACCCTTGAATGTATTGTTCGTAACCCTCAAATGTAATGCCGATTTTTGTAACCCTCTAATGTAGCCTTCGATTCGGTAACCCTCTAATGTAGCCTTCGAATTCGGTAACCCTGCAGTAGCCTTCGAATTCGGTATGCATGTTCCCCAGACCATTTTCCAGGTGCCAAAGCCATTTACAGTAAGTTACCACTTGTTAGTTTAGCTGTAAGTTAAACCCAGCCTTTTCAAAATATACACTCTCCCATTGACTTGAAGGTGCCGAATCGAACTTTCGAACTTTTACTGAAGGATTTTCTCAGACTTTCCAACTTTCCGGGCTTTGATAATTATTGAACGTTCGTTGATGGCGGTTTTCGAGAATATCGCATTTACGAGCCGATCTCTAACCCTTGAATGTGTCATTCGCTAACTCTCGAAAGTATTATTCTTTTTCGCTGACCCTCGAAAGTAGCGTTTTCGGTAACCTCTAATTGGCCGTAACCCTCTAATGTAGCTTACGCAAAACCAGACAATTGCCCGCTAGTGTTTAGGAAGCGTTTTAACAAGATTTGATGATAGTGCCATGTTCCCCAGAACCATTTCCCAGGTTCAAGCCATTTACAGTAGTTACCATTGTTATTTAAGCTGTAAAAACCCAGCCTTTTCAACTATCACTCTCCCATTGACTTGAATGGTCCAAATTGAATTTCAACTTATTTAAACTTATTTGAAGGATTTCTCGGACTTTCGAACTTTCAACAGTAAGTTGATCCAGGATAGGGCTTCGTGAAACCACTGGCAGATTAAAACTAGCCAGTTACCGCAATAACTTGTGGTATTGGGCAAACCCACACTACCCAATGCAATATCAGGTGTATCATAGACTTAACCCTTCTGTCTGGGCACCAATAAATAATCAAAACATTATGTTTTGCTCTACAAATGTGGCAAAAACGCAATCCTTACCATACCACAATGAAGTAAAAATGATTACAGATCTGTGGGAACAAGGTAAGTTGGAGTAAGACTTTAGGTTTTTTTTGCATCTTTCCCAATGGAATCTGGTTGGCTCTGTGTTTTCTCAGTGCCATTTGGGGGCAGACCCTTGTTTACAAGGTTTAGCTCCCGAGTGCAATCTAATTGTAAAATATGGCAGAGGTCCAAAATTGGAACAAATACTAAAGCACATGAAAGGGGGTTCAGCAAGAGACTGTGCCTGCAGCTAGTTTCATTCAAAGAGCAAGAATGGATGGTTATAGTTTGGCTTAGAACTTGAACACGTGTTTTTCATGGGTTGGAGACAGACAAGATACAGATTGAACCATGCTCAGTAAGTTTTATTGCCCAAATTTTTTAAAACCTATTAAAATCTATAGAGGCAAAAGTTTGACATTTATATCATTTAACAGCGTTTAAAGGCAACTAGCCAAATAAAATTGTACAATATTCATAGGAAAGCTGGGAAATTACCCAGTAACGTACCAGTGGACAAAATATTCTGAAAATGTATTAAAAAGCAGTATGGCAGCTCTCACTAATACATATAGAAATATACTTGCAAATATTCACATTTGAGTAATGTCTATAGCTCTCTATGTACATGTTTTCCCATCATTGTTTATGATATTAGGATAACATTTTAGCCAGCTCCTACTAATACAATGAAATACAAATACTGTATACACATTAAGAATGGTCTGTGTGTATATACATTGCCCTCTAAAGGCAACGTTTGGCAGATTTTGCTCATATGTACAGTACTGCGACTTCTATTTTATATCTTTTAATAGTGTTCAAATGTGCCTATACGCATTTAGTGATGTCACATGACATCATAATTTTGCATAGATTTGGATTTTGACCCAAAAAAGCATTGCACTTGGTGTTGTAAAATCTTTTTACATCTTTACATCTTTTAATAGTGTTTTTAAATAGTTTTATATGTGTCAGGGATTATTAGTGATGTACTATGATATCAAAATCAGAACGTGGAAGACATTGCACTTGTGTAATTTCTTATTTCATTCTTTAATAGTGTTCAAATGGACTTGGGTGCATTTTTTAGTAATCTCACTATAAAACATAATTTGAACATACATTTATTTTAACCCTAAATTATTCTTATTAGAATCTTATTACATCGAATATTATTTAACATTTAAAAAGCTAACATCTGATTAGCACCTTTTTAAAAACAATAAGAACATTTATTGAATCTCCTGTTATCTTGTAATAGTGTTCAAAATGTATGCATTTTTTATTCACTATGACATGATAAATTTTGTAAAGATTGAAATTTGCATGTAAAAAAAGCATTGCACACGGTGCAACTTCTTATTCTATACCTTTTAATAGTTGTTTAAATGTGTCGTTGAATATCTTTTGTGATGGCCCATGACATCAGCATAATATCATAATTTTTGCACAATTTGGATTTGACCCTAAAGCATTGCACTTGGTGTGACTTATTATTCTACATTTTTTAAAAGTTTTCAATGGGTCTTGTGGCAATTTTGTGATGTCACTATGACATCAGCACAACATAATAATTTTGCACAGATTTGGATTTTGACCCAAAAAAGCATTGCACTGGTGGACTTCTTATATTTTAACTTTTACTTAGTGCTCAAATGGGTTTGGGTGCTTTTTAGTGATGTCGCTATGACATCAGCATGACATTATAATTTTGTACAGAATTAAATTTTTAAACCACACAAAAAGCATTACACTTGTGCAACTTCTTATTCTGCATCTTTTAATAGTGTTCAAAATGGATCTGGGTTAATTTTTTTGTGATGTCACTATGACCATGCATGATATCATAATTTTGCACAGATTTGGATTTTGACCAAAAAAAAGTATTGACTTAGTGCAACTTCTTATTCTGCATCTTTTTATGTGTCAAAAATGTATCTGGGTTAATTTTTTTGTGAGTCACTATGACATCAGCATGACATCATCATTTTCACAGATTTGGATTCTGACCCAAAAAGCATTGCACTTGGTGTGACTTCTTTTTCTATACCTTAATAAGTTCAAAGGTGTTGAGTGCATTTATTTGTGATGTCACTATGGACATATCTGCATGAAAACAATCACTTTGCACAAATTAAATTTTTATACCTAAAAAGCATTGCTTTTGGTTGCAACTTTTTAAGCTTTATTTTTGTGTTTGTATTAATGGTTTGAGTGTCATGGTGGATTTTAACTTTGTACAAAAATTAATTTTGACCTAAAAAAAGCATTGCACTGGTGCAACTTCTATTTTATTAGTGTTCAATGTTTCTATGTGCATTAGTGATCACTATAACATGAGCATGACATCATAATTATACAGATTTGGATTTTGACCCCAAAAAAGCATTGACACTTGATTTTGACTCTTTTTCTATATCTTTTAATCATGTTTAAATGTGTCGGGTGACATTTTTAGTGATGGTCACTATGACATCAACATGACATCTAATTTTGCACGGGTTTGGATTTTGAAACAGAAAGGCATTGCACTTACGTTATAAACTAAAATATTATACTATAATAGTAAAGAATGAAATGTTGTTGTTTTTTTTTAAATGGAGAGAGTAAGTACCCGTATAGTGCTATTGCAGCCATTGAACAATTCCATGTGGATACCAGGGCTATTGCCTAAAATGTGAACTAATAAGTCCTGAAAAGGACTTTTGCAGTAGAAATGCAAAGTAGGGCTGGCCACACTAGAGTGTTTTAAAGTGCGATCGACTGCGCGTTACACTATTGTGAGAAATTGGTCTGGCACACAACAGGGAGATATAATAAAATTCTAATCATTAGAAATGTGTGCTAATTTTTCCCAACCATCAGATTATTTACCATTTGAAAGCTAACATCTGATTGGTTGGGCCAATTTAGCACCATTTATATTATAAGCACTTTTATTACATCTCCTGTAGGTTTGTCACTTACCGATGGATCCATACGGACCACTGAATATTCAATAGTTCCGACGTAGTCCTCAAAATTTTTAATTTTAAACACAGGAATACCACTATACTTGACCAATCAGCTTTCCTGATTGATCAAGCAAACAAATAGACTAGGGTGCACACTGTAACACGGTGATCTTTATTAGGCATCAAAACACAACATTTCAGGAACGCCTTGTCCCCTTCGTAGTGTTACAGTGTGGCCTAGTCTATCTGTTTCTTGTGCTATAGCTGGTCCATGGTAGAGGACTGACTAGAGTAGCACTTTATTATTTTGGCTAGTAGTCATAGAGCGTGCTTAGGTTTCAATCTTTTCTTCTCTGATGATTCCCGAATGACTAGGGGATGGCCGGTTCGTGGATCCGAACCTAGATCCGCCGCGGATTTATCACGTATTTTCGTGGATTTTTCCGTATTTTTGCCTTCGAACCGTGGATTTCTCGTGTTTTCCTCGAAAATTCGCGGATCCTCGAGCGGACCGGATTTGAGAAGTTCGGACATCTCTACTAACGACGCTGGATATATAGCCACCATATAGACACACTAGACAGCAGTTTTCAATGTCATTTTTGATTTTTCCAATCATGTTAATTTTCTAATATTGGTTTTCTCAATGAAGCTTCAGAGTTTTGATCATTTCCAAAATCCATTAGATCTGCGGATTTCAAAACCAGGTTTGTTTCGAAAAACGGATTCATCACTATTAGCCACAAACAACTACAAGGTGAAAATTGTTTTGTCTCTCATAAAATGTCCTTCTCCAACACCACAAAGAAAGGAATTTCTCCGATTTGTCCTACCCAATAAATATGCTGCCATCTTAATCAACAAAGGACCAATGGACTCTATAGGGTGAGCATCCTATGGCCAAAAATCTTATTGCATAGAGTGGGCCAGGGCCGGTGTTGTGCATATATTAGAGGATCCCTGCACAATACATTTGACATTATAACATTTTTTTATTGGAATAATGTAGTTTCCACTAGCTACAGATTCCTTGCAGTGTTTTTTTAAGGAAAGGACATGGGTAGTGTAGTTCTCTGTAAAAAACTTTCCATTTAATAGCTGTATGCTACAGCCCATGTAGCTTGGCACATAGAAAATACTAAATCCTATTTAATAGCGATAATTGATACTTTTATACTTGACCATTTCCGGGTCCAGTCTAATTGTCCTCTCATGGGAGTCAGGGGGTCCACACCAGAGGCAATTTTCTTTGTCTATCGTTTCCATAGCAGTGATTCTAAACTCCTACATGAGGTTGGATACCAGCGGATAACTGTGGGTTACTCAATTTGCAGGTCGGGTTAGGTAAACCTCAGTGTGAGTTTGACTGGGTTGTGGATAGGTAGAAAGCGGAGGTCAGTTTTGCGGGACTGACTTAGCGGGTCGAATATGCAGTTATAACCCACCACGCAGCGGGTCGAGCAGGTGTCAAGTGCAGGCTAATGGTTTTGCAGGTGCAGGCTGGGACTGAAAAAATAGATCCTATGCGGACTCCACTCCTTCTGCACAACCCACTGAAATGAGAGACCTCTTGTGATTTAATTAAAAGACCTCCACCACATGTGTATTTTAATATTTTGTTCTTTTTGACATTGATTTTAGTTAAGCTCGGGAGGTCAGTGATGTGATTTCCAGCAGCTCTATTCTTCTCCTTCATTGTTTCTGTTGAGTTTAGCCCAAAGAAACATATCTGTGGCAGGAGGTTGGGAGCCCTTCTTGCGTCCCTTTTGTGAAACTTCAGAGCAGCCAGTCCCAATCCAACCAAGAGTAGGGTGAAGCATATGTCATTCTACCCAGCCCCAAATTCCAGCCCCAAAGAGATGTACCATATTGAAAGGTAAGCCGTAGTCCACAGGGGGAAAATAACCACAAATAGAGATTATACATGGGATGTGAAACTTTAAATACTTGAATTGAAGCGTGGCAATTATCTATTTTTCTTCAAGAAGAGCCACTCAACTCATAGCCTCTGCTTGAAGTAAAATGCCTCATAGGTCAATACAGAGGTGGCAGATAAATTGTTTAGAGCAGTGTTGGAACCAAGACAGGGGTAGACAACTCAGGACTTCAGGAATGGGGTGGAGGACAAAAAGCAAAAGGTGATGGAGCGGTTTTACAGGAAGTGCTTAGGGCATATATAAATCTGAGTAGAAGATAAGTCTTAAGGTGCCCCATACATCTATAAGATTTTACTCACCGACCGAGCGCTCACGCGATGTTCCTTCGATCCTACCGGAACCGCTTTCTCCCGATCTTACATTCGACCGACATGCGATCGCAAAATCCCATTCATTTTGCGATCGCATGTTCGGTCAAATGTAAGATCGGGAGAGAACGGTTCGGCAGGATCGAAGGAACATCGCGTGAGCGCTCAGTCGGGTAAGTAAATCTTAAGATGTATGGGCACCTTTAGAGAGAAATAATTGAGGGCATTGCTTTTAAAGGGGCATGTCCAACCCCCCTGCACAATTCTAATGTTACCCTCACAATCTCCAGACCTGAGACAGCAATACTTACCTGAGACGTTTCTAAAGCCCAATACTTAGTCTGTATGAAGATAGACATCCTTAATTATTTCAAATGTATGTGTCTTTTGAAATTTGTAATAGACTGCACAGTTACTTTTTTTAACTTTTTATTATTAGAAGACAAACCACTAATGTATGGTGATTATATTTATAAAAGGTGAGCAAGGTGAAAAGGGTGAAATTGGACAAACAGGGATGTCTGGAATGACGGCGAGGTGGGACCACATGGAAATTTAGGTCAAAAAGGTCAAAAAGGTCACAGAGGACCTCCAGGTAATTCTGCAAAAACCAGCACGCGCGTTTTCGTGGCTCGTCGGAATCTCTGCCACAGCAACGATTATTTCAGCCTGTTATATTGATACGGTGTTTGTGAACCTTTACGAACATTTCAACATGTTCTCGGGTATATTTTCTGCTACACTCCTGGAATTTATTCTTTAACCTCAACATCACACACATGGAACCTCAAGGAGACCATCTGACACATCATGAAAATGACCAAGGACGGCCATCTGTATGCCCAGCCCAGTGACCGCAGCATATGCAAAGTCAGAGCCTCATGCTTGACCTACAGGAGAAGGATGAGGTTTGGGTCAGAATGTATAAGCGGGAGAGAGAAAATGCCATATATAAACGATGACACAGATGTCTACATCATATTCAATGGTTACCTGATACGACCAGCGGGAGAGTGAACACCTAGAACTAAATCAAAATATTTGCTATTCATTTGCAGTTTACTGACATATCCGTTTACTTTGCAATTGTAAACATCAGCAGGGTTATTCAATAAAGTTTCTATCGTTTAAAATGGTGCTAATTTTGCCCCAACCAATCAGATGTTAGCTTCAAATGTTAAATAAGATCTGATGGTTGGGGCAAAATTAGCACCATTTTAAACAATAAGAACTTTTATTGAATCTCCTGAAAGTTTCTATTGGTTAAGGTCGCAATGCGCTTCTATTTCTATCTATAAATTGGCTGTATAAAACAGAAAGAATGTTGTGTGCAATAAGAGATAATTAATTCACCGGGGACGGCAGATTAGAATAACGCTCTCTGATTTAAGGGAACTAAACATTTACCGAATCCTGCAGAAAACAGTTGTTATGTATATATCATTTAAAAGGGAATACATTTAGATGTGATGATATAAATGATAAAAATGATGTTCTCATTTATTCTCAGCTTGAATGTTTAAATAACATGATTGCCTTTCTAAGCAGTAGTTTTTTTGTCGCTGTAAGTGGAAAGGTAGAGAAATCCATTCTGATCACACTGGGCACCGTATGGTTTCCTTACTACAGCCAGACTTTTTTAATGATCATGGCTTCTGGCAACATATGGCTTGACGTGCTTATGTTGGGATCTTCACACGTGATAGAAAAAAGGCAAAAAAAAATGTCTACACGCACCGGAGAGTGAAGAACCAATATAAATTCATTGGGTTGTATATGCTTTGCCGTGCTGTGTTGGCTAGAACACGGTGCTCAGGGACATCGTGTCTACTACGGCCTGTAGTGTAGGTACAATCCGTAGTGACTTGAAATTAGGACTTGAAAAACTCTTGTGTCTTTCAGTGAAGAAGTAAAAACATTAAAGTGCTTCTCGTTGTGACAGCAACAGAAGTCTGCACAGGAATCTGTCCAATCACAGCCATATAGCTCATAGTCAGTACCAGAGCGTAGATAAAAGAGAACGGTATAAGCGAAGGCCAGTAATGCACATTAGGCTTATAGAATATTGCACAAGGTCCATCTGGGTTTAATATGGAACTGAGATCAGAAAGGTTTTTTAAACCCTATATAATCCCTGATAATATTCACAGGGGAAGAAGATGGGTGTCACCGTCACACCATTTTAACCAGCAGGTGAAGACCCATCAGACACTAATTTTTCTATACTGTACTTACCTTTTCAGAAAATGCTTTTGATTATATATACACAGCGTGATCCTCGCCATGGCTCAGCTTTCTTCTCTGCAGCTTCCAGGTCTAGAAGTCAGTCTTCAAGCATATGGCGATCACTGACTTTCCTTCCCAGAGGTGGAGAAGGGAAGGAGGTGTCTACCAGATGGCGAAGGTGGTCTGCGTCAGTAATGATAGAAAAGGTAATTCAAGGAAATTTGTGTCTGGGGACTTAACTCTTGTGAGAGTTAAAGGCTAGTCCACCCTGAAAATTTTTTTTATATATGGTCCCCCCTGGGCTCCCAGCCCCAACCGCTATAATTTTTTTTAGAAAGCCCCAAACTCTACTTACCTCCCCTCGATCCTCCGCCGCGCTCCGGCCCTCTGCTTGCCAGAAATGCAAGCAGAGGGCGGGACCGGCATCCGGTTGTGATTGCTGAGGGCGCCAATCCACAGACGCGGCTGCCGGCAGCTCACTTCGCGGAGGAAAGCGGGAGAGGTAGTAAGAGTTTGGGGAGCTTTCTAAAAAAAAAAAAATATGCGGTGGGGGCTGGGAGACATGGGGAAATGATTACTTAAGGGGTTTTATGCTAGGGGGAGGGATAGTAGAACGGGAGGGAGAGGGAGGGGGAGGGAGGGGGGAGAAGGGCGGCTGCAGTACGCATGGCAAAATCTAACTGAGGCCAGCTAGCAGGCAGTGTCCTATATGGACTCTGCTAGCCTCCTGGTAGTCATTTTTTGGGACTTTGGGGGGGGACTACAGGAGAACCCTATGGAGCTGGGAATTGAGGTAAGGATTAAACTACACTACATGGTGGGGCCAGTGTTGTGGGGGATTATAGTTTGGGGGTGGGACATGCCTAATGGGGGCTGGACATGTCATTTAATAGAGATATAAACACATTTTGAGCACATGCCTATTCTTTAGACCATAGGGGCCCAATCTGCAACCCATTTAAGACAAATTGCAGCTGGTAAGAACAGGCAGGAATATGGGGCTATGGACGGAGTCAGGATGGCCAGGGGTGGGGTTAAGGCAGGCCAGGGAAGAGCTACATAACACATAAGGGACACTGCACTGTTTGTAGTGAAACTACCCCCCCCCCCAGCTTAGGCAGGTTTGACACTAAATGCTTTAAAGGATAACTAAACTGTAAATGAGACTAATTGGATTTATAATTCAAATTAGCTGTCACATGCTGGAACTGTTACTCCTGAAATTAGCAGCAATAGGTGGACCTATCTGTATTCTTCTGGATTTTTTTTAAATTCTGTTATGCAGCCCTCTTTCCAATGAGTAACACATTCATTTTCAAGTTGCTCAAAGGGCCACGAGCAGGTCAGACAGTTAATGTCTGTTCCAGCAGATATGGGGGGATAGACAGTGTAGGCCAAGAGAATGTACAGAGAATGTGCAGCTCTGTATCTGGGGTCTGTGACCTGCTTTAAAAAAAAACCTACAAAACATCAAATATCCAAAATGCTAATGGGAAAGCCAGAGCCAATACTAGAAATCACTAAGGGACAGGGTACAAAATATACATTATAATACATTATATATATTATTAATATATATATATATAATATTTATTTATCATATGCTATACAAAAATCAAGCAGAAATAGTCGAGATTACACAACGTTACAATTAGTCTTTACTGTATATAATTGACAATGCTTTATTGGTTTACTATGACTGGTTAAAACTTACATTTATTTGGTAATTAATGTTGTCCATTACAGCAGTAATTAACATTGGTGTGTTTGACCGTCTGGTATATTCATGTTCCTACAAGATTTCCATTCCATCCCTGTCTCTGGAACATTTAAGACAGCCCAGGCCCAACTTTGAGTTCTAAGATCTATTAGGGCAGTTAGGGCACGGCCACACTGCAACGCAAATGCAATCGCAATCGCATGCGATTTCATGTGCGATTTTTTTTGCGTTTGCGCTTTCTTCAATAAGTATAGGAAAACGATGCGATTGCGATTAAGAAATGCAGAACGCAAAAACGCAAGCGCACCGAAAAACATGCGTTTTTTTGCATTGCCGTGTTTTCAATGATTTTTTATAATCGCAAGCGCAAACGCAAAAAAACCGCAGCATAGCATAGGCCTAGCCCTAAGTTCCCGGCCTGATAACCTTACAACCATGTATGTAACCTTGATCCCACAGCGGTTTCCATTCCATAGTAAACGTCACAAGTACATTGCAGGTTAGTATGGCTGTAGCATTAGACATTAAAGCCAAGGGGCTCTGGCTCCAACACTAAAGCTAGGTACACACAGTACAGATTTCTGAAAGATGACAGACAGGATCTGCAAGATCCTGTCTGCCATCTTTCAAAGATCTGCATACACACAGTCCCGAGCGTTCTCCCTATAGGGAGTCTAGCGCGGCCGATGGAAATTTTCGGCCTTCCCGAACGAGCGTACGGCCGACCCAATCGTTCGGCGGCCGCGCGCTCCTTCGGGAAACGAACGTACACACAGTAACGATAAAGCCCCGATACCGTCGGATCCGACGGTATCGGGGCTTTATCGTTACTGTGTGTACCCAGCTTAAGGATTCCAGTTGGTTAGCAGAGATGAATGTAACTAGCGAGCTCTATTAGGAAAACCTTGCCTTCTGAGAATTAATTTGGCTCAGAGTATAAGACGTACTGCGCACAGTGACGTTCAACATTTATAGAAACTATGGGGCTGTGGTTCTTAGTCTCAGCTGTTTGCTTTTCCCTGGTCTATTGCAGTTGATGAAATTGATGGCTGCTGCAGACTATAGCGCAGGCAATTCTCTGTATCTCCTATTCAATAAGCACCTTTGAGTGGAAACATCTGTTTTACTTTGCAGAATTTTTCCTATGAAGTATCATTTCCTACCAAACCGGTCCCTGTAGAATTTACACATAATTAACGTTTTAGGTCAGATCACTCTGTGCTGTGTACGTACCAAAGTAAAGGGAATGAAACAGAAAATTCGGCAATTTAGAATTACCCATTAGTGTAGGGCGGGCGGTTGGGTTGGCCTTGTTTCTTATTATGATGATGCCCGACCTAGTGAGCGTGTACCCTGTCCGAGCGCCCATATACTAAGTGATAGTCGGCTGCAATGCCAATTCAGAGACGGAAATAATGGGGGGTAAATGGGGGAACTAGGAGTGGCCATGTTTGAAAAGGAGTTGTGTCTCCAAACCTTCTGGAAATGATCCTAAGGTCAAATGAACATTTTTTCTGTAGTATTGTACTGTCTGTATGATAAGAAAATCAATAAGATTTTTACAGTTATTTGTCCGAGTCTCTTTATATCTGTATTTTGTTCCTGGAATGAGATTCTCTTGACAGGAGCGAAACTGCAGAGAAGCCCCCAGCAAGTTATTTGTCAGGTCCCTGTCACAGCTCTACTTCCAGTTTACTATTCTCCCTAACTTCCACCAAGCTATCCAAACAAGTGTGTTGTTTTGTATCTCTTCCCTTGTAATGTTCTGGCCTACGGCATTGATGTGTTCTGTGAAGGCTTGTACTTCCTTCCGGTGGATTTTAACCCACGTGGCATCCATGTATCTTAACCCATGGCTGGGTGCAATGCTCTTTAAGATCTTTAAGCTTTAAGTCCAGTTGATCCAACTGAAAACCCCAGATATACCATGACCTGGATGGATGAGTATATAAAGGTGCGTACGATCAGCTGTTTAAAACACAGACACTTGACAGCCAGTAGTTTAAACAGCTGATCTCGCACACCTTAACTTACAACTAATTAGAAACTGACTGCGGTATTTTTCGGCAGGAAATCACCATTGGACCAAACTGGTCACTTGTGTCCCTAAACTGTTCACCATTGGACCAAACTGGTCACTTGTGTCCCTAAACTGTCCCTTGGTCACTATTTGCTCCTAAACCCATCTACTATTTTTATGATTTTATTTGAATTTCTAACCAGATTTTACATTTCCCTCGTTCTCTTCCTTTCTGGCAGAGGTTGCTGCCTCCTCCTTTTGCTTAATGTGCTTTAAGGAACTTTAGCATGAGAAGAGACAGCATGGGAAAGAGCAATCATCATTGGCTGTGATGTCATCAGTTTCAGACTTGATTGACTGCATGGATGAAGGAACAGGCTTCCTCTGCCAAAATAGGAATAGTTGCTTAGAAATACAATTAATAATGTTCTGCATATATTGATTGGAATTGGAGACAGGTAAATGACAAGTGGCCCATTTTTTTATTTTATAGGTAGACATGGCCTTTAAATCTGTTATTTGACTTGACTTTCTTGATGAAAGGATTTTTTGTTCTCCAAAAGAGTTCTCACTCCAGAGAGTGAGCAAACTGTGACTTAGAACTGTGAACTGTGACTCCGTTCTTAGAACCCCCATAGCTAGAAACCTCTCTGGAACTCATTAACCTCTGCAAGGATGCAGCTGCCATGAAAACACCAACCTTAGCTTTTACTTTGCACAGTATATGGCCAGCAAAACAAAGATATTGGATTTCTGGTTTCCTTTGAGTTCCTTTAATCTGCTGACTACAGAGTGTGTGATTTCCCTTCTGTAAGCCTGATGATTCAGTTAGCCAATGAACAGTAGCATAGATGGGTATTTCTATACTTTGTAGGTTCTTAAAATGAAAGGCCAGCTTCCTACCTTTAAAACGAGCCATCAACCACCTCTCTACGTGCTCCACAGCCCAAGATATAAAGAAATGACTGACCAGAAAGTTAATGGGTGGGAGGCTGACTTGTGGCATTCCTGAGGCTTCTCCTGCACAGGGCCGCCGGCGAGCACAGCCTCAGATTCCCAGTGTGTGAGGGAGACAGGAAGTCCCTCCTCCTCTCTGCTGTGTGAAGTCTTGACAGAGTAGGTAAGGCAATCTACAGCCTTTCTCTCCCACTATGTGAAAACAGCCAAGAACTCTGCCTGAAAAGGCTATTTCCACAGAGTTTTCTGTAGGGGTGTCTGAGTGGCCCATGGCACCCGTGAGTGGGCAGGGCTTAGGCACCCATGAGTGGGCGGGGCCACATGGGGCTGTAAGAGAATGGGCAAAGGGGGGACTGCAACTGGAGGGACCATGGGGTCCATGAGTGGGAGGGACCAGGGGGGCTGCAAAGGGGAGGAGGAGACACAGGGCAGATTGACTGACATGGTTTCAGAGCAGGAAGCAGGAAGTGCAGGGGACCTGGTGATACTGATGCCATATCACACACACAAAAAAAACTATGCAAAATAAACAATGAAAATAAATTGCAAACATTCTCAGGAGAGCAAGGTTTATAATGGACAATGCTTAGTGCACCACAAACATTTGCCCTCTATAAAAGCCCACTCCCATGGTAATGTACACCTTCAGTATATCTTCCTTGCCCATATTTTTATTTGCTACAAAAATATTGTGCCCTTTTATTTTAAAACACAAGTAGCCTCATTTAAGCTAGGTACACACCTACCGAATTTTCCTCCTGACCGACCGTTCGATACTTTCGACCAGTCGGCCAGGAGGAAGGACTGTCCATAGAGGACCGCACGATCGGACGAGGTTTTCCACCATGTCCGATCGTCCTTTCGTCCGATTCGGACGAGCGTCGATGGGATATGGGCACATTCGGATGCGATAATTTCGTCCGATCGCCCGATACACTGAACTATCGGTCGATCGGCTGAAATTTCTCATCGTGTGTACCCAGCTTTACCCAGAGCCGCTATCGCTCTGGGTAAATGCTCCTTTCACGATTTAATATCGCCTTTGCGGATGTGGGTAAATCCCAATAAGGGATTAACCCACTGCGGGATTTTAATGCCAGCTAACACTATCGCAAACGCGCAAGAGTCGGATGCGCAGGGGATTTTTGCGTAACCCTGTGAATCCGCAGCTAATATGTATTTAAAGTCGCGCTAACCCGTAGTGAACTAGTAAGCGCAAATTTAACTCCATATATTTGCCCAGCGAGTCTAAGTAAATGCGCCTGAAGGAGTTCCATGGCCATATAACAGTGTGAGGTATAGTTACAGAAATAGTATCTCAAAATGTAAACTTTTTTCTACAGGTGCAAACCTCATTGTAGTAGACACATTATTGTCATATAAATTATTGTTCCTTTCCACTAGTAAACATACAGGATTATTCAATAAAAGTTCTTATTGTTTAAAATGGTGCTAATTTTGCCCCAACCAATCAGATGTTAGCTTTCAAATGTTAAATAAGATCTGATTGGTTGGGGCAAAATTAGCACCATTTTAAACAATAAGAACTTTTATTGAATCTCCCTGATAATGTGTTTAAGCCAGTGGTGCCCAACCCACTGCCAGTGGGGCAAGGGATGGGGCTTGGGCGTTCTGGGGGCATGGGCATGTCAGATCGGGGGCTACAGTCATTGCTTGCGTGCTCAGCATGGCTCAGGTCGGGTACCCCTGGTCTAAGCTCAGTGGTTAGTACTGTGGGTAGTGGTTAATATAATGTTACATGAAACAAAAAGGAAAATAAATATGAAGATAGTAAGTTCCCATTTGTGCTACTCTGTTGTGCCAGCCATTGTCTATGTGATTACTTTCACACCTGTCCTCACAAAGATAACACCTTTCATGCCTGTATCTTGGCTCCTGTTGTTTTAATCCCCTGGCAGACTGACACCCTGTTCCTCCTGCGGTGAGGAATTAACCAAGAGCAGAGATGTGGCTACATTAACCAGAAGGAAGGATTACTAATTTTTTTTTTTTTTTTTCAGAGACGGTAGATGAAGAGATAAGCGTAGAAAGGATCGCCTACTTGCTGCTACGGATACTTTCATCCCCGTCAAGGTTCTATGGGCATATTTACAAAGCCATGGTTTGCTTTTAGCGATTCTGCGACTTTAACGATAACAAAACCGTAGATTGAAGATCCCCATAGAATACCATTGCAGTAGTTTACTACCGCATTGTATTCTACGATCGAATGTTCGCTAATTAACAGACGTTCGGTCGTAAATGTACGATCGCGAACGTACGTTTATGACTGCAGATCGTAAATTAACCAACCCGCGGTATCGCTAAAAAGCGATACCACGGGTTTATAAATATGGCCCAATTTTTCATGGGGCAGTGACAACACTATTGGGAAGATGCAATAAAATTCATTCTTCCCCGTATCCACTGTCCAATGTGCTATCGGGCCGGTGATGGTTCTGCATTCAATGTGTGGTGCCTGTGCCATTTCCGAACATCTTTAGAAGTGTGTGCATTTTTAGGCTACGAAGGGTGAACGACATCTCTATCGGGGTGTAAAAACCCCATCAATGGGAGTGCGGCTAAGTTTAGATGGGAGAATGTACTGCGTCTGCTTGTATGTCTGTGGTTACCATTAGATTTACTCTCTACTACAAACTCTCAGTGGCTAATGTGGCACCCAGGAGCCAGGGGGGGACCCATGTTCTTAATTCCCTATGACAGATACAGCCTCCTCCCAGAAGACCACTGTAGATGAAGCACGGATAGGGGCCCCATCATAGTTTTGCTGGGGGGCCCATTGATTTCTAGTTACACCACTGGGTCTATGCTACAACTGCATCTAAACCTAAATAAAAGAAATGTCCTGTTCGTTAGTTAGAGACAAAGCCCTGATTGTTTTGTTACTAAGAAAGCCAACAGATCAAGGCCATGGAGCTTTATGGCCTGCGTTTGATGGTCATCTTTTCATTTCCCTGCTCCAGACCATTTTGTGGGTAATAAATACATTTCCCACAATCCAACTTTCACAGCTTGTTTTGTTTTCAAGCAGCATTAGATTCCTCGCAGACATTCTATGAATCTTCAAAGATCTGATAGTTGTTTTCAATAGCAGACACTGACTCAAAAACCAGGAGGGAGCCAAGAGAGCTAGAAGGCAGCAAAATATAACCAGACTGTCATTTTATTCCTGTAGATTAAAGGCAAACTAAAGATCCAAAAAAGATAATGTGTAGAAAGTGCTTTTATGACTTAAAGGGACACGATACTGAAAATATGACTTTGCCTCATCTTAATCTATAATTGAATACATGTAAGTAGCACTTACTCTGATTTGCGTGTGTTGCTGCATGCCTTCAATCCAGCACACGTTTTGTTTCGGAGCAGTATCCCCCCTCCCTCTTTTAACCACTCCCACTTCCATCCGACCTGACTTTTTCCCCACAAACCCCCTGACTTTTTCCCCACAAACCAACTGTCAGGCCTGCAAACAGCACACAGCATTCCAACTGTCCAAACTCGGTCACCATTCCAGCTGCAGTAAAACTACTCACAGAAGAATAGTTTTTGAGAGCAAGGAACTTGATTGACAGCTGAGATATTAGAAGTTTTAGATTGGATATCTAAAGAAATAAGGGGCAGATCAACAAAAAAATGATACATTGGTGGTTGGGAAGAATTATAGTCTCCAGTTATGGTCAATTTAAAGTAACCTATTATTTGGTATAGATGCCCTTTAAGTTATTTATTCTTTTTTTAGAGATAAAAAAATATTTCTATGTGCCTACTAGAACTTGATACATTCTGCGAAATGATCCTTTACGCTCTACATAATGACCTATACACATTACTGATTTTCCTGGCTTTGCTGGGTTCTGGGGGATATGGAAAATATAGTTCAGTTTGTTTAATCCTGATCTGACATCAACTGCTCCTATCAGTTAGGGAGAAGTGAAAGTGTCTGATATCCCATAATTCAATGCAACATTTCCAGAAGTTGCTGCGTTGGGAGATGTCGGTCTTTTACCGCCTCAGTTTATATATATACGTTAAGATCCACAAAGTGGCACAAAACATGAATTGAATTGGGTGCGCTATCGCTAAAAATTGCAGCCCCAGTAAAATGGCAGTAGAAGTAGAAATGGCCGAAACTGGTAAGTTTCGTTCCGTTTTCGGATTTACGGATCTTGGGGAAAACCTGAAGATCCGAAAACGAAACGTAATTTCGGAACTTTGGACTGCATTTTCGATTATTATCAAATGGTTATTTATGGTAATCCTCAAAAATAACCAGGATTGCTCGATAACGCTCAAAAATACGATCGGAAACTACCTTCGAGGATTATCGAACGTTAGAGGTTATTTTCGAGGATACAACCTCATATATTCATTAATCATCATGCGGTCAGAAGTCCCATAATCCAGTTTCGGATGGAACATTCGGCTTTCAGAACTGAGGGGTTCCGTATCGGACCCAGATCCCATTTCTTATTAAAACCCTTGCTAACCCAATATTACATTAGGCAGTGGAATTTTACAGTCATTTGCCTGAAAACAACTGTTAGTACATTTCCGTAAGTGTCATTAAAGGGACCAGGAGGTGTTTCCAGTTTTCTTCTTATATGCCTAGTCCTAAAGCTAGGGACAGGAGTACAATTTTGCATGTGATGCCCGAACACGGCTGCACGTCAAATGCCCAGCAATTCGTTTGTATATGGGCAGGTGGGCATTGGTTATTAACCGACCAGCATCGTATGCAAAATCACAGGTCTGTACCTCGATATGTTGTGGTGTTGCCAGACCGTTATCTAGTCCAGTTCTTCGCGGGTTACATTTACTTAAACTTGCTTTTTATTAGAGTGGGGATTTACAGATTATTAATGTTCTTGGGGGACTATGACAATAAAGGTTTAGTTCTCCTTTAATTAGAAGCTGAACCACACCTGGTGGAAAGTTGAAATCCAGGGTTCTTTCTCCTTTAGGTGTCAGATACAGATACAGTGTTTGTAAAATCCTAAAGATTCATTAATCATATTAAGATATGAATCGGAATTCTACGTTCCAGCAATGCTTAATGCTGCCAGGAAATTCTTTTGCTACTTGACAAACCTCTTAGGCTGGGTACACACAAAGGGACTATTTGTCCCGACCGAGTGTTCGCTGGGACAAATGCCTGTCGGTCGCGGCAATAGTGGCCGACAGTTCATCCGCCCGATCGTGCGGCCCCATAGGGAACCGCACAATCGGCCATGATCTACCGACATGTCTGATCGTCTGTTCACCTGATCCGTACAAACCTACGACCAACATCGGTCGTGGTGGAGGTCAAAAGCAGCACAGGTTTTTCTGCCCAATCGACCGATACACCGAATCTGTTGATTGGCCCGAAAAATCTGCCCGTGTGTACCCAGCCTTAAAGGAGCATAAATGGCATTTAAACAATTACGTTAATTTAAACATGAGCACTTAACAAAGTACATTAATACACGGAGAAGGCCAAACAAGGTAGAAATCAATATATCTGTGATCCCAAATCCCCAATTTTGTTTTTGGTGCGATTTCAAGGAACTTTGTGACATCAAAGAGCGGCAATTATATATTGATTATTGGATCATTGGATTTGTGAAATACAATTGCATTAGGAGTCATTAATATGAGGGAACTTCTTATTTAATATTTGAAGCTGATGGTACACAACAGCAGGTATTTCTATAATATACAAGTTTTGGTAAGTCATGTGACAGGACGCTGATGACATAGCTAAGCAGTAATTATAACTGATAATAGGTAAGAGCTGTTTTTAAAGATATTATATATCACAGTGCAGTATAAAAATGTGCAGTATCCATAAACTATATCCATTATATTTTATCAACTTACAGTTTGTGTAATATATAAATATAAATCAAGAACAAAAAATACATTTCAGTATTCTGTTTCTGTTAAAAGTCCCCCCAAAAAATACACTTTATTAATCGCTACAGTAGTCAGATGGACATTAATCGATGGCTATATTGGGGTGGGGGCAGCGGCTAGTTGTGTGGTATTTGTAATTGGCTTATGCTTAGGCTTAGGCACTTGCCATCTTCAAGACGGCCCCATAGAAAGTTTCCTGGGCAGGCTTGTTGTGTCTATTTGAATTTAATTGACACAGCTACTGCTACGGAATAGTTCCAGGGTACTACTTGTACATGTTATTTTGTACCAGATCCTGATACAAACAGCAATAGAAATAACTTTGACTTTGAAGTTTGTGTCTCTTTAACTCAGTTACACTGGTGATGGCAGTAATGAGCAAACCTGCTGCTGTTACAGTCACGGAACATCATGTTCTGTGGATTCTATTCAAAGCCTCTGATCGTGAGACTGCCAGGGAATCTCTCAGATCCCTTCATGCTTGGAGGCTTCTAGTCCCTTTCTACCCTTTTCTGTATTTGCTGGATATCAGAGAAATGATTAAATAAAGTTTTTTCTGTTGTCATAGAATTAAAGAAGTTTTACCATTTTATTGGGTTCAGGAAGATGTAATTACTTAATCAGGGTGGGGGAATTTAAGGGATTAAACAGGAGAAGGCAGCGATCCAACACCCTAAATCACTGCTTAATGTTCTGGTACAGTAGTAAACTCTAGTTCTGACAATCCGATTTGGAATTGTAATTTATTGAATTATTAATCACAATTTTGTTCATGTTTGGGAATTTTTTGATTAAAAAAAAAAAATCCCCTGCCAATCTGCACCGTTACCTTCCGTTCTTCAATAAAACGGAAGCAAAGTTACAGAACTTACCTGATCTTTCACTCCTCCTCCGCATCCTTTGACAGGTCCAGACGGACTCTGTATTCTATGCGCATAGAGTACGAAGTCCATCGTGACCCGTCAGAGGAAGCGGTAGAGAAGCGAGTGATCAGGTAAGTTCTGTAACTTCGCTCCTGAACGTTTTATTGAAGAACGGGAGGTAAGACACAGCTCCTTTACAACTTGTTCTGCAATAAAACTGAATACCAAAAATATTTTTTTTTACCCTTTAATATCTCTTGTATTTTTCTTGCTAAATTGTGTTTAACATTCAGATGTTATCAAATGTTTTCTAACTGTAATAGACCAATAAATAGAGGAACTGGTTTCTGCAAATGTTTGCACCTCTTGTTAAATAAGCCTGAATGTTTTAGCCAGAACTTTTCCTTTAAGATCAATATAAGAAATATTAGGGAAATTTACCCAGCCCCTTTATAAACCTATATAAAATGCTAAAATTGGAGGGGAAATTTTAAAAACCAGGTAATGTGAAATATAAGTGAAATATAAGAAGGCCGTGTATTATTTTTTACATAAAGCGATGCTCTTTTCTCTTGTTCAGGATTCCCAGGATAATTTGAGTTACAGAACCATTTATGTAAATCTAAATAGCAAAACTAACAAGAATTGCAGATGATTGGGAGGAACAATCCCATCAGCCCACAGATCCCTGAAATAACAACAGTCAGAGAGCCGGAACAATTCATTTGCATGATTCATTTTGTACAACATTAAACCATAATTCAAACCTAAACACTTGTGTCAGAGGCAATGTAAGGGTCGACGCCTGGACCAGAATACCTCTAGCCCTGCCCCGCCATTGACTTGTATTGATAGGGGGCAAACGCCCAGGGCAGGTCTTTTTTTTAACTGTTTTTGTTGATATGTAGCAGGTCTAACCTTGTTCCCAAGATAGGATTGGGGTATTAGAGTTCAGCCTAAATTTGCAGATGTCCTGACCATTGTTTAAAGGAAAATATTATTTCAGAAATGGACTTCTTTCTTGCTCCTCCCACAGGCATTGTCATTGACTAATTTCCCATCCTTGACATTGGAGAACATATGTTAATAAAAGGGGGGGAGCCAGAAAGCAGTCGGGTACTGCATGAGTTTAATTCTCCTTTAAGAGTGGATTATAGGAAGGTAGGAGCTCTGTGCTCTAACAACTGTAAGTTTTTGAGAAGTCAGATTACCGCACCTGTTCAGCAGGAGCGTCAAACCCTGTAGTCCCGGATCTGCTCACACGCCTCCAAGGAGACCACCTCCTCAATGGTCGGAAAGCAATCTTCAGCAGAAAATACAACCCAAATGGGTGTGGTGGAGGCAGGCTACCAGGTTTTCCATAAAAACAATTAAACTTTATTGAAATACATAGTTAAAAACATATAATGATGGATGATACATCTGTAGTCTATTAGAGACAATCCTCATACCAGGACACACAACAAACTCCACCCTACGCATTTCATGGCCCAATTGCCACTTCCTCAGGGGCTTGGAGGGGTGTGTCTCTCACTTCTATTAATGTTTTTATATGGGGTTAATGTTTTTATCTGTATAAATAGAAGTGAGAGACACACCCCTCCAAGCCCCTGAGGAAGTGGCAATTGGGCCATGAAATGCGTAGGGTGGAGTTGTTGTGTGTCCTGGTATGAGGATTGTCTCTAATAGACTACAGATGTATCATCCATCATTATATGTTTTTAACTATGTATTTCAATGAAGTTTAATTGTTTTTATGGCCTTCACCACACCCGTTTGGGTTGTATTTTCAACTGTAAGTTTCTCAATTAAGTTTACTTTAAAAGCAAATGTTTTCCCAACAAACGTATTGAAATATTGAAGACAGTAATAAACCCATTTTTACCAAATGTACTTCCCCTTTCTACAGCATCCGTGGTATTCTGGTAGATCAACTAGACTTGTTGATGTATCTTATAGGTTCCAAACCCGTGGCCCACAGGCTGCATGTGGCC
Organism: Hymenochirus boettgeri; assembly: GCA_019447015.1. NCBI lineage: Eukaryota > Metazoa > Chordata > Amphibia > Anura > Pipidae > Hymenochirus > Hymenochirus boettgeri. The sequence goes on from CM033477.1 coordinate 24,387,982, forward strand.
TGTTGGGAAATAACTGTTGGGTCTGAATAGTTTGTGGGTGTGGTCTGGGCAGAATGGGACAGGGCATGGGCAGATCAAAGGCAGGGCCACCCTTTCACCGGCTAGGGTTCTGCTGGTGCAACCCCCAGTCCGAGCCAGGTTGAGCACCTCTGATTTAACACAAATATTACACGAGCTGGATGAATAAGAACCTTCACAATTATACTTTCCCTTTGTTTGGACTTTTGTTAAACTTTTTACCCAAGATCCAGACACAAATGAATTTCTCAATGTAATAACACTGCTTAGATCTTTGATCTACTGAACCCTGTTGAAGTGAATTAATCAAACAGCACCCAAGGAAACCAATTATATTGTGATGAATCAATGCACATCACTTACAATGTGTCACCCCCCCACCCACAATGGATGATCCCGTTCCTACTGGATTAAAGGCAAGGTCACCAAATAAATTAATACTCATCATGCAAAAGGCCATTTTCACACTGTAAAGCTTAAAGGAAGCTTAGAAATTACCCTTCTACATAACTGGGATGTGCATTCTCTTTTATTAACAGTAAAGTCTCTTTTAAGAATGCCTAACCATTCATCCTAACCATGCCAGACCTGGGTTGCCAGTTGATCTGATTTGGTGGAACTGTCCCAGCTGCAGGGATCACATCCCGAGTCCTGAGGTCAGAGCTCTGGATTTTCCCTGCCCCTTCTCTCCCTATCCCAGTTCCATTTCTTCCTGCATCTCCCCCTCTCCCCAACCCTTCGCCACCTCCTCTTCTCTCATCCCCAACCTCTGCTAGAAATGCAACAACCTTGGCCCACCCCCAGACAATACTGAAAGAAAAGTCACATTAAAGGGATCATAGCCAGAGACTTGACCAATCAGAGGCATTTTGATGAGACAATGTTCCAAAGGTCACTAGCTGGAATGTTCTGGCCCAATGTACGGTACGGAGCCAGGAAAAGCAGACAATAACTACAGACATAATTACCATAACACGGCTTAGAACAAAATTTCCATATTTTTCTTGCTGGCAACAAAAGACCTTTTTATCCGTTATCATCGGTCTGATTTATTTATATTTCTTAAATAGTTTCCCTATAATTGTTTACAATTCACCAGTATAAATAAAAGCTTCCTCTGACCCAGCCTGTTAGACTCCCAAGTTGCAACTAAAAGAAGCCGCCTACTGCAACCCGCAAACATATCATTAGCACGCTAATGAGGCAGAAGGAGCAACCATTTCATATGAATCTTGACCTCACTCAAGCACAAGAAGCCCATAGCAGCTCGGTCATAATGTGTTTGTTAATTCTGCAAGGGAAATAGAATGAATGAGATGGGATTGATTTTGGTTTTGGTGACAACACAAACATTTTTCACAGTGAACTGTAAAAGACACTGGGAAAACAGAGCAGAATGAGAGAGATCAGTTCATTACCTTAATTGGTGGTAACAGGTAGGGATGGCCGGTTCGCGGATCCGAACCCGGATCCGCCGCGGATTTATCCCGTTCGCAAACGGAGGATTTTTCGCCTTCCGAACTTCCGAACCGCAAATTTGAAAATTCGAAAATCCACGAGCGGACCCATTAAAATGAAAAATATCCTCTATTAATAATAATATCCTATATTTCGAAAATTTCCGTAAATAAGTGGATTTCTCGTATTTTCGAAAATTTTTGAAATATAGGATATTATTATTAATAGAGGATATTTTTCATTTTAATGGGTCTGCTCGCGGATTTTCGATTTTCGCAGACCGGATTTTGCGAAGTTCGGACATCTCTAGTAACAGGTAGTCCGGGTTTTTATAAATGATAAGAGGGACACTCGTCACTAGTGGGCGCCACATGGAATTGAGTGGTGAAATGAGCTTGTGTAATCCTCAAAGCATTTTACTGTAATCCTAATAATGTCACCTGTGTCTTCTGTATTCAACCACCCACTGGGTATTTCACTTACATTATGTGCATGGCAATTCAGCTTATTGCAGCAAATGATACTTCTAATTGTGCCTGCACCTATGGCGATACAAATGATTGTTCTTCCCGCTAATTAACTTTAACTGGGATCATTAATACTACAATAATAAAGCGCTGGGTCTCAAGGGGTTAATTCTCTTTTCATTCATATCTCTCAGATTTCATTAACCAGTTCACTAGATTATAAATGTGTGAGTGTTTGGCTAAATGTGGATATGAGCTGCTAGAAATCCCCGGATAGGGCCTTTCCCACCCCAAGTACAAACAGGCACAAGATCACCCCTTCTCCCGCCAGTAAAAACAACAGAACAGGGCTCGGCTGGAATATGCCCCCCTCCTTGTTCTTGTTTTTGCATAGGCTCTCGTAGCCCCCTGATAAGTTATCTTAAAGGAATAGTTAACTCGAAAAGTGATCTATTCCTTTAATGTATTGATTGAAGCTCGGGAGGTTAAGTAGCTATGCCCTACCTCCCGTTCTTCAATCAATTGAGCAGGAGCAGGAATGAAGGTAAGTATATTTACCGTTCGCGCAGAGATGAAAATCTCCGACTGCTTCCTAGTTCTAATCCTCTATAGTGTGCATGCGTGATAATGCGCACTACAGAGCATTAGAACCAGGAAGCGGTAGGAGATTTTCATCTCTGTAGTGGTGGATTGTGCAAACTGTAAATATACTGTACTCACCTTCGTCCCTGGCTCCTGCTCAATTGATTGAAGAACAGAAGGTAAGGCATAGCTCCTTTACCACCCGGGCTGCAATCAAATCATTAAAGGAACAGTTCACTTTTGGAGTGAACCATTCCTTTTATGGATAATTCTGCTCTGCACAGTAGTACAAATGGACAGTTACCCCCCAGGAGTGCAATTAGATAGCTATACAATTAGAGGATATGGGGCTATGAAAAATGTCAGCAGTGATAGGGTGACTTTGTAAATGAACTCTGGTTTAATTGCATTGAAGTGTGTCATCTACTGTTTGGTCGATCCAAACAGTAAAGCTGGGTACACCCATGAGTCAGTTTTTTGAAGAATGACAGACAGGATCTGCAAGATTTTTACAAAGATCGGCATACACACAGTCCCAAGTGTTCTCCCTATGCACATCATATACACAGCATATTCACATCATATACACATCATATACACATCATATACACATCATATACACATCATATACACATCATATACACAGCATATACACATCCAGCATAGGGAGAACATTTTGGACTGTGTGTTTCCCTTGACCGCGGCTGACTCCCCTTCAGGGAGACTGCAGCAGCCGAGGGAATTTTCGGTCTTTCCCGAACAACCGCAGGGCTGTCCTGAACAGTCGGTGGCCAGGCGCTCATCTGAGAAAGACTCTACACACACTGCTGATAAAGCTCTGATACCATTGGATCCAACAGTATCGGGGCTTTATCGCTAGTGTGTGTACCAAGCTTTACTGTTCAGTTTCTATATGGGGCCACACTCTAATTCAGCCCATTTACTATTGTAATTGATTTGATTTCCCTAAAATGCGCTGCTGTGCGTGATTGGCTATGGGCGCTGCAATCTTGTACCCATCTATGTTGTTGGGACGCATGCGATACGCAAAATGTTGTGCATGAATGCATTCCAATAACGGATCGAAATCCCTAAGTACAAGTACAAACATGCTGGAAGCCCTGCCCCAGGACAGGCAATTTGTCCATTACAGAAACCCTTACTTTCCACCAATACTAATATTTCTTTGTGGCAGCGTGGAGTTTGGCCACCAATCAAAAGGCCTACCCATGCAGCTTGTTTTCCTGGCTTTTATAAAATGTCTAAAGCTCAGGTCAAACTCGGTTTTGGTTCCATGTCCATCTCTAATTGTTACATATCCCCCATAAAGTATTTCCTAGTTATCTTGACTAACTTGCTGTTAGAAATCGTAATTTTAAGTAATGGTAATTTTAAGTAATGGTAATTTTGAGTAATGGTAATTTTAAGTAATGGTAATTTTGAGTAATGGTAATTTTAAGTAATGGTAATTTTGAGTAATGGTAATTTTAAGTAATGGTAATTTTGAGTAATGGTAATTTTAAGTAATGGTAATTTCACCTCCCGTTGAATCCAATACATTTCACTGGTAAATTATCTGGAGATATCTCAAATAACAAACCAGCAATTAGTCATGTTTTATTTTACTGTGTAAGGGCTAGGCCACACTGCTGCGCTTTTATTGCGTTTGCGTTTTTTTTTTCATATAATTGAAAACGTGGCAACGCACCGAAAATGGCGTTTTCGGGTGCGTTTGCGTTCCACGTTTTTTATCGCAATCGCATACATTTTTCAATACTTATTGAAATAACCGCATGCGCAGACGCAACGAAATCGCACATGAAATCGCATGCGATTCCGTGTGCGATCGTGTTTGCGTTGCAGTGTGGCGGTGCCCTAAGAAGAGCTGGTTTTCAGGATCAGAGACAAGGCTATTTTGGGAAGGGTTTTTGTTTTGTTCTCAATGCTTCTAGTGCCATGTAAAGTCTGAAAATTTAGTAAAGTGGATTATTATATATTATTATTATGCGCAAGGCTTCTAATTAGACAAGCTTGTTGAATAATAGATTGTACTGCCCCTAGACAGAAATCACATAAAGTAAAAACACAATAATGCTGATAATTAAATTCTCATTGAGACTGCACATCTTACCATAATTAATATGCAACCTTCCCAGGTTTATAATAAGAACACTAGACCATATGTATAAGCACAGCCATACTGATTCTTGTCTGCCTTACCCGATATTGTGCTATTTTTCCCTTTGGGAGACAAATCCTTGACCAAGTAATGGGTCATTTTCATAAAGTGCGGCTGTATTGACAATGCAGTATTACTGTAAATGACCACATTAGTATTTATGACAGTCTGTAGTTAAATACCAATACAGTGCAATATTTCACGAATGCACGATATCCTCCATTGAGACCTTGAGTATTTTATGACATGGGGGTAACATAATGACCTGTATTTTGTGGCCGTTTTGTTATATTACAGCCACACCGATGCTGCCATAATAAAAAAACTCTGAATCAGAAATTGCCAATACAATGTTTTTAGAAATATGGCCCAAGAAAAAACATTGTAGTGAATTGCAGGTTTGGAGCTACTGTACCTTTAAAGAGCTGGACTGTGTAAAAATTGTCCACAATGACTGGCTAATATGAAACTCTAGGCAGCTAGATCTTTATCAGCTGTTATATATTCTTCCTTCTCCCTGCCTTCAATCTTACCTCTGCTTAGCAATAAAAATAATAGAGTTGCCATAGAGAAATAAATTGTGTTTTTTCACCAATGAAATTACCGCAGTTAGACTGAAGACTGTTACATAAAGGATACTTAACATTACAAGATCTGCTTTTTAAAATGGGTTTATTTTTGTTAGAAAGAAAGAAAGATGGAGAATTAGGTTTGCAGCAAGGTCCATTATACAATTACAGTACTTACTATATAAGGTGTGAGAGCCATGAAAATCCTGTAAATAATATACATATAAATGGAGCCTAGCTATGTCATCAGTTACAATAGGTGCTTATGTCATCAGGGTCATGTGACTCACTTTATTTATACAGGGGGGTGTACCTGGTGCAATGTTGAAACCTGGCCTTAAAGTCATGCTATCAAACATAATAAAGGTTAGTGTGACTTTAAGACTAGATTTGCGGCAGCTGCAAGGGTCTCCAAAAAGGTACCAACACAGCTGGCGCAAGCAAATTAACAAAGTAAAATATAATAGCCATAGTCTTTGCCAGATTTATTTAATATCAGCTTATGGATGGTGTTAAGTTGTGGTTGCTTCTGCTGTATTACATTGATAGAGCTATAGTGTCATAATAGCGTATTATGGCATACTATCAGGGGGGCTCCTACCATGAAGCAATGTGAAACAATTGCTCACGGCATACCCCTGTGGTCCACTAGAAAGGCGGCAGTTAGTGCAAAGCAGGGAAAAGATTTCAGCTCCCCTGCTATACACTAATTGACACCATTCTAGAGAGTTCATGTACCCACTCAGGCATGGCGTAAGTGACGTTGTGTGGGCAGTGCTTTTGGGGAGGGCATCTATTCTTATATGTACCTATTTGTGTCAGGTCAGTCGTCCAGTTAACCAGCCAGCACACCACACCCACTTCCACAAGCTACACCCACCACCATAAGCTACACCCACTTTCCCCGACCAAGCCACACCAACTTTACTGTGGTAGCCTATAGGCAGCATTTAAAAGTTGTTTCAGGTGCCAAAAACCCTAGGAACACCCCTACACAGTGTACCCTTTTCTGTCTAATTTAAGGATCAATCCTGGGCCCAATTCATTTCTTAATTGTTTTGCTAAATTGCCTGTGGTGTGGTGAAAAATGTTGTCCCTTAAAGGAGAACTAAAATATAAATGAACATTCTATAATAACTTTTAGATTGCTCTCTCTCGTGGTAAGTAGGCCTCACTAGGTGTGTTGCGATCCTTTGCGATTTTATAACGTATACGATCACGATTCTAGGCCCATTTTGGTCAAAATCGCACATAATACAAGTCTATGGAAGCGCATAGAAAAGCAGACAGAAGAAGACACAATTAACATGAAATCCGATTTTCATTTTACCCATAATCCCCTGCAAAATGCAAGCACAAATGCATGTAAAAGTGGACAAAGTGGACACAAGCAGATGTTACGCCTGCTCAAGTAGGGCCTAGCCCTTACCAAGCATTTCACGGACCCAGATACCTACAGGGAGATTCAATAAAAGTTCTTATCGCTTAAAATGGTGCTAATTTTGCCCTAACCAATCAGATCTTATTTAACATTTGAAAGCTAACATCTGATTGGTTGGGGCAAAATTAGCAACATTTTAAACGATAAGAACTTTTATTGAATAACCCTGAGAGTTTTATATGCTCAGTAAATTCTCTAATGCCCTGCCCACACTGACAGAGCTGTCAAGTAACTACTGGCTAACCTGCACAAGACTGAGCAGTGAGAAAACCAATTGGAGGGAGGGAAGAAATCAGCAAATGCCAAAAACCTGCAGAAATACGGATGATTCCTCCACAATGTTCTAATCTCAGAGGGGACAGTTATGGGAATAATAGAATCCATTCAGGCTCATTTACATTGTAAAGGGCACGTCCAGCCTTAAAATATCATTTTATAATTAGGTTCAACTACCCCAAAACACCATTTTTGCATTATTGAAAAGTTCCAAAAGACTCTCCTGAAGAGACTTACCTGAACGGGTCTGTCGCTGCTCTGCCGCACTACCCTCTGTGCTTCCTGGTCACAGCTGTCAGTCAAAGGTGTGACGGTGACGTCAAGCCCAATTACCTGGGTACCTGCAGGGGTAGAACGGCAGGGTGATGAGGGACTGGGACACTGCTGCTGTTCTTGTACGAAAAAAGCTTGCGGGGGGGGGGGGGGGGGTCCCCAGGGGGCGAGGGACCAGGTCAGGTAAGTCCCTTCAGGGGCATCTTTGAAATTTTTTTGAAAATAGGGTTTCTTGGGTAAGTGAACCTAAATATAAAACTTTACTTTAAGGCTGGACAAGCCCTTTAATAAGGCTGGGTACACACGGTAAGATATTCATCAGTGGCTGACTGGTTACCATTCTCCTATGGGATCACACGACCGTCCATGGTTTGGATCTGGACGAACAGGCCACTGACATTGGTTCATGCCAGACTTAAAACCACTTTAGACTTTCATTATTTCCGTATATTAGTCGGTGCACTAAAAGTCTTAATGTGACTGTGGGCTAGGCCACAGTAAATCGTTTTTAGCGCCTTTGCCCAGCGTTTTGTGCACACGATTGTGAACGCGATTTCGTTTAAAATGGAAATCACGGGAACACAAAAGTTTGCGTTTTGTGTGCACCATTTATTACAAAAACGCTTGCGCAAACAACGCACAGGAAACGCTCCTGATTGCGAGTGTGGTTTGGTGCGTTGTAGTGTGGTCTCAACCTTCCTTAAGATATGAAGCACCAAAAACGTGGTTAAATGGATTCAGCTGACTTGGTGCAGTACAGGAGCTGCTTGAATTCTTCCAACTGGAGCTGTAGACATAGCAGACACATTTCATCCCATGGAGCTTTCAATGGAATCCCATCTGTAGGATAATAACAAATGGAGATAGACCGTGATTAACTCCTTGGCTCCTTTTAGAGTCCTGTATCCGTCCTACACACCTGTCTGTGCTCCCATTACCTTTCCTGCTTCTTTTTATTGTTATTCCTAACAGGTTAGTGATGTGCCAGTAAGTGATGTTTCAACACTGCACCGAGCATGTAAATCCCGTGTAATTAATCCCGAATGATGAATAGCACAGCGAGTGGTAATGTGGCAGAAGGCCTGGTATCAAAATAATGGATGCCATTCAGGCCTTTTATTAAGCGAATACGGATTGGTTTATTCAGACTGACTCTATTTACCCTCCAGCTGTTCCTCCTTTACAGATAAGCTCCTTTGTCCTCACTCACAAAGCTGGGATCCAGATGTCTAAAGCTGGGTGCACAATCTGAAAATCCTAGTGACAGCAGGGGAGGACTGGCCCAGTAGGCTGAGGGGCAAATGCCCGCCGGGCTGGTCTCCAATGAAAAATTTGGGCTGCCACAGGAGCTATTAGTAAGTTACATGCATGAAAGGGACAGTGCACGCCTCTAGCTCTAACATGGGTAAGGAACAGGAAACTCCTCCTTCTCCTTCAGATCCTTTACCGGTCAGCCCAGTTAGCAGTGCTAGTCAGCCCTCCAGTTCACTAGCCTGTGTCATCAGCCATTTAGTTCATTAGCCAGTGGTGTCAGCCCTCCAGATCATTAGCCAGTGAAGTCAGCTCTCTATTTTATAACTAAAATAATAAAGGTAATGGGGAAAATTGAATATGAAGACAGATTGGGTAAGTTACAATTAAAAGGTGTGTCCACCCAAAAATACCAGCCTATGTTCCAGCGGCCTCCATCCGTAATGTTATTTGTTGCAAAGCATAGGGAGAACGCTCGGGATAGCAGATTTCCCCCAGCTGCGAGCGATTTTTAGTATTCTTTAAGTACAGGGAGTCGACCGCAGGTGAATTTTCAGGCATTTCCAAACGTCGACGGCCTCCCGATTGCTCGGTAAACGCGCTACACACAATAACGACAAAAGGGACGATACCTTTGGATCAGATGTCCCTTTCTCATTTCTGTGTGTACCCACCTTAACCCTTTAAATGGACATCCTGCATAGTATGGTATTGTGGGAATCCTGCACGATGGTATTGTGGGAATCCTGCACGATGGTATTGTGGGAATCCTGCACGATGGTATTGTGGGACATCCTGCACGATGGTATTGTGGGAATCCTGCACAATGGTATTGTGGGAATCCTGCACGATGGTATTGTGGGACATCCTATTTGAAAATAGTTCTGTAGTTCAAAAAAATCTAAAAAAAGAAAGGAAATCCACAATGTCTGAGTTCCAGTGGATCTGTGAAATCCGCTTAGGAACCAGGTTCATGTTCGTTTTTGGGTCCATATCTAATTCCCAGTATATTAATCCGGGTAACTCCTTAAAGTCCATTTAGTTGGCATAATGAACAGAACTATTATACTTCTGTAGGGGCCCAATTGAATTCCACTAGATCAGCAAGCAATCCAACAATGTCAGTCCTTAGAAAAAAACTTTTGCATGCACATATCAACAGGAATGAACTTGCCACTTTGCAGACAACTCATTAATTTGATGATGTCAGACGCAGGACAAAAGGAAGAAATATTTGGAGGATTTGCTTTATGAGTCAAACTTTATGAGTTCGTACAAACTCGAACTATCAAATTACTAATGATAATTATCAAATCGGTAACTCTCAAATGTAGCGTTCGAATTCGGTAACCCTCGAATGTAGCCCAAGATTTCGGTAACCCTCTAATGTAGCCTAAGATTTCGGTAACCCTCGAATGTAGCCTAAGATTTCGAAATCTTAGGTACATTGAGGGTTACCGCACATTTAGGCTCACATAGACGGGTTACGACAAATCTGGGCTCACATTCGAGGGTTACCGAATCGGAAACGTTACATTGAGAGTTAGCGATTTGGTAATTATCATAGTAATTGCAAGTTGAGTGTGTACGGAACCTCTTAAAGTTGACATCATAAACCAATCCTCAAAATATTTTTATTGTTCTGCGTACTGACATCATCAAATTAAGAGTGGTCGATGCCAACAGTGGCAAGTTTAATTCCTGTTGAATGTGACATTGCAAAAGTTTTTTAAGGACTGACATTGTGGATGTGCTTGCTGATTCTAGTGGAATTCAAGGGGCCCGACAGGAATATAATTTAGTTAGTTATCCACTATGGATTTATACCGATTAATATACATAAATGACCTTTAGGGTACGATTATACTGGGGAATGCGCCCAAAACGAACATGACCCTGGTTCCTAAGCGAGATTTCACAGATACCACTGGAACTAGAATTGTGGATTTCCTTTCTTTTTTTAGATTTTTTGTACCAACTATTCAAAAGATGTAACATACATCTGGGATTCACAAACATAGGCCTCCATGTGCGGATTCCACATACATCTCAGATCCCTCCATCGTGGCAGATGCCTCCATGTCCAACCACAATACCATTGTGCAGGATTCCATACAACGCAGGAGTCACTTCATTGTGCAGGGTCACAAAACCATTGCAGTCACCGCAATCCAATACCATCGTGACTAGGATTTCCACATACCACTGCAGATTCACATACATCGTCGCAGGAGCCAAACCAACGTGCCCGATTCCCACATACCATCGTGCAGATTCCCACCATAACCATCGTGCAGGGATCCCAGTACCAACCAGATCACAATCTGTGCAGGATGTCCCACAATACCATCGTGCGGATCCACATGTGCATTCCACATACCTCGAGACGTGGCAGGATTGTCCCACAAGACCATCGTTGCAGGACTATGTCCCACAATACCATCGTGCAGGATGGTCCCACAATACCAATCGTGGCAGGATTCCACAATACCATCGTGCAGGATTCCCACAATACCAACGTCAGGCCTGTTCCCACTTAACCCAACGTGCAGGATTGTCCTACAATACCATCGGCAGGATGGTCCCACAATACCAACGTGCAGGATTACCAACAATACCATCGTGCAGGATTGTCCCACAAATTACCAACGTGCAGGGTCCAAAACATGGGATCCCACAATCACGGCAGGTCACAAACAACGGCAGGATTACCACAATACCACTCAGATGTCAATACCACGTGCAGGAGGTCCCACATACCCAACGTGCAGGATGTCCACAATACCATCGTGCAGGATGTACCACAATACCAAGTGCACCACATAATCGTGCAGGATGTCCCCACAATACCTCTGTGCAGGATTCTCCCACAATACCATCGATGAGCGATTCCCACAATACCAACGCTGCAGGGATGTCCCACAATACCATCGTGCAGGATTCCACAATACCAATGGCGACAGGATTCCCCAATACCATGTGCCCAGATCCCACAATACCATTCGTGAAGGATTCCATCCAACCAGAGTCTACAATCCATGTGCAGGATTCCCAATACCAACGTGCAGGCAGGATTCACACATACCATCAGTGCGGATGTCACATACTGAGGATTCCATCCATCTGTGCAGCGATTCCCACAATACCATCGTGCAGGATCACGAATACAACGCCGGTACTACACTACATTGTGCAGGATTTCCCACAATACCATCGTTGCAGGATTCCACAATACCACTGCCGAGGTATAAATTGTGAGGATTCCCACATACACAAGTGCAGGAGCCCACAATATCCATTGCGGCAGGATGTCCCACAATACCAATTCGTGCAGGATCCCCACAATACCATCGTGGAGGATGTCCCACAAATACCACGTGCAGGATTGTCCCACAAATACATACGTGAGGATGTCCACCAATACCACGCTGCAGGATGTCCCACAATCACACGTGTGAGGACTGTCCCACAATACCATCGTGCAGGATGTCCAACAATACCATCGTGCAGGTGTCCCATCATCTGCAGGATGCACAATACCAACGTGCAGGTGTCCCCAATACCATCGATGGGGATGTCCCACAATACCATACGTGAGTCCACATACCAAGTGCAGATGTCCTACATACCAACGTTGCAGGATGTCCCACAATACATCTGTGGGCAGGATGTCTACAATACACACGATGCCGGAGGTCCCACAATACCAAGTGCGAGTGTCCCACACATACCATGTGCAGATTCCACAATACCACGTGCAGGTATGTCCCACAAATACCATCGGCAGGATGATCCACAATACCATCGTGCAGGGATTGTCCCACAATACCTACGTGCAGGATGTCCCACAATACCATGTGCAGGGATGTTCCCACAATACCAACGTGCAGGGCCAGGCATCCACAATACCATACGTGCAGGATGTCCCAACAATACAACGTGCGGATCAAATAGTGCAAGGATTACCACAATTACATCGTGCATGGATTCCCACAATACCATCTGGATTCGACATCCTCGTGCAGGATTCCCACAATACCAACGTGCAAGGATGTCCACAATACATTGTGCAGGATTGTCCCACAATACCATGTGCAGGATTGTCCCACAATACCAACGTGCAGGATTCCCACAATACCAACGTGCAGGAGGCCCACAATACCATCATGCAGGATGTCCACATACCATCGGTTGCCAGGATGTCCCACAATACCATTCGTGCCAGGATTCCCACAATACATCGTGACAGGATTCCCACAAATACCATTGTGCGGATTCTTTCCACAATACATACGGTGCAGGATTCCACAATCGGGGATTACGGGTTACCGAAATCTTAGGCTACATTCGAGGGTTACCCCCCGAAATCTTAGGCTACATTCGAGGGTTACGAAATCTTAGGCTACATTCGCGGGTTACCGAAATTTAGGCTACATTCAAGGCAAGGGTTACGAAATTTACGACTACATTCAAAGGGTTATCAAAATCTTAGGCTACATTCGAGGGTTACCGAAATCTTGGGCTACATTCGAGGGTTTCCGAAATCTTGGGCTACATTCGAGGGTTACCGAAATTGTAGGCTACATTCGAGGGTTACTGAAATCTTAGGCTACATTCGAGGGGTTACTGAAATCTTAGGCTACATTCGAGGATTACCAAAATTCTAGACATACATTCAAGGGTACTGAAATCTTAGGCTAATTAAGGGTTACCAAAATCTTAGGCTACTTCGAGGGTTACTCGAAATCGTGGGTAGAATGAGGGTTCGAAATGTAAGTACATTCTAGGTTACGAAATCTTAGGCTACTTCGAGGTTGAAGGGTTACGAAATCTTAGGCTAAATTCGAGGGTTTTACTGAAATCTTGAGGCTACATTCGAGGGTTACAAAATCTTAGGCTACATTCAGGGTTACGAAATCTTAGGCTACATTAGAGGATTACCGAAATAGTTAGACTACATTCAAGGTTACCAAAATCTTAGGCTACATTCGAGGGTTACTGAAATCTTGGGCTACATTCGAGGGTTACCGAAATCTTGGGCTACATTCGAGGGTTACCGAAATTGTAAGCTACATTCTAGGGTTACTGAAATCTTAGGCTACATTCGAGGGTTACTGAAATCTTAGGCTACATTCGAAGGGTTACCGAAAATCTTAGGCTACATTCGAGGGTTTACTGAATCTTAGGCTACATTCGAGGGTTACCGAAATCTTAGGCTACATTCGGAGGGTTATCCAAAATCTTAGGCTACATTCAAGGGTACCGAAATCTAGGCTACATTAGAGGGTTACCGAAATCTTAGGCTACATTCGAAGGGTTACCGACATCTTAGGCTACATTCAGGCAAGGGTTACCGAAATCTTAGGCTACATTCGAGGGTACCCAAAATCTTAGGCATACTTCAAAGGTTACCGAATCTTAGGCTACATTCGAGGATTACCAAAATTAGGCTACATTCGAGGGTTACCGAAATCGTAGGCTACATTCTAGGGTTACTGAAATCTTAGGCTACATTCGAGGGTTACTGAAATCTTAGGCTACATTCGAGGGTTACCCAAAATCTTAGGCTACATTCAAAGGTTACCGAAATCTTAGGCTACATTCGAGGTTACCAAAATCTTAGACTACATTCAAGGGTTACCAAAATCTTAGGCTACATTCGAGGGTTCCGAAATCTTGGGCTACATTCGAGGGTTACCGAAATCGTAGGCTACATTCTAGGGTTACTGAAATCTTAGGCTACATTCGAGGGCTACTGAAATCTTAGGCTACATTCGAGGGTTACCGAAATCTTAGGCTACATTAGAGGGGTTACCGAAATCTTGGGCTACATTCGAGGGTTACCGAAATCTTAGGTACAATTAGAGGGTTACCGAAAAATTAGGGCTACATTCGAGGGTTACCGAATCTTGGGCTATTCGGGCGTACCGAAATTCTAGGCTACATTCGAGGGTTACCGAAATCTTAGGCTACATTCGAGGGGTACGAAATCTTAGGTACATTAGAGGGTTACGATCTTGGGCTACATTCGAGGGTTACCGAATTCGAACGCTACATTTGAGAGTTACGATGTATGATCTAGTATCACTAGGATACAATACAATGTAGTCCACATAAATGAATCACAATACATGTGCAGGATTCTCCAGCAGATTCCAATCACCTACAGGATCCACATACCACGTGAGATGGCACACCATGTGAAGGATTCCCACACTAAGACAGATCACATAAACGTGCAGGGATGTCCTACAATACCATTTGGACACAATGAGTGCAGGAATCCCACTGCAGGACCAATACCATCGTTGCAGGATCACAATACTCGCAGAACCACAATAACATCGCGCAGGAGTTCCCATAATACCAACGTGCAGGACGTCCACAATCACCATCGGACAGGATGTCCCACAAATACCACGGCAGGATGTCCACACATCACCATCGTGCAGGATTGTTACCCCTCCCCCACCAACAAATCCTTCGTGCAGGATGTCCACAACCAAATGCGACCCAACTCGTGCCAGGATGTCCCACAATACCATCGTCAGATCACCAAACATGAGGATTGCCCACAATATCCCACAGTGAGGATGTCCAACACATACACGTTGACAGGATGTCCCCCAATCCATCGTGCAGGATTTCCCACAATACCAACGTGCAGGATGTCCCACAATCAACGTTCGCCAGGATGTCCGACCAACAATACCATCGATGCCAGGATGTCCCGCCTACCAACGTCAGATCCCACAAACCACGTGCAGAGTCCCACAATACCAACGTGCAGGCATCCCACAATACCATCGTGCAGGATGTCCACAATACCAATCGTGCAGGATCACTTCACACAAATACCAACCCTGAAGGATTCCACAATAACCACGTGCAGGATTCCCACAACCATCTGCAGGATGTCTACATACAAGTGCAGGAGTAAATGTTCCGCTCCAATACCACTTGTGCAGGAATGTCCCACCCCCAACCACCTCGGACCCACATACCATCGTGCAGGATTTCCCACACTACCAACGTGCAGGTCATCCTATGCCAGGATGTCCCAAAACAATTGTGCAGGATTCCCAACATACCATGTGCGAGGATTCACAACCATAGTGGGAGGTCCATCGTGAGGATGTCCCACAATACCAACTGTGCAGGATGCACTCCCGTCGATCATACCAATCGTTGCAGGATTCCCACAATTACCAAAGGCAGGATGTCCCACAAATTACCATCGTGCAGGAGTGTTCCCACAATACCATGTGCAGGATTGTCCCACAATACCATTGTGCAGGGATGTCCACAAATACCATCGTGCAGGATGTGTACACCACAATACCATAAGTGCAGGATTGTCCCACAATACCAACGTGCAGGATGTCCAACAATACCACGTGCAGTGCCCAATACCTGGGTCCCCCAATACCATTGTGCAGGAATAGTCCCACAATACCATACGTGCAGGATGTCCCAACAATACCAACGGCAGCGATTCCCCACAATACCATCGTGCGGATGTCCACACAATACCACTGATGCCAGGATTTGTCCAAATACCATGTGCAGGATGTTCCCAACAATACCATCGTGACAGGATCCCACAAACTCGACCCCACATTACCGTGCAGGACTGTCCACACAATACCATTGTGAGGATTTCCCACAACCATGTAGATTCAAATACCATAGTGCAGGATTCCCACAATACATCGTGCAGGATTCCCACAATACCAGTTGCAGGATGTCCCACAATTACATGATGCAGGATTCCCACAATACCATCTTTGCAGGATTACCACAATACCAATCGTGCAGGATGTCCACAATCAATGGTGCAGGATTCCCACAATACCATGGCAGGATTCCACAATACCATTGTGCAGGATGTTGTCCACAATACCATGTGCAGGATTCCCACATACCAATCGTGCAGGATCCCCTCCTTCAGGCCAACATACCATCGTGCAGGATGTCCCACAATTACCATCGTTTGCAGGCTTCCCACAATACAATCGTTGCAGGATGTCCCACAATACCATCGTGCAGGATGTCCACAATACGATGTGACAGGATTCCCACCATACCATTGTGCAGGATGTCCCACAATACCATTTCGTTTCACACTTGTGCAGGAATTCCACATGCAATTAATACCATTGTGCAGGAATTCCACACATAATCGGCCGGATTCCACAATACCCAACGTGCAGGATTTACCACAATACATCAGGTGCAGGCTGTCCACACCGATGCAGGATTCACTACCATTGTGCAGGATTCCACAATACCATTGTGCAGGATTCCCACACTACCATTGTGCAGGATTCCCACAATACCATTGTGCAGGATCCCACAATTACCATTGTGCAGGGATTCCACAATACCATAGTGCAGGATTTCCACAATTACCATGCGAATTCCCCATCCAGTGGAATGTCCACACAATACCATAGTGCAGGATTCCCAACCAATTACCATGTGCAGAGGAGTTGTCCCACACATTACCAAGTGCAGGATTCCCACAATACCCAACGTGAGGATTCCACAATACCAACGTGCAGGATTCCCACAATACCATTGTTCAGGATGTCCCACAATACCATCGTGACAGGATTCCCACAAACCATTGTTCAGGAATGTGTCCCACACATCATCTGTTCAGGATGTCCAAAATCCATGTGCAGGATTCCCACATACCATAGCTGCAGGATTCCCACAAACCATCGTGCAGGAGTCTTCCCACAACACCAGCGGTGCAGGATCCCACAATACCAATCATGCGGGATGTCCACCAATACCATCGTGCAGGATTCCCACCATACCATCGTGCAGGATTGGCCCACAATACCATCGTGACAGGATTTCCACCACAATACATCGTGCAGGATGATCTCCAAAATACCATACTGCAGGATTCCCACAATACCACATGTTGCAGGATTCCACAATACATCGTCAGGATGTCCCACAATACCATCGTGCAGGATTCCCACAATACCATGTGCAGGATGTCCACACAATACCATCGTTGCCAGGAGTCCCACAATAACCTCGTGCAGGAGTTGTCCCACAATATACCAACGTGCAGGATTCCCACAATACCATGTGCAGGATTGATAACACAATACATCGTGGCCCGGATGTCCCCACAATACATCGTGCAGGATTACCACAACTACCAACGTGCAGGATGTCCACTACCCGCGATCCCATACCATCGTTGCAGGATGTTCCCACATACCATCGTGCAGGATCCCACATCTCGGCAGAATCCAATACCATCGTGCGGATTTCCACCAATTACCATCGTGCAGGATGTCCCAAATACCATCGTGCAGGATTCCCACAAACATTTGTGCAAGGATGTCCCACAATACGACGTGCCAGGATGTCCCACTATACCATAGTTGCCAGGATGTCCCACAATACCACGTGCAGGTCAAATCAATTGTCCCGATACACAATACCATCGTGCAGGATTACCCACATACATACGTGCAGAGTGATCCCATCTCCCCCCTATCTCATCGGCTATCACATACAAACGTGCAGGATGTCCACCAATACCATTGTGCAGGATTCCCCACAACTACACGCTCAGGATTCCCACAATTACCATCGTGCAGGATTGTCCCCCAATACCATTGTGCCAGGATTCCCACAAATACCACGTGCACGGATTCCCACAATGACCAGCGTGCAGGATGTCCCCACAATACACATGTGCAGGATTCCCACAATACCATCGTGCGAGGATTCCCACAATACCAACGTGAAGGATTCCCACAATACAATCGTGCAGGATTGTCCCACAATCACATGTGGGCGGATTCGCACAATACCCACATGTGCAGGATTCCACAAACATCCACCCCATGTGCCCAGGATTGTCCCCAATACCATTGTGCAGGATTCCCACAATACCACTGTGCAGGATGTCCCACAATACCATTGTGCAGGATGTCCCACAATACCATTGTGCAGGATGTCCCACAATACCATTGTGCAGGATGTCCCACAATACATCGTGCAGGATGTCCCACATCCCATGTTCAGGATTCCCACAATACCATCGTGCAGGAGTGTCCCACAATAACATTCGTTGAAGGATTCCACAATACACGTGCAGGATGTCCAACAAACCATCGCTGCAGGATGTCCCAAAATACCATCGTGCAGATGTCCCACAATACCATTGTGCAGGATTCCACGAATCCATCGTGCAGGATGTCCCCACATACCATTGTGCAGATTCCCACAATACCAACGTTGCAGGATTGTCCCAAATACCAACGTGAAGGATGTCCCACAATACCACTGTGCAGGAGTCCCCACAATACCACGTGCAGGAGTGTCCCCATTACCATGTGCAGGATTCCCACTAAACTGTGCAGGATGTCCCACAATACCACGTGCAGGATTCCCACAATACCATCGTGCAGGGGATGCCCACAATACCATGTGCAGGATGTCCACACAATACATCGTGCGGGATTGTCCACATACCACTGTGCAGTGACTGTCACCACATACCATCCTGCAGGATTCCCACATTAACATCGCAGCAGGATTCCCACAAAACCATTGTGAGGATGTCACGAACCATCGTGTGCAGGATTCCCACAATACCATTGTGCCAGGATATCCCACAATACATTGTGCAGGTTCCCACAATAACCATTGTGCAGGATTCCCACCAATACCATCGGCAGGATGTCCCACATACCCATTGTGCAGGATGTCCAACAATACCATCGGCAGATTCCAACAATTACGAATCGGCGGATCCCCAATACCAAGTGCAGGATTGTCCCACCATACCAACCGTATGCAGGATTGTCCACACAATACCAACGTGCAGGAGTGTCCCACAATCCATGGTGAGGATTCCCAAATACCCATCGTGCAGATGTCCCAACAATACCATTGTGCAGGATTTCCCACAAATACCATGTGCAGGATTCCCACAAATACCAAGCTGCAGGATGTCCCACTACCCAACCGTGCAGGATGTCCCACAATACCACGGCAGGGATGTCCACAATACCATTGTGCAGGACACAAATAAGGTGCGGCCAACAATACCATGTTGCAGGAATGTCCCACAATACCATCTTGCAGGAGTCCCACAATACCATCGTGCAGGATCCCACAATAAATGTCGGATACATAACGTTGAGGATGTCCCACAATACCCAACGTGCAGGATGTCGTCCCACAATAACAACGTGAAGGATCTGTCCCACAATACCATTGTGAGGATTCCCACAATACAATCATGCAGGATGTCCCCACAATACTAAACAAGATTGCAGGATTCCCCACATACCATAGTGCAGGAGGTCCCACAATACCATCGTGCAGGATTCCCCACAATACCATCATGCAGGATTGTCCCACAATACCAAGAGTGCAGCGATGTTCCCACAATACATTGTGAGGATTCCCACAATACCATCGTGCAGGTGTACCACATTACCATCGTGCAGGATTCCCACAATACCAAGTGCAGGATCCCACAATACATCGTGCAGGATGTCCCACCAATACCATCGTGCAGGATTGTTCCACCAAAACACAACGGAGGCTAAAACAGTGCAGAGTCCCCCATACCATCGTCAATACATCAAACCATGAACCCAATGCAGGTCATATGCGGATCCAATACGTCGTCACACAATACCATCGTAGGGCATCAGTCGGATTCCCCTACATGCAATTTCCACAAACAAACGTGCAGGAATTTCCCACAATACCAACGTTGCAGGATGTCCCACAATACCATCGTTGAGGATTCCAAACCACGGCAGGAGTCACTAATCGTGCGGATTCCCACAATAACCAACGTGCAGGATTTCCACAATACCACGTGTGCAGGTGTCCACACAACCTAAAACGTGACAGGATTCCACCATACATGTCATGTCACAATGACAGACGTGCCAGGATGTCCCACAATACCATGTAGAGGATTCCCACCCAATACCAAACGTGCAGGATGTCCCACAATACCCATCGTGCGGATTGTCCAACATAATCTGCGGACCACAATACTTGTCGGCAAATCAACGTGAAGGATTCCCAATACCAATGAGATGCCACAATACAGGCAGGATTCCCACAATACATCGTGCAGGAGCCACACATGTGACGAGCACCATAAGTGGATTGCACAACCACGTGCAGGATGTCCCACAATACATCGTGCAGGATCCCACATACCAAATCGTGCAGGAGTACCAACATCCTCATTGCAGGATGCTCCCACAATACCATTTTCGCTTGTCTGAGAGATTGCTCCGCAGTTCTAGTCAGATCGATACCTTCACCTTAGTTAGTTTCCGTAGACAAGGCTCTGAACGCACAGAGTGACGTCATTACAGTACGCTCACTCAGGTAACCCCTGTCCCACAATACAAACGTGAGGATTTGTCCACAATACACATCTGTGCAGGATTCCCACAAATACCATGTGCAGGATGTCCCACAATACCATTGCTGTGAGTGTCCCACATACATTGTGCCGGATTCCAAACAATACCAACGTGCAGGGATGTCCCACCAATATACCTGTGCAGGATTCCCACAATACATGTGCAGGATCATGTCCCCAATACCACTTGTGCAGGATGTCCCCACTACATTGGGCAGGATGTCCACAATACACATCGTGCCAGGAGGTCCCACAAATACCATTGTGCAGGATGTCCCACAATACCAACTTGCAGGATGTCCCACAATACCATAGTGCAGGACTGATCCCACAAATACCACTGTGCGGATGTCCCACAAACCATTGTGCAGGGATCCCCACAATACCACTTGTGCAGGGATTTCCCAATAATCGTGCAGGATGCGCCACTAATGATGTCACTTCATTTGTGCAGGACTTCCACCAATACATCGTGCAGGCTGCCACCAAACATTGTGAGGATTTGTCCACAATACCATGTGGCAGGTGCCAATACCGTCATTAACAACTACCATTGTGCAGGATTAAAATACCGCATCAACTACCAACGTGCAGGTGTCATAATGCAGGATGTTCCCACAAATACTATGTGCAGGATTCACCAACTCCACTGCTGCAGGATTGTTCCACATATGTCATCGTGGCAGGAAGTCCCACAACACCAGGACTGTGCAGAATTCCCGCAGATGATACTCAGCGATTGTTTGTCCACACTGACAATGCAGTGTCCCAAAAACATTGCTGCAGATGTCCCACAATACCTACTGCAGGATGTACCACATTACACATTGTGCGGATTGTCCCACAAACTTGTGCAGGATTGTCCCAACAATACTATGTAGCAGGATGTCCCACAATACCATTCCCTGCCAGGATGCCCCAATATCATCGTGCACCGGATGTCCCACAATACCATGGGTGCGGACTGGTTCCCACAATACACATAAGGATTGTCACAATCTCGTGAGGATGTCCCACATACCATATGCGGATTGTCCCACAAAACCATGTGCAGGATGGTCTCACAATACTATATGAGGATCACAATTCTAGTGCAGGATTTCCCCACATAATACCATACGTTGCAGGATGTCCCACAATACTACGGAATTTGCCAATGCAGAGATTTCCCACATATCCAATCGTGCAGATTGCCCACAATCCAAGTGTGCAGGATTGTCCACACAATACCACAGTGCAGGGAAGTCCACACAATACCATAGTGCAGGATGTCACACAATACCTTTGCAGGATGTCACACACCCAATTGCTGCCAGGTTCACATCCACTCAGATGCCACAATACCATTGTGCAGGGATTCCCACAATACAACGTGCAGGATGTCCAACCTCGTGCACAGATGTCCATTCAATCCACCAACACGTGCAGATGTCCCACAATACCATTGTGCAGGACCACAAAGACAACGTGCCAGGATTCCCACCAATACATGTGCGGATGGCCCACAATACACGTGCAGGTTGTCCCACAATTACCATTGTGCAGGATTCCACACAATACAACGTGGCAAGGAGTCCCAAATACCAGGTTGTTGCAGGATTCCCACAATACCACGTGCAGGCTATGTCCCACAATACCATCGTGCAGGTGTCACCACAATACCACTGGCGGATGTCCACAATACCATAGTGCAGGATTTGTCACAAAGTACAATGTTGCAGGGATTGTGTCCCACAATACCACTGTTGCAGGATGTACCCACTAACCACGTTGCAGGCTGTCCCACAAAACCATGTGAAGGATGTCCCACAAAACCATCGTGCAGGAGTGTCCCACAAATACCACTGTGCAGGATTGTCCCACAAGACCTCTTTCTTATCGTGCAGGATGTCCCACAAAACCATTGTGCCGGATGTCCCACACTACCATCCTGCAGGATGTCCACAATACCAACGTGCAGGATTGTCCCACAATACCTTGGGCAGGAGTCCACAATACTCGTGACAGGATGTCCCACAAAACCATTGTGCAGATTTGTCCCAAAATACCCATTTGATGCAGGATGATCCCCACATACCCATCGTGCGTATTGTGTCCCACAAAACCATTGTGCAGGATGTCCCACAAAACCATTTGTGCAGGATGTCCCACATACATCCTGCAGGATGTCCCACATACCAACGTGAAGGATTTTGGTCCCACAATACATTGTGCCAGGATCCACAATAACCATAGATGCAGGATTGTCCCACAAAACCATTGTGCAGGATTGTCCCGCCATACATGTGCAGGATGTGTCCCACAATACCCACTGTGCAGGGATGGCCCACAATACCAAGTGCGGATGTCCCCACAAAACCATGTGCAGGATGTCCACAAATTACCACTGTGCGGATTTTGTCCGCACAAACATCGGGCAGGTGTCCACAATACCACTGTTGCAGGATGTCCAAATACATCGTGCAAGGATTGTCCACAAACCATGGTGAAGGATTGTCCACATACCATTGTGCAGGATGTCCCACCAATACCATTGTTGCCGGATGTCCCCAATTCACAGTGTGCCGGATGTTATACTGTAAAGCTTTTTCTTAAAGGGTATGTCCACCCTTAAAGCAAAAAAATGATAAACGGTACCTACCCTCAACCCCAACTGAGTATAATATTCAGCAGTCATAGATGTATTACTAACAGTATTAAAGGATAACCATTTAAAAAATGGAAAGTGGTACCTGGGCTACCTCACAATATCATTTCTTGGGGAAGTGCTACAGCATGCACAGTTTTCATGTGACAGGTTAGTCCTGGACTAGTCCTGTATTAAAGATAGTGCTGAAGCAGGAGGAAAGATGGCAGAATCAGGTTTTCTTTTGTGTCAGTGCATTGTTCACGACAGAAACATTATTGGGAGTTAGGAATTACCAATTCTTATCACCGTCCCATGTATTTTTTCAGTTTTACTGTTTTTTTAAAAATAAATTCATAATGATAGTTATACTGTAAGTACAATTATAGCCAGCAATTCTGGCACAATAACACTTGTCTCATCCCTCCATGTAGTTCATCAAGGCTTATGACTGCGACATCATCACAACCAATCACTGATGCTGCTTCCCATGCTGCATCCACTGCACATGCTCTAGCTCATGAGAAGAGGGGGAGGCAGATACCTGTACCAGAAAGGAATAAAAACTTATCATTAAGGTCCTGGTTACAAATACATGTAAATAAACATGTGAATAATCAGTGAAGCAGAGAATTCAGTAATTTCCCCTTTAACCAAGTGGCAGAAGAGGAGCTTATAAATTAAATAATACAACAATGGCAGGAAGACAACACATACAGAAAGAAAAAGCAGGCAGAATTACATCATTGGGATAGTCCAGGCAATGATTGGACGTTGGGAGCAATGCTGTCAGTGAGGTGAGGAATGAAGCCAATGAGAAAGTTGACACAGAGGGATTCTCAAGTGTGAATAGGTTTAGGTGTCAGCACCTTATGATAACTTCTTTTGATGCTTTTCTCCCCCGTTTAATGATGATTATTGGTATGTGTACCCAGGAAAATATAATTTTTTAAAAGGGTTAATTTTTTTCTCGTCCTTAATGGACGGTAATTAAAGGGCTATTGCCAAGCCTTTTCTTAAAGGGTTCATTGTTTGGTCTTTGGGAGGGCCAGATTTTAGTTCTTAGTGGTCACATAAAACCATCCTTCAGAGACGGTCTCAGTCAGGAACAAAAATAGATCTGATTTAAAAAGAGGAAAAGAATACACTTATAGATGCTGAGTATTTAATGACAAATCCACTGGCTAAAAGCAAAAGGCAGATGTAATGGAAGTCACCCATCATATGTATACGTGGCGTCACAGGAAAACCAACTGCTGCACTTAGCAAACATTATTAAAACCTTGCTCCCTGGCTTTGAGCGTCTGTCACCTCCGGACCGAAGTCTTGCAAAAATTGAATGATGTGTTATTAGATGAACAATACAATCACATTAAGGCAGGTGCCTGCATAATACAATATCCCCTAAGAATTCAAATTGCTCTTAAAATTAATAAAGTAACGTGTTATTTTTTTTACACGGTGGCCCCTAAAAACCTTCCGCTGTGTTCCCTGGGGCCCTTTTTCGCAAGCGAGGCTTGACGTTTCTGTCAATAAATACAACTTTCTTAGACTCCGGTCTTGTTCAAAGGACTCCCGAGCTTTGAGAAGGAATATATTGGGTTTTATATGATTTTCCAATGTAGCGTTATTTCAACAAACAGGAAGGGGTCAAAGCTTCTCAACCTGCGTAATCAGCGGCCTTTTACATTTCTCACACATTTCACATTCGGAAGGGGACACACTAATCAGGACCCCCTGGTAGCGAGAGAGACGGTGTACCCAGGATACATCGGCAAATGGGCAAGAGGTCAGCCCTCCATTGTAGCTCGCTAATGACAAAATAACAAGTTTCAATGATCGGTGAGGTGAAGGGTTTATTCTGCTGCAAGACGAGAACAATTCAATCATTTCCTAACATCTGAACCCGAGAGCGTGATACCTGTAAAAGCACAGGGTCTAAAAAGTGGGTTTGTTACAGTGCCCCCTCCTTGATGAGATGTCATTTTAATCTTGTCATATCTAGGACAGGAATGTTAAACCTGTAAGCGTTGTTTGGGTGTTTGTCATTAACCTTTGACTGGTATCATCGGCATGGTGCTGGATGGGTATTATTAAAAGGCACTTAAAAAACCAAAATATCTCTAAAATTTTGTAACTAAAAACATAAGTTGTTGAGTCTCTGTGACAGCAATTACCATGCGAATTAATTGTTTGGTGCCTTCGGTTGCTTTAATTTATGAACGTTCACTGCAGGCCGATATACAGAAAATGGTCTAAGGATTATAAGTCACAATGCTAAAAGGAAGCAAAAGAAACCTTTGGCTTTGTTCTACCCATTTGTATCTATAAAAAATAAAACATACCAATTAATAAATACTTAATTCAGGCATCATTATTAAGGGTAGTCCACCACCAGTAAGAAAATCTTACTTGCCTTCCAACTCCCCAACCCAGATTACCCACCTCCACTCTTTCCCTTGAAACCTCCATACATTTTCCGCACATTTGTATTACTCTTACCTCGCCTCCTTTGCAAGCTCAGACAGCTGTTATGTACAAAGGAAGCGGGCAGAGAGGTTGTAGTGCTAATGCAGAAATCAGTCTTTTTTCTTCAACATTTTTTTAAATTCTTCATCGAAAAAATTCAAAATTCCCATTTGACAATCAAAAAATTTGTCGAAATTAGAAAATGCTAGGAATAACTAAAATTTGCGATTAAAAAATAAAAATTCTAAAAATTCCAATTCAAGTGTTCTCGAAAGATTGCGGATTTTCTGAACCGCTGGCGGAATTAAAAAGTTGTTCGTTCGTCTCTTACTCATTCTCCCTCCACTGCTGTGCACTGGGATCCCGGCACAGAAACATACAAAATCCAAAGCCAATTTCACAAACTTTACACCAAACTTCTCAAGCATTTCTATTGCAGAACCAAAGTTGCCGTTGAAAACTTTAAAGGGATACTACATTTCGATAAATATAAAAGTGCATATTACATAACGATGGACCGCAAAGCTTATTTCCCAGCAACATCGCAAAGGAAGAGACTGCTTTGCGCCTAATATTTGGGTAGGATCGAATGGTGTTGGGGGCAAGTGTATAGACAAAAAGTCTGACGTACTCTATCCATTAAGGAACATTTTAATAAACTTCTGATTGGTTACACTGTGTCTGCAAGAAAAACTGTTATTACCCAACATAAATTGTCTTCAAAAATAACTTGTAGGATAAAAAATAGTAAAAGGGAATTTATTCCATTCATCTTGAGCTTTCGAGTGATAATATAGTTCCTTTCTATGTTATCTGCTAAATGGATTCATTCCTGGGATGACTAGAACATCTTAATGGCCTTATATTTGTTCTTTTGATTTAGGATCTATAATGGTCTTTTGGAGAATAATAACCAAGTCTACCCCCTTGATTTCATAGTATCATTGCCAATGTGCGGAAAATTATTTACAGAAATGTTTTACTTTGCAAGAGTTTGATCAGAAATATCTGTGCTCTGAGCGATGGCTAGAAATCGTGACTTTCAATTTAATGTTGGACAATAACTACCCCAGAATGCGAGAACAAACAATCTTAAACAAAACCCAGAACAACAGGCCCAAGCTATAAATATTCAAGATGCGTTTTACCTTGGAAGGCTTTATGGGTTCTAAATGAATCACAAGTAGACTGAAGTCCAGTGTTTTCCAAAATGAGTTTTCAAGCTTTCATGCTCAGTGTTGACAATACATCAGCCAATTGAAGAGATGAGTGAGAAGTGCTTTGTGTGTCGAGATCACAATCTGGGATTCATCGTTGGCTATTGGATAAAATAGAGGAAATGTCAATAGTTGTTCAACAACAAAAAAATCACAATATTGTCTTTTTGAGTTCATTGAAAGGCGAAACTGTTAAAAGTTTATTAGCGGAAACCTACTTTGACATCGGGATGGATACTTTAAGGGTCTTACTTAGGGGACAAGACATGGGAACTGTTATTTTTCTGAAGGTTACACTAAAGCCTAGAACAACGGAAGGAAGAGCACACTTAATATCAAAGCAGTTATTTGTGTCTATTCTCTTTTTTTTTTTTTTTTTTTTTTTTTTTCCCCCCAATTTTGTTTGATATGGTTGTTGGGAATTACCTTTCTTCAAAATGCAGTTGCCTTTATTTACCAGCATCCATTATTACACAGTGTGGTCACTGATACATGCTCTGTCTAAGATACTGCAGGAACTTTTTTTACAGTTTGATCACACCCACTAGTGTCTTTAGCCAATCTTTTTCGGACAGATGGCAAGGAAGATGTGACTGAGGTCAGGGGTGTGGGGTGGGGGCACAGTCACTTACACACAGTATTTCATCCAGTCCCTTCAGGGGGGTTGGTTATTTACGCTATTTTACTGTTGCTATTTTACAGTTTATTGTAATTAATTGTTTATTGTAATTAATTGTAAAATTTATTGTAAAAATTTTATCCATCCCAAAATGATCTTTCTGTTGTGTAGCACCCCCCTCCAAAATCCCTAGTCGCAGGGTTTATTATATAAAAAAAAGTTTGCCAGAAACGTACCATTACCAGATGGGGATCCCTCCGCTTCAGCCTCTAATGCAACTTCCGGGAATAGAAGTGTTATTAGCGGCTGGACCAACAGCCAGGTCTATGATTTTGCAGGAATTATAGGCAGGGCAGAGGGGGATTGTGAGAGGGCTCCAAAGTGCATGGCTTGAGTCCCTCCAGGAGGACAGGGAAGGGAATATACATGTACACACAGGAAGGCTCCTACTCTTCACTTGTATGGTAAGGTAAAAATTAAAAACAAATTAACTTACAAAGTCACGGCCAGCAGGGGTTTAATTTAGGTTTTAAGGTGGACATGCCTTTTAAGAAATATTAAACAGAAGTATTTTAAGAATTAAGGTATGTCCTTACCTAAATGTACAAAATCTAACAAATCTTCTCCCTGAATCCTGCTCAATCACAGTGCATTCTGCTATGCTCGTAAAGGAGGGGAAGAGGCAAGAAGAACCCTTAAGTGGACCGTTGGCATGACGTGGACTATGTGTTCGAGGCCTTTTTTTTCAATTTTGCCTTTTTGGCCACCATTTCGACATATCTAAGCACAAAGTAATTGTACCATTATAAAAAAAAATGTAGAAGTTTGCAGTTTCTGACCTGTATTTTGTTTGTTATAAAACCAATATATAAGAAAATTGGGCTGTTGTCACATCCATATTAAAGTGCAACTAGAGACCAAAAATATAAACCATTACAAAAAATAGAATTCTAGTGCACAAAAAACCTCTAATTGCATATTGGCTACCTCATAAGGTTATACTTACAAACACGCCTGCTAAACCTGGATAAATAAAAGCAATTGAGTTCATAGTTGGCCAAACTCGTCAAGGTTGATTCTTGTCCTAACATACTGGTACTTGCCTTTGGCTTACATGAGAGGTCGCTTCTCTGTTGTGCCTGGATGCTTGAAGCTCCGCCAATTGTCTTATATTGTGTGTTACATTGAAGGTTTGACCAAGCTTTCTACGGAAACTTGTCTGTGCTCGTTTGAGCAAAAGTACTTAAACAGAGAGGAGATTCAGGCATCCAAGCCACACGGAAAAAAGGGGAAAAAAAAAAAGACTGTCAGCTCATGTAGCCAAAAGGCAAGTACCAGTAGGTAAGGACCTAGTAAAGAAGGCATCCTGACATGGTGACTGGCTTTAAATAAGTTTGGCCAACTTATCGAACTTATTGTTTTATTTATTACCAGGTTTAGCAGACTGGTTGTAGGAGACCTTATGTAGTAGCAATATGTATGTCTTATGTTATAAAGTGTCCCAGATTTAAGCTGGAGAAACCATCGATTAATTCATATTCATCAGTAATGACACCTATTTTCTCCTAGTAGAGATTAAGATTGATAAAGTAAAATTAAGTTCTCTGGGGACATTTGCAATCTGACTTAATAATTTATTATGTTTTAGAATTTTAAAAAAGAAATTTACTGCCTTCTGCTGGATGAACGCAACACCAGTTAAGTTATGGATTTACTGAGGATTTGCCTTAGAAGCTGTGGCACTTGGGTTACGTAAAACATGGATGTCGTGTTAAGGCCCAGGGAGGGTAATGCTATACATTTGATTTTCTCTATAAAAATAAAAAAAATATTCCTTTGTATGAATATTTCCCTGTAATGTGACTACATATTATGGGCGTTCACATTAGGCTAGGCGTAAACTACGCCTGGGGGTATTTCTGATGGGGGGATGGATGGGGGGGTGGATGGAATTTGGTGGAATTATCAGAAAGTGGTCAAAATGGAAATTAAATGATTGTGTGGCCACTGAATTTAAATGAGTGAATTTATTGGTGTAGTTAAGGGGAATTTAAGGGAATTCCCCTTTAAATACACCATTGAGAACTGCATTGCACAGAGCTGGCTTAAGATCAGGTTCACATCATTATCCTCCCCCGGCAGGCTGCACCATGTTGTTTCTATATCGAGAAATACATTGCACAGAAGCTGTGCTGAGATCAGGTTCACATCATTATCTCCACTGAGCTCGCACATTAGTGTTTCAATAGGGAATAATTGCCCAGAGCTTGTGCTCGAGATGGGTTTCACTTCATTATCCTCCCCCTGCAGCTCGCCATGTTGTTTCTAATCGAGAATACATGGCACAGGGCTGGGCTACGATCAGGTTCACTTCGGATTCCTGCCCCATGCAGATATGCACAATGTTGTTTCATATCGAGAAAATACTTGCACAGGGCTGGGGCTAAGATCAGGTTCACTTCATATCCTCCCCATCAGCTGCTGCCACCATGTTGTTTCAATACGAGAAATACATTTGCACAGGGCTGGGCTAAGATCAGGTCACTTCATTATTCTCCCCCTTTCAGTTCTGCACCATGTGGCTTTCTATAAGTTAACTATTAGGGGAATGTTGGTTTTTGGTGAATGCAATGGGAGTGGGATTTTCCAAATAGTCAGATTGCTTGGACTGGGACAAAATGGTAGATTAGATAGAATGTTGGTCTATGCTGGTGGATTTTTGCAATATATTTTGCTTCTGTTTTCCTGTAGTATTAATATTAAACTGCCTGTGGTTTGACGTCCCTCTGCTGGCTTTTAATGTACCCATTTAGCAGTTGTAGGGTTTTAAGGCATATGGTGTGCTGCATGTCAATTTATATCCTTGTTTTCTTTCAGAGACTAAACACCAAAGTGTCAGGGTCAGTTTAAAAACCACATTCAAATATCAGCACATTCGCATTAAGGGATTAATTCTTTCGTTATTACCTGCTGGATCCTAATGTTAGTCATGGAACAGAAACATAATATAAGCAAGTAAATACAATCCCTTGGCTGTATGGATATTGTTTTATTTGGCCCTGTTAGATGGCATTCCATCTTGTTTGTATTTTATAGGTTTTGTTTCTATTTAGTGGTTAAGTTCTTATGACTGAGGATGATTTCCTTTCTGCACCCACATGCAGTTATGTATACAATGGGTAAGGACAATGAGAAATTGTGGTTTTTTTCTTCTTCTTACTGGAAACATAACTCTTCCTAATTATCACTGTACATTTTTTTGGTGGATCTTTATCCTTTTCAATCATAATAAAAGACATTGAAAGAATAATGGTTTTTGCTGTAGTTGGGGTGGGGACATTGGAGGTGTGAATAGCATGGTGGGAAATTCCTTCTTTCTGGTGGTGCCTCGTGTTGATTAATGAGCAGCTTACCATTACAGATAGGTCTGTCTGATAAATAGCATTGGTAAGAGTGGTGGGGGGAACCTGAGGTAAAACCGACTGGATGAGACATGCAGCTCAGGACTAAATGCTGTAAATGTATTTAATTGTATAAATACCTTTTAAAGGTGGCCATACACTATTACGATGTAATTACGTCTTAAACCGACCGATACTTGATAGACAGATGTACAAGGTAATTGTATGTAGAGTAAAATAAATATTGTTCGGGACATTTCATTTGTGTTGTGATTAAAGGACTGAAACCCCCCTTTAAGCCCAAAATAATATGTCCCGTTCCCAGTTTCTATTATTCCCAGGAGGTGAGAACGCTTATTATCACCTCACTGTTGAATAGGCGATCGGGGGACCTGGAACTTACCTTACACGCCGCTCCCCCACCGCAGCCGCCTCCTGCACGGAAAGCGCTCTGTCCGACACGCGCCCATCGTATGCGCATTGCGCGCCAATCAAAGATAGGGCGAAGGCGATCGGGACAAAACAGCTGTTCTGGACAGGAGCGGCTGCGAGGGAGCGGCAGGTAAGGTAAGTTCCAGGTCCCCCGTCGTCCTATTATTCACAGGGAGGTGCAGAATAAGCGTTCTCCCCTCCCTGTGAATAATAGAACGCATGGGAGGAGATAGTTAATTTTCGGGGTTAGGTTCCTTTAATGTCGAATGTCTCGTCCTTGTGCGGTCCACATTACAGTAACATTTACGGAACTTCAGAAAACCACTTACAATTCATTTTACCAATCGACTTAAAAAAACTGACTTTCCCGATCAGAATTACGATCGATTTTACGATCTAATGTGCAGATAAGAATGGGAAAATGTGCTTGCAATTTTTCGGCACAATCGATGGAAATGTCTGATTGTATGCGAATTGTACAAAAAAATCAGCCTAATGTATGGCCACATTAAAGATTACACACCCTTACAGATAACAGCTTATAATAAAACTACGGGACTAAAACAAAAATGGACCAATCTTTCACATGTAAAATACTAGTTGCCCCCTCATTTTCCTTATAGAAGTAGATTAGCTGCCATATTGGCATTAGCGCTTTCTTGTGGTTTATCTGCCTCCCTGTACTTCTCAAGCCTGTTTAGGTAAATCGAAAAAAAAATGCTTGGTTCGTATCTATATCTAACAAACTTTCACTTAAGGAACAGGTCAAGTAGGTGTATAATGTCCCCTCATTGTAATACAGCTGTGTTGTCCTGATATATATTATCTGTATGTGTACAAATTAAATTTGGGGTTGCACAACAACAGAGCTTATGTTTTATTTTGTGCAGAACTTTAACGTGTGCACAGTATGCTGCATGGGTGCAGACAAAACTAGATGGAACACTGCCTCCACTGGACATAATTAAAATCATTTGGTGGCCTGTATATTTCATGGAGTAATGCCTTTTAGGGGGTAGTTATAAAGGAACGGCCCTTCCGTATAAGGATACTCGCTCAGACACCACAGTTCCCCTTTTTCTATCCGTTGTTTAGCGATCAAATGATCACTCGTCTATATATTTCATATTGTTCTTGTGATACGAACCTTCCAAAGGTAAAAGGAAGAACTTAATTTTTGTTACCAGAGGGTTAATATATGCTCCCATCCAACCAAAAATCAGAAACCTCCTGCATAATGAACTATTCACAATTACTAATTTATAGGCTATAGGGGGCATATGGAAAGAACTACTAACAAGCATAATTTAGGATGAATAAAAAACAACATGAAAAATATTCGATGTGTATCTGTCTTTATTGCGGTTGCTTTCTTTGCTATATAATAAATAAAACAACATTGTGCATCTGAGTATTAGAGCTGTTCTGGGGGAGTGTATACTCCGTTCGTCGTCCTTAACGTGGGCTCCACACTTGATCTTTTTGATAAAATCACAACCTGGGAAACACAGAGTACTACTCGCATTTCATAAGCAATGGAATTCAATTCTAGTCATAAATATATTAGCACATCAGTAAAAGTCTTAAATAAACACTAAAACCAAATTCGTCTTGACATTTCGATATAGTTTAGGTGAGATAAAAGGAATGGAGGTTTTGTTCTGCATCAACTTATTGGCCAGTTCCCGAAAATCCGATTGAAACCGGATTTTAATTTCCGATCGCTAATTTTTGCGAATTTCAGAGGATTTTCCAGAATTTCTTAAATAATTTCAATAGGGAACTTTCTATTTCTCAAATGGATTTTCCGATTTTCAAATGAAAATTCAAACTCGGTTCTTTTGCTAGTTGTAGAAAGGACTGAAACCATATATCTTAGACTTTAGGGGATTTTGGAAACTTAAAGGACACTAAAGCCACAGAACACACTGGAACTAGATGGCAGAACACCTTATATAAAAACCAGTAATATGTGTCTTACCTGTCATTTGATACGGGGGCTGGGAAAAGTTACCTAAATAACATATGGTTTGTGCTGTACTTCACAGCATTCTAGTATCACACAGTTTGGTGCAACGACATTATGTTTCTGAACATGGCTCGTCCTTAGCTATGGCAGAAAGGCGTGTGACAGTTGGTCACACCCATTAGTACATCTGGAGCAATCCTTTACAGACAGATCAAGCAAGGAAGCATGTGATGAGGTCAGGAGGAATGGTCTGACACTGCACATACACACAGAACTTCATCCAGTCTTAACATGCTAATTATACTTTTTAATACAATTTACTGAAGTAGGCGTTTATAGCTTTATTGGTGTTGTAGGGGAGTAGGTCAGATTCTGGACTAGAAAAATTGAGTTAGGTTTAAGTTCTCCTTTAATCCATTATTACAAACTATTACACTTGTTTACCAATATACACTTTTTATTTGATTCATTTGGATAGTCTTTAGTTGCATGAAATCCCATATCTGTTTGCTTATATTTATATGATTAACCAAATAGCCGTATAAACAGTCGTCCCTTCATATTATTCACTGTGATTTATATAGTATTTTTATGTTTGAAATTTTGCCACCCATTCCTTGCATCGGCATTGAGCAATGAAACGTAATATTTATCCCTGCTACCCACACCCAATGCTTTCCTGCTAAGCAAGGCATTCTGTCTAGAAGCAGGGGCAACCCTTCCACAGATATCCCACAATCAATGTTTTAAAAACCAGTGATTGTCGAAGGAAGTAAAAAACCCAAACAAACAGCTGATCGCCATGCCTCAGGGGAGGGTGTGTGTCAGGGGCAGTTAGTAATCTGGTACAAAATAAGTGCAAAATCCTTCTAACCCACTTGTGTAGGTTTGCATTATTTTCCCATTGATTATTGTTATCATCCCAGTAGTTTGTACTGGGATAAGTCAAAGTAGAACTTCTCTCTGGAAGTAAATAGCAAAGCCCAGTACCGCTGTTGTACTCAGCTGAATAGCTGTAAAGTTATAGAATAAAAAGCTGCTGGAAACTTTGAACCTAAAGTGGTATGGGCACTGCCAGTCCAATGGGCAGGATTGCCCTTCACATTATGCTACCCACCTCGACCATTGTAAAGTTAATCCTGGGAAGAGATCTGCCTGACCTGGTGTGTTGCTGCCTTAGGCAGGGTAATTTATATCTAATTAGAGCGTGAAGGAAGATTCCGTGTCTGAGGATAGGGAGGATAAAGGATGTAAACAGTGTCTGGAACGAGCCAACCAGGACTGGTTGAATCAACCAAAAAAGCCGGCCGATAGGGAAGACTTATGTATATACTATAGAAACCCTCACGGGGAGATCTTACACCTTAGCTTTAGTAACCTTAATCGAAAACTAAAATGCAACCAGAGCAGATACAATAATAACAAATGGTCAAAGGGGCCTTTGGTATGATTTAGATGTTGTCAAGTCCAAAGTAACTGAACAGGACTGAAATATTGTATTAATAGACACTTCAAAGGACGTCTCATCTAGAGTTTGGGTAAAGGGAGATAATGGGATGTCCTCTGAATGGCAGACAAAGCAAATTGAGGGAATGGTGTGCATTTTGAGATCATTAGAATAAGCAGGATCCCATTACCGGTTTATTCTGCAACCGTGTATCTAGGGAGGCACAATCAGGAGGAGGATGTTACATGAATATCGGATCTTTAGAGGACGCTGCTTGAAAGATTGATTGTGTCTGCTTTTATCAGCTAGGAATGTTGAAGCTCCCGCTCAGCTGGTTAAGGGAACAATTCCGAATATACAGGGGTTATTGTAATGATAGCGGGATTGTAGGGGAATCAGAGGGGTTATACATGGATACGAAAGTTCTGTCCTGGGGAATTGTGCTATTTACTTTTATTATTTTTCTTTTGCACTGGGGTTTGGTTTTGGAATTTAACAGTTACCAAGCCTTAATATATTATGTATAGACTATCTATAGAGGATAGCAAGATATTGTCTTGTATGTATGTATATCTATGTATGGATAGTAGATAGGGTATAACCTGTGGAGGGGACAGGGGGCATCTCGGAAACGTCGTTGTTGTTGTCCATAAACTAAATTGTTGGATCACCCCCTTGTAGTGTGCTCCCTATACTTTCTTTGTATTAAGATTATATGGCCTTAGGAGTGGAGGGGAAGAGCACCTACGGATTTGTAGGCGCAAAAGCCAACAGCGGCGGGCTAGGAGTGTTGCCTGGACGGCTGAGGTACAAGAAAAGAGAAAGGTTTTTTTAAGGCAAGAGGAAGCAGTACGAGTGGGGGTATGTACAGGGCTGGTTCTTGCGAGAGAGGAGGGTACGGGCAGGACAATGGAGAATAGAAGAGGAAATATCAAGGAGGAACAGCAGAGCGAATGGATTAAAGTTAGGAGAAGGATTGGTATACAATGACTGTTAACGGAGCAGGTTGTTGTCCGGGTATAGAGGAGATTGGGGATCGTTTATTAGAGAGCGCAACGTGTGGTGGAGTTAATTATAGATGAAGGGCAAGAGAGTGGAAGAGAGTTAACATTTGGGAAAGTTAAGTCCATTAAACTGCTGTGTAGCGACAATTTTACTGATTTCACACGGGTCACATCCTTGGTCGGACTAATTGAAGCAAGTGATGTATTATTTCAATTAGCATGCCTTGCCTGTGATCAGGTGGTACATTGGTTTGCAATAAAGGGCATATTGTTCCTTATGAAAGAGCTTGAGTAAAATCACCTTAAATGAACCACGGGACAGAATCTCCATTTAACTGAAAACCAATGCAATGAACTGATTGGAGACTGAATGGTTGCAGCCCCATTTAGAATGGATATAGTGGATAAAAGGAACAGTCTGAGACCTATTAAATACTATGAATTATATTGTGGGCTACATAATCCTCATTTATGGGGCTAAATTTAATAGGAGACGGACTTATATCTATTCTTGAGATCGAATGGGGACTCGCAAAATATGAACATGGCTGAGGCCTACTAGGACCAAGTAAACGCATGGGAAACGCCTGTCGCGCCATGTTTCCGTGCTATTGGCTGCCTGCGATTGGGGCAATGAAAACTGAACGCATGTGATTCACAAAAGAAATGGTCCGATCAGCATCTGCGCTATGAAAAGTGAGTCGCGAGGGGGGCAAAACACGGTGCCTGGGGTGGCCAGACTAGTCTGTGATTTCTCGATGCGCCAGTCGAATCGCAATTTTAACGTTGCTTTGCACCATTAAAAAACAGAAAGTCGGCCTAAACCCTCAAGGTTTAAATGTTGTTATGAAATGGTAATAAAGGATGATGCAATTCTTTAGTTGTGTACTATTAGAAGTAATTTCTTGGGTATCAATACTTACTCTAAACAGTACAAACTAAAACACATGTGGGGGCTGGTGCAAAAACAGGCACAAAGGTGTGCCATATCCAGTTTTATTACACTGCAGTAGCATAGTAAAAAGCTAAAATAGGATGGTTGGTTAATAGACAGCTATCATTTGCAACCTCTTAGTAGTGCCCTACTTCTTAAAGGCATAGTACACTGAGAAAATTTTTGTTTTTTTTTAATGGCCCATTAGTGAAATCTTAATTCTTCCCAACATCACTGTACTGTTTTTTGTGAACCTCTTCCCCATTTTTTGAAGATATCCAGTCTGAAACTTTTAAATTCAGTTGGTCAATCAAGGCTTAATCTCATACATTATCTGCTATGTGCAGTTTTGCTGTAGCTGGAATGGGTGACAGTTGGTATGTGAATTGCATGGTGGAGAAATTCATTCTCCCAAATGTTGCCTCATAGCGATTACTGAGCATGCTACCCACCACAGGAGGTCAGATAGTCTGGATGGGACTGGAGTTACCGAGGGACTGAGCTGGTCAAAAACAAGTAGTGGATTAAGTCATGCAGCAACACAAACACACAGAGCAAGTGCTGCCTAATGTTTATTTTAGATGAATGAAGGGCAAAGTAATTTTTTTAGAATTTGGATTAGCTGACAGTTAGGTAGTCATACATGGCATTGAGTATTCTGATCGGATCGATCAATTCGATCAGTTATGAAGACCACTTTCCTGGTTGCGATAGGACCAATTTGCCTTATGCCGCATCGGTCTCTATCGAAATATTAAAAACCTAATTGGGGCAAGATGGGAAAATGTTTATCGAACCCATCTACTAGAACCAGACCTTCCTAGATTCAAGCTGACATCTCTGGGAGATTTGTCAGTGCAAGCGAGGGATATTTGATCGGTTCTTCGAATCGGATTTACGATCGTTTTCTCAGATCACATGTTTGGATTTGAGTTAGTAAATCGAACAGACAGAAAACCCATTATTGATTATGGCAGAGGTTTCACCATCAATAAGAAACAATATACTATGCTTATGAGAACAACTGTTAGTAGGAAATGAGGAATAGATTTCGCCCAAGATACCCGCAGAAGGTCTGGATCAAGCCCTGACAGAGCAGGGAGAGAGAACGCATTGTTTCAAAGGGAACAAACAAGCAAAAAATGATTGTCGTAGCACTATACTACATCGGACCCTAATATACAGCAAAAGCCTAAAGGAAAAGGATAATATTCTACCGGGAAACACCAAAAATGGTTGTATTCAAGACAAAAAATTAGGTTGTTTTAAATATTTTATGTCTTAACCCTTGGAAAAACTAAGAATAGAGAGAAGTGATACTTGTATGTACTCTACTTCTCCATATGGAATAGTGTGTGCAGTTAGAGGTTACAGTGGAGCATTCATTAGTGTTAATGGAATATGGGCAGAAAGATCCAATTACCAAAAGACACATTCCACTTCTGACTGTTCCGACCTCCTACCCTTAAATCCCATTAAACGATGGGTCATTTTCCAGTCCTTTCGTTACGGACCTGAAGAACCCTCGCTGTCGGCTGCGAACTGTCACCGTGCCTCTTACGACAGCACATTACTCTGCAATGTTTCTTGAATTACCCAAATTGTCAGTACGGTCATTCGTTTTAAATTTAATTGGTGTTGCTATGGTTATCGAAAATAATATATTTCGAAGCGATGGAAATGAATGTGTTCTGTTTATGCAGGTGAAAGCTTTTTACTTTACTAATGGAAAGGAGGGTGGGATAAGGTAAGTGTGTGTGTTGGGGGGGGGTAAGTGTGTGTGTGTGGGGGGGTAAGGTTCATTGGGGGGTACGGAAAAGAAACCAAAAAGCTTTTAAATAAAGAAAAGTTAAACTGAACCGGAATATTCAAATATTTTTCTCTGCACAAGAACTATAGACTTGAATTGCTAAATACATATAATTTGGAAATCTTTTATAAAATCTCTAGAAGTATAAATATCTGTATAGGTAAAGGAGATTTTTACTAGAGCTGGCCAGACACTAGGCAGACATTAGAAGATTTGAGATCTAATGTTAAGACCACATTTACAAGCAACGTTTTTATTTGAAATGGTTTCCTCTGACCCATTTCATTGTGATCCAAATTGATTGTATGAAGGAACGCTTAGGTGGTTTTAGATAGACTGGACATTGGACTTGAAGAGATTGGACATTTGTCTGTCTAATTGTATGGGTTATCTTTACATTTTACCTTACCAAAGACTTTTCTAAGGCTTGGGTTACACACGAGGGACTTTGTCCGAGGGCACATTTTGTGCGAATCGACCGTGCAGAATTTTCGTCCGACTGACTGAAAGTGCCGGTTCGGTAGGTCAAAAATATCGGCTGGTGTGGACCCCAAGGGGCATAAAGCTACTTACACACCTTGATCCTTCACCAGGCGGTTTCTTCAGCTACTACTAGATTGGGGTGTGTAGTAGCATTCAAAATAGGAGGTAGGAGGGGTAACTGTAAGAGAAAATGCAATGTGATATTTACCAGATATACAGATATTTTGAAGGGGGACATGCCGTAAACATATTATAACTGACATTAGATAGAAAAAATTAACAAATATTGGCATTGAAAATCAATAAAAACACAGAAACCTCTCAATTACTTGTACTTTGGTTTTCTCTCCTTTGCACAAGCTGATTGGGATATTCTTCTTGTGTTGGATGAATGGAAACTGAGCATGCCTACGTTTGCAGGAGCTAGGGGACGTGGGCGGCCACTAGCAGCTTCTTGAAAGATTTAACTTGTCCTCTCTGGTTTGGAATTTCATAGAACGAAAAGGAATTATATTTTCATAATTTCTGGACCACACGGTGTCAGATTATTTATCTCTCTTTCCCGTTGGATGGGATAGTTCAGTAAAGGGTATGTCTACCACAGAACTTTAAAAAAATTGTAGCTTACCTTCCCACCTTCCCAAACCCTACGATTTTATGTTACCTTACCACCCAGCAAATCCCTGAAGCCCAGAAACAACCTTTCTACACCACAAAAAAAAAGCGGCGGCATCAGTTCAAATTGGCAAAACTTTCTTACTGGATGCAGAAAGAAGTCAGTCTTAAGCCATTGACAGTGATTTTGGACAATTACTGCATTTGTCTGGGCCTCTCGAAAATCGCACATTTCCTCTAAAAAAAGCTCTAAGGAGGCAAGAACAGTGGACTGGAAGTGCGGCAGGAAAGCGTAAGTTTACTGGGTTTCAGGGGACAATGAGGAGGTGAGTAAACTATAACAATCGAGGATTTCCCATTATAGATCATGTATATAGTTACCTATACAGAATACTCCCATAGAGAACATTTTATCTTCCTGATGACTGGAAGCTTGTGCGGTTAAGGCAAAGAAAGGTTATATTAATATAACCCTGCCGGCCCTTCACTGATTACTTAAATATGACCAGAATTACTATTGGCTAATCGTCTACAAACAAAATTCTAGCCATGCATAAAGCTTAGAACGTCTAATGTTCTGAAAATACAAAACAACACTGCAATCTTTCCTCTAGAATTCATAGGATTTCAAATCAATGATGGGATAGTTCTTAACTTTAAGGAAGTCATTCAATCAGGACATTTAGAAAGAACATGCTTGATGTTGGAATTTCCCAGAAGGGTAAAACTTGTCAGACTTTCCCCTGGTTATGAAAGTGCCTGTCCACCTTTGACAAAAACTTTTACATGTTATAGGTATATGCTCCCGAGCCCACAACACATTAATCTTATGTGCAGAAACTCCCCTAATAGTTACTTACCTTCCCTCTATCCTCCGCCGCACAGCCCGGCCCTCTGCTTGCATGGAAATGCAAGCAGGGGGCGGGGACCGGCAATCACGTCTGTGATTGGTGAGGGAAGCCAAATCGTGGACGCGGTGCCAGCAGTTTCAGAACCGCGGAGGATA
Organism: Hymenochirus boettgeri; assembly: GCA_019447015.1. Taxonomy (NCBI): domain Eukaryota; kingdom Metazoa; phylum Chordata; class Amphibia; order Anura; family Pipidae; genus Hymenochirus; species Hymenochirus boettgeri. The sequence goes on from CM033477.1 coordinate 24,428,964, forward strand.
GAGGGAGGTAAGTTTTAACTATTGGGGGGAATCCTGCAAATAAGATTAATGCGTTTTGGGGCGTGGGGGGGAGGAATATCTATAACATATTGTTAAGGGTTTCACGTAGGTGGGGGGAGAAAGAAAGAAGAAGAAACAGGAGGGAGGGGGGAGGGCTGCTCAGAACAGCCTCAAACCTCCGAGAAAGCCTCAGAGCGGAGGAAACATTTCCCTCTCTGCTAGGCTCCTGTGGCAGTTTCTGGAACTTTGGGGGAAACTTACAGGAGAACCATTTGATCTGGATTGTAAGGTTAAGGATTTTATTACACTACAGAGTGACCAGTAGGGGGGAAATTATAGTTTTTGGGGGTGGACATGCCCTTGAAGGTAATTCTAAACATTCTAAACTCATAAATTACATAATTGAATTCACTTTCTGTGGGTTCTGTACATTAAAATATATCTTTTTTTTTTTTTAATTATCCAAAGATGATTTCACATCAGTGCGGCAGGAGGCCATAATTATCTGTAATTATATAAAGTCCACTGTGTTCCTCATCAAAGAGAGTAATGATTCCTGACTCTTCAGCACACAGATTACACACCAAGCAGTTGGACAGCATATTGTACTTTCACGGTAACAGAATTAGATTAATTAGATTGATTTCCTTTTGCTAGTCTTGCATATGCATCGCACCATGCTAAAATGATAGGTGCATCCCAGTGGTACAGACAGAGGGCGCTGCTTCCAAGGAGGAGATTGAAACAAATGAAACTCCAGCTGCTTTTGCCTGTACAAGGCAAGGGGGCGGGGGTCCTTAGTGACATCCATTTTTAATGCCATACAATCTAACATACCATTGTATTGCTACATTATAACTGCACTTCTTACGATCATGAAAGCCTCTGGTTTAAAAACAATGTCCATTTCAGAATAAGTTTATCTTACACTATGGCTTGATTTAATCGAGCCCTAACGCAAAAATAATGCCTTTTATAGCTATAAAGCTTTGTGCCTTGTTTCCCGGAGGTTGACTCTCCAGCTGTAATTGCAACCCTCATGCGTGAATGAGTAAACGGCAGGTCTTCCCGATCCACAATTCCACGGTGGAGGACATCAGCGAGTTTATTGGCAGAAAGACAAAGATCCCAAACACAAAATAAAATCATAAGGACTGCGCAGGAAAGAAGCGATTCACGTTTTACATTCTAAACTGGTAGCGCCGCCAGAATGTCACATCACCTAGATTTATGCCAGGGTTCCATAATTATACCGTCTTGGGGTAAAATGTTCCAACTTCTCTCTTTACAAGATAATGCCTCGCAGGACATTTCGATTTAGTACAGCTAATAGGTTTTGCTAACAATTAGGATTTTCGATCGGTTGTTATAGAAAAGAATGTTTATCTTGCAAAGCTTCAACATAATATTATTTTCCTGCACATGTTAATTGCTGTGAAATATATATATATATAATTTATGTGCTTTGTGTGAAGGAACAGATTTTTCTTTTTTATTCATATTAGGGACCTTCGTGTTTATTTCTTACAGAATATATGAGAACTATGGGGTTAGCCGTGTTAAAAACAGGGAGGGTCATAAAATAAACAATGGCAATAACATGTAAAAAAAACTTTAATCATAAAGACGGAATATTAATTCATATTATACATAACATAACATGAATATCAAGATCACTGTGTGACTAGGAACAGGAGGAAATCCAGTTACAGACAGAAGTGGCTATTTACCCACTATATCCCACCAGATCACTTACTGATAAACCCCCTGCTTCTTAAGATGCATCTCCCTGCCCAATGTCATTCCGGAACCCTCTGTTTTAGAGTTGGCTCTTCGCGGTCCAGAGTAGTAAGGGCATCTTTTGAGTTCTTGAGGTCTCCAGTCTTAATTGGCGCTTTCTCACTCTCTCTCGAACAGATGCCGGGGAACTGAATGCTACTCATATCACTTTTGCTCACGCAGCGATGTCAGGGGGAACAAGGATACAATCAGCAGTGGGATACCTAGGGGGGGGTTCTAACTCTAAGGACAGGTCAGTGTGGGCAGCAAGGATCCGTTAGTCCATAAAGGCAAGAAGTTAGTCATGGAAGATAAAAAACAGAAAACATCACTTACGAGCAAGCACCAGGGGAGGACATGGCCCAGTAGGCTGAGAAAGCAAAGGCCCCAGGGACTGGTCTCCAGTGAAAAATTTGGGCTGCACAAACTATGTGAAAGGCAACATATTGAAGGAAACAGAACAAGCCTCACTCTAACATGGGCAAAGGAGGGAACAGGGAAACTCCTCCTCCCATCAGTTGTGTTACCAGTCAGCCCTCCAGTTCAATAGCAGTGTTGTCAGCTTCCGTAACTAGCAGTGTGTCAGCCCTCAAGTTCACTAGCAGTGTGGTCAAGCCCTCCGTTTCATTAGCCAGGGTTGTCAGTACCTCCGGCTATTTAGCCAGGGTTAGTCAGCCCTCCAGTTCATTAGCAGTGTTGTCAGCCCTCAGTTCATTAGCCAGTATGGTCAGTCCTCAAGTTCATTAAGCAGTGTTAGTCAGCCTCCAGTTCATTAGCCAGTATTGTTAGCCCTCCCGTTCATTAGCCAGTATTGTTCAGACCTGCAGTTTCATGAGCTGGTGTTAGTCAGCAGTTCAGTTATTAGCCGGACGGAGCTAGGAAACTTTTTGAAAAATTGTCAAATATTAGGAAAAACAAAGATTCGAAAAAATTACATTTAAACAATCAAAAAGGCCTTCGAAAATTGCTTTCGGATACTCGAAAATCGGATTGAAAAATTTAAAATTGAATTGGTTAAATTGGGTTAGAATCGGAACATAGATTTGTTAGAACTTGCTGTCAGAGAGGGGAAATGGCCGGCAGTTACGGTTATTCTATTGGTTACACCAAAAGGTCCATTCTGTGTAAATCACTGGACAGCATGAGAACACTGCCTGATACCTAATAATAAAAAACTCCAAGATGGGAGCACAGGCGATTTTAATCTGGGAGCCCAAGAAAGTTAAGTTTAATGGGAAAAGTAAATTTGGAAGCTATTAGATCATCCTGTTTAACTTTTTTGCAAAATTGTTAGAGACAACACAGGGTATTCAATAAAGTACTTATCTTTAAAATGGTGCTATTTGCCCCAACCAATATCGATAGGTAGCTTTCAAATGTAAATAAGATCTGATTGGTTGGGGCACAAATTTACACCATTTGTAAACAATAAGAACTTTTATTGAATCTCCCTGAAAATACCGTGTTATTTCCCATTATGTTTCATCTTTCCCTACCACATGTCTTTCTCCGAGCTGTTCTCTCTGCAGTAAAGGATTTCCTGGGTCGGGAATGACATTACAGTAAAAGGTGTAACTAAGTCGCTGGTAATTGTGAGTTTGAAATCGACAGGCCACTTTCCAGGTTTATAAGAAATTTCTAGGTAAATCTGTGAGTTTACTTACAGTAGATGGTTCCTGATCCTTTCAGATCACACCAAGAACATTCTGCGAAAAACCCAAACAATTCTAATGGCGAGTCATGTATTTTGCAGCAATGTGATAAACCAGTGAGAAGTGAGAGGACAAGCGTTATGTTCCTCCCAGTCAGGGGAGCCTGGGACACATTTTGTCAATGGCTAGTGGCAAATTCAGTTCATTTTAATAATGGTCACACACACAGAATTGGCTCAGAGTTGACTACTAGGGCCATAGATAAAGCTGTGGGATTGGAAAATTAACGGTAACCGTAGTTAAAAGCTAATTTATGACATGGATGTAAAAATAAAACATTTTTTGCCATTTATTAACACAAAATTAATGTGTAAATTAATAACAGCATCGTTTCAAAATACCACCTGGTGATTTCAATAGCAAGCGTCGAGAGTGTTCAATTAAACCCAGCCATGTTAAATAGTCTCCAGTAGTGTTAAATAACCCCAGTAGTATTAAATATCTCAGTCGGTTAAATAACCCCATGGTATAGTGTAAATATCCCCAGTAGTGTTAAATAACCCCTGTAGTGTGTAAATATCACCAGTAGTGTTAAATAACTCCTGGTATAGTGTTAATACACCGTAGGGTAACTAAAACCTGATGTGTTAACATATGGCCAGTAGTGTTAAATAACCCTGTTAGTGTTGAATATCACCAGTAGTGTTAAATAACCCTAGTTTTTAAATATTGCAGTAGTGTTTAAATAACACCTGGTAGGTTGTTTATATCACCAGTAGTGTTTAATAACCCCTGTTAGTGTTGGAATATCAACAGTAGTGTTAAATAACTGGTTAGTGTTAAATATCACCCAGTAGGGTTAAATCCCCGGTTTAGTGTTAAATATTTCGGGCAGTAGTGTTAAAATAACACAGTTAGTGTTAAATATCACCAGTAATTGTAATAACCAGTTAGTGTTAAATATCGCTAGATTTAGTGTAAATACCCGTTAGTGTTAAATATATCGCCCAGTAGTTAAATAACCCATCAGTTTTAAATATCGCCGTAGTGTTAAATAATCCATAGTGTAAATAGCACCAGTAAGTTAAATAAATAGCCCATTTAGTGTTAAAATTCACAATAGTGGTAAATAACCCTTTGTGTCTACTTAAATATCCCCCAACCCAAACACATAGAATTTGAAGCAAAATCCCCAGATCATTACTTACTTAATGCTTTCTTCTTGCCGACGTTCAGTCCCAGCCCTCGCTTGCATCGCAACTGCCAAGCAGGGCCACGGACCGTCAGCCATTCCGTGATTGTCGAGAGACTTGTTTGTACTTTCGGAAGGGGGGAAAGTAGGTCAAAGTATGATTCGTGTGGGGTGGGGTTTTGCCTTCAAATAACTATGGCGGTTGAGGTTGGGTGGAGGGATCCCTACAGCTACAGAAAAGAGGAGGAGGCTAGTGGGGAGAGTGCTAGAGGGAGGGAGGGGGAGGGAGAGGGGAGGGAAGGAGGGCTGCAGTGAACATTACAGGAGACCATTTGGAGCTGGAGTTAGGTAAGGATTTTTTATACACTACACAGTGGGGCCAGTAGTGGGGTGGACTGCCCTTTAGATATCGCCAGTAGTGGTTAAATAACCTATTCAGTTACCGTACATATTCAAATATAAGTCAACCCGAGTATAAGTCGAGGTACCTATTTTTACCTGAAAAACGTGATTGAACTCGAGTATAAGTCAAGAGTAGAAATTATCACCACTGCTGCCTTATGATCTGTATTGTTTTGAGGCTTAGTTGCCCTTTAAAATGGAGAGCAGATTTCCCATACAGTAATAAGCCAAATCCAGTAATAGCCAAATCAGTATGCTATTACTGTATGGGACTACTGTATGGGAATTCTGCTGTCCATTTAAAGGACAACTAAAGCCTCAAAAATACAAGAATCAGAAGGCAATCTTTAACAATAAATACCATTCCTCTGAATACTACACTGAAACCCCCAATTCCTGTGCCACTCCAGATGTTTGGAACTATAACTCCCAGATGCTTTAGTTGCTGGGAGTTGTAGTTTCCCAAACATCTGCAGTGCAAGCACTGCACCCCCCCGCAGCCCCTACAGATGGAGGAGAGGACTTTAACTATATCTACCGTACTCCAGGTCGTGTTTGACAATCAGTGTTAATGTTCCAGCTAGACCTTCTATTGATAATGGCTCCTATTCGGCTTGTACTCCTCCTATAATGGCTCCTATTTCTGGAGTTCCATTTTTTCAGCCACTTGCTTGTCAGGTTTCTTCAGTTGAACCACTTCCTCCAGATGCTCTTATTAGTTACTAAAATTCGGAAAAGTTTTGGATAACCCAATTGACAATCCCTCTACAGACTGCGCTCGCTTCCTGTGGAAGCAACGGAAGGCGAGCGCAGTCTGTTTTGCAGTAAGGACCTAAGTGTAAGTCCAAGGTTGGATTTTTAGGATTTTTCTATCGAGTATATATGGTAATATCGCCAGTAGTGTTAAATAACCCAATAGTATTAAATATCGCTAGTAGTGTTAAATAACCCATGTGTCAAATATCACCAGAAAATGTTAAAGGGTACTGGTTCTCCAAGTCTTTCAACTAGTAAGAATTATATAAAAAGCCTTCCATCGTACTTTCAAAATAAAACCTAAATCACATCCCTAGATAAAGTGTGAGAAGTTATTGCTGGAAAGGTTCAGCAATATTACTTTCACTGCTTGAACACTTCCTGTTTCCAGCCATGTGACCAGCCGTTCTCTTTCACTGTGTGAAAACAGACAGGGGGTTCTGAGTAACCCACTGCACCCATGAGTGGGCGTGGCTTAGACACCCATGGGGTGGGCGGACTATGCATCCACAGTGGGTGGGGTTATGCATCCGCAAATGGTGTGACCATGTTCACCTGCGAGTGGCTTGGGCCATGGGTGGGCCACAGGGGGCTGTAAGATTATGGGCAATGGGGGCCTGCAACTGGAGGGACCAAGGGTCCATGAGTGGGAGGGACCAGGGATGCTGCAAAGGGGAGAGGGACACAGGCAGCATTGACTGCAGTTTCAGAGGAAGAGGAGTGCAGGGGACCTGGTGATGCTGCTTGCCATATCACACACAAAAATGTAAATATCTTCAAAATTATGCAAAATAAACAATGGAAATAATTGCAAAATTCTCAGGGGAGCAATTCCTATCAATTTACTTCAATTTACCTCAAATTTGGACCACGTTCCCCTTTAAGAAGGGGGGGGCTATTCCTAACTGTGCCTTTCATAGCTTCATAACATTCTACATAATTAGGAATTAACAATATCTACTTGTCATTGCTATGTATTGCAGATAGTTTTTTTAATTGACCATCTATTGACCAACATAGCGCATTAAACAACATTTAGGGGGAAAAACATAAAACCTGTAAAAGGCTGAATAATTGATAGCCTACTGAGAGAAACAAAGAAAGGACTAAACTATTACATTCGTGTAATGAAAAAAAGGCCTATTTTGACCACGGTCATGCATAATTTGTTACATTGCTAGGATAGTGCTTGTCGCTCTGTAATACGCTAACAAATAATACAATTATGAAAATATATCTTCTTTAGCACCCTGTGGAGTTTTATCTGATAAACAGACAAACTTTTAGACGGAACATAACGTTTTAGCAAATGGAAGACCACGTTGACAGGAAGTAGAAAGAAGCAGTTACCCTCGTTCAACAGATGTGTGATCGTACATTCACTAATGGGGTGGATCATCAATGAGGCCCGTCCAGTGTCCATACACTTATTGATACTGGCCAAGATGGGAGTTCGTACACCATCGTGCTCACAGGTAAGCCTGCAATTGCACGTGTGTGTGAAGTTTAAAGTCCAATTGTTCATCACGACCCCATCGGAGTGTGAACTCTGTAGGCAGCTCCCTTTTGGTGTCAAGTTTCTTCTCAACTTCCGCCATTTTCCTTACTGGAGAATACAGTGCATGTGTAGCTAATTTTAAGCACCCCAACTTGCAAACAGGACACTCCAATGGAAAGGTTCTGCCTAATCGGGGCAATCAATATGTATGGACAAGGATCCTTTTAGAGGCTTTACCAAGCTTGCTACTCATTGGGCAAAGCTCATGGAAAAAGTAGTAGAGGTGTCAATTACACTTAAGTGCTTAGTTATTGAAATAGACTTTATCTTCCCACAGAAAAGGAAATTTCACAGTTGGTCCGTACTGAGCTTTGCAGTAGGAAATAACACAATGCCCTTACTGGTGGGACTGTGGGAAAAACTCTTAAATAAGTTCTCTAATCATCTCTCCCCCATCTAGGGTGATTACTCACAGCCTCCCTCTAATCAATTAAGGGCTACAGAACAAAAGATTTTTTTTACTGCTGAGATTGAAGGCCCCCCATACATAGGATTGATGTCTAAATTTGATTGCTCAAAATATCAAAAACTGTTTTTTTGTTTCCCGATCAACCACTCAACAATGTCTAGTGGTTTATCGGAAAAATGAATATTGGGCCAGGAGGAAAATTTTCTGCTGAACCCATCTCCAGTTCCCAACTCTCCCAATCCGCGGAAAAATTGTAGGCTTGAAGTGCGAGGTTTGGAGGTTTTTTCTCGATTGGAACTCCAATACAGAAAATTAAAATCCGCAAGGGTTATTCAAAAGGAGTGTGTCAGCATGAACTGTACCCCACTGAGAGCAGACAAGGAAGATCCAACACCAATATTTAGGGTTTCCTGTTCTTTTGTGTCATACTCCTCTCATACTTTCAATGTTCACAATTTAAAGGAAAATTATAGTCCTTGAAATAACCCCCCCCATTCCCCTAAAAGTACCATTAAACTGCTAAGAGTGTCTTTATCTTACATACTTACCAAAACTTTCTCTCGCTGCTCAGGTCTAATTCTGCCCATGGGACTGTTCAGTGACAAGTCCAACAGAAAACGGGTCTCCAAGAAGCTCGTCACTTCCAATGGCCAGACCACACACAGCTGTGAAATGGAGGAATTAGACTGAATTGGTGACGTTTTTTGTAGTTTTGTAGAGACTGTACCCAGGGATGGGGACTCACCCTTGGTACTTTTAATGGACAGAAGTGGAGGAGAGTGATGAAGGTTAGAGATGGCCAAAACTCACTAGTTTTCATTCCATTTTCGGGTTCGCTAGTTTCATTCTGTTTTCGGATTCCCAGATCTCAGAAAATCCCAAAGATCCAAAAATCAGAAACCGGAGAGAATTTTCAATAATTTTCGGATATACGGGCTATTTTCGATAATTTGCAAAAATAGCCTCGAACGTCGAAAATTATCGAAAATACAATCGACGAACCATTTTTGTGTGTCAGATGTATTTTTGAAGATTTTCGAATGTACGGCTATTTTCGGAAATTATCGAAAATAGCCCCGTACACATTCGGAAATTATCGAAAATAGCCCCGTTACAATTCGAAAATTTCGAAAATGCCCCTACATTCGAAAATCGAAAATGTCTTCCGAAGTCCCGATATCCAGAGGATCCATCCGGATTCGGACGGATCTTTCGGATTTCGGAACCGAGGGGTTCCGTGTCGGATCCGGTTCATGTCGAACCAGATCCCATACTCTAATGAAGGTAAGTATAATTGTCCCTTTTACAGCTTAGATACCAACAATATAGCATTGGCATTGTAATATATTACTAGCAAGGACTTTAAATCTTCTGAATCATTTGCGTGACTCCCAGTGTGGATTTATTTAAAAAATCAAAGCAAATGTTTTCCACTGCAAGGGGGTGACCATTTCCTGTGCTTTCAAGCACTTATCCAATCCTGTGGCCTGAAGGGTCTACTAAAACCTTGAAACCATATTTCTGTAGCTTTTCAGTTTCCTCAGGACATGAGGCTGAACACAATATGAATAGTGATGAATATATTCACCCTAAAACTCCTGCTCATGTATTTGGTTTCATCCAAGACAGTTTGTTGGCAGTTTCGTGACTGAAGGCGTCCATTTATTACTGCGGTACTCACAACATTTTGGAAAGACACTGGATAATCTGGGTTCCCGGAGGAATTCTGGGTTGGGTGGGAGGGTGACCCTTCCTTGCTTTTTATCTCCGCAGCTGGCCTCGCTCTGAACCGCCTGTTGGCGCCAGGCCAAGTAAGTCCCTCTGGGGTGAAGAGAACGGGTGGAGGGGTAAGCCCATGTTGTCATGGCAGACCCGATGCCGCCCATGAGTCAGGTGGTGATTCGGGCCCAACTACATTCTCCATATCTCACTCATTCCTAGTCCAGATTGTTTTTTCAAGGAGGAACACTTTCCAAAAAGTTACTGGGTTATCACAACAACATCTGGTACATTGAAAAGAACTTGGGCCAAAGAGAATTCTTGTCTGAAATTCATCCAGACTCCAAGATGAATTAGAATATGACCAGAGATGTTCTGTCGAAGCTGCCTTTACGTTTTTGAAGATCTGCATGGAAGAAAGGAGGTGATGTTAGTATCTGAACCACAGAGAATCAGCTGCTCGAATTTTCTTCTAATGTGCAGCTTTTCCAAAGACTAGGTAAGATTTAAGTGAATTCCGACGATTTCATAATGTTTACCATGTAAATCTGTTTGAATAAGAGATTCCAGAATACACTGTGTTGTTGCAATTTCTATGCAATTTGGAAATCGCAAGCAAGAAAATTGCACAAGTGTGGCCTAGCCCTTACCCCTCTGCTCCTTATGGTTTTCTTGCAGTGCCTGATGAAAGTCCAGGAAACTGAAGAGTAAGCGCCAGTAGTGTCATCTGGTATGCCCTTCCTTGTCCTCCCTGTTTGACATCCCCACCTTATTGGATACTTGCCTTATATTAAATCCAGGGTCTTTCTAGCTATCTTGGTGCCCTAGCGTGATCAGATTGCATGAAATTGTCCTTAAAAGCAAGGTAGTGGTGGCCTAGCCCTCCAAAAGTATTGACATTAACACTTTCAGTGCCAGCACTTTCCCACATTATTGCCAATTACCCTTCATGCCAGCAGACTTCCAAGAATATTGTCATTACCCACTTTCTGCCAGCAGAAGTAATACCATTAACCCTTCAGTGCCAGCACTTTCCCACATTATTGCCATTAACCCTCAGTGCCAGCAGACTTCCACAGAATATTGTCATTACCAACTTTCAGTGCCAGCAGAGTAATACCATTACCCTTCAGTGCCAGTAGACTTTCCTACTAATAATTTAGTGCCAGCACTTCCCAGAGTATTACCATTAGCACTTGCTGTGCCAGCAGAGCATTAACTTTAAGCTGCCAGCATTGACATGACATACAGTATCTACCTGCTTTCTAATAGGAGAGTTGGGTAAAGAGAAGAAAGAGGCAGGGATAGGGATCTCCATGGCTGCTAGTCACAGGGGCCACTGTATAAAGTCTGCAGCACTTTTACCTGGCATTTTAGATCTGTTTCTCTGCATACTATTAACTGAGTCTCCTCCCCCCTCCTTCCTTCTCCTTCATTCATTTGTAACATCTGTATCCAAGTAGAGGGAGCTGAGTTCAGGCTCTCTACTCACTACAACAGTGTTTCTCAACCTTTTATCTGTGGGGACCCCTTGAAACAATTTTATTCTGGGGACCTCTACATAAAATTATGATTATATACATTATACAGTATCATTATTTTTCTTTGTCGTCATCAAATCATCAAAAACCTATCTATACATTATAAATGATAGATCTAAATACATCTCTATTGAACAAAATGCACTCTAATTCACACCAGGGTGGGAACCCTTACATTAAACATAACTTATTTTCATTTATCTCTCAGACATCAATACACCAAACACAGACTTTATACAGAACATCGATAAATATGTAGAAAAATATATCTGCATTCATCAAAAATTGTGGAACTATACAATTTCTGTCAATGTTTTGAGGACCCCCATGCAATCTCTCAGGGACCCCTAGGGTCCTCGGACTCCTGATTGAGAAACACTGCACTACAATGTTACAAATTACAGCAGCAGAACAAAGAGAGCAGATCTAACACAGCAAGTAAAAGCTGACAGGGAGATGGTAGGGAGAACACTGGGCAACCCTGGTTTAACATAGGGCCCTAGCTCTTTGCCTGACTACATCAATAACATTTACAGAAAAAGTAAACCATGGATTAATCAATTACTGTTTTTGAGAGGTTTTTGATTGAAGGAGAATGTCTTGGAATGATTGGCCACAGATTCTGCCAGCTACAATAGGAAATATAAAAGGGATGATGGATGGAAAAAAATACCGTAAAACGCAAGTTAGTTTAGTCATTTCCTGGAAATATTCAAACACTAACATGTCACCGAAACAATCCAACCTTTGCTTCATACTAACGTCCATTAAGCAGATATAATGCAGAATTTTTTTATAGTGCAGTTACCATTTAAATATAAAAAGGACACACTGAAACTGTATTCTCCCTTAACAGTCACCGTGTAGCCATTAGTTCGTATTGTACAGTGCAATCTTGCTTTATCTTTGACTCCCACCTTACAGCTCGGATCTTTCTGCAGATCTGTGGAGAGATGGGGGCTAATTTTCCTCTCTTACTAGAGATGGCCGACTCACTGAAATCAGTTCCACTTCCTGTTTTTTTCATTCTGCGTAGTGTTTTCAAGAATTTTCTGAATTTCTTTCAATTTCGTAAATTTGAAAATTCTAGAAATTTCCCAAAATATTATTATTATTATTATTGTGGATGTATATAGAGCACATCTTCTGTAGCTCTTTACAATTACATTATTATTAATTATGCATTTACATCAAGCCCTGCCCCAGGAGAGCTTACAATCTAAGCACATTTATTTGACACATTCAACCTATCAGTGTGTCTTAGAGTGCCCGGAGGAAACCCACACAATCACGGGGAGAACATACAAACTCCTTGCAGATGTGTTCATGGGTGGAATCGAACTCAAGACTTCAGCACTACAAGGCATCAGTGCTAACCACTGATACAACCCGTGGTTCGGACAAATCCGAAAAAGTCAGAAATCTACAAAGTCCAAGTTCCACCGAATTAGTGAAATCTGCTTCGTAACCAGGTTCTGGTTCAGATTCGGGTCCATCTCTACTTCTACAATGATGATTACTTTTCTAAGGATGGAAACAAACGGAAGCAGGAAGTAACACGTTCTAGATGTTGCCCATCTAGACAGTAAGGACCCATGACACAGTACAAGAGGTGACAACATGAGTTCTACTGTATACATAATAGCCACATGAAGAGTATAGATTATATTTATGTTTTGCTGAATTAAGGCAATGTGCCTTTTCAGCAACAGCACTTGAATTAGTCTATATTCATAAGCCACGAAGAAATGGTTTGCCTACACAATAATCCATGCTTTGATAAGGAACAGAAATACTAACTGATAAAATAGGCTTGACCTTTATCCTCACGATTCAGAGAACACTATTATGAGTTTTGTTAGTACAGCCTTCTTTAGAGGATGGAACACACTAATCAGTCACAGATGGAATAAAGAGGTTATTTAAACATCAGTTCCTTGGTAGAAGTCACAATAGCCTTAAATGATAATACTCAAGGTCGAGAGGGACCATAATCTGTTCCTAGATAGATAAAGAAGTGAAATATGAAAAGGCAGGAGATTAACAACGGAGATTTCAAAGTGATTTAGAAACTTTAGATTTTTTTATGACGAAAATACAAAATGTGTTAGAATGTTATTGGTGTATTTACCATGTTCTTTGGCCACAAATTAACAGTAATTACAGTGGACTGTGTCTTCATCCTTAACTTCCCACATATAAGGGATGTATTCTCGATGGCGGATCCGATGGTAATGATAGTGCTTTAGCATGTATAGAGCTTTAGAGGCCGACAAATGCTCACTGCTGGCATTGGGAATGTTCAAAATGCCAAAAATTCCCTTGGCCACGGTCGTATCACAGTTCTAAAGTATAGGGAGTTTGCTGCGGCTGAGGAAATCTGCAGTCCCGAATGTTCTCCCCAAAACTTAACATAGGGAGAATGATTGGGATTGTGAGTAGCGGGATCATTAGAAAATGACAGAATGAAAGAGTGGGCATGTGTGTACCTAGCTGAAACACTGCTCATTAGATTGCTGGGGAAAGATCTGTAGGGAATTGTCTCTAAAGTGGCTGCAGGGGGGATTCTCCCCCTGGGAAGATGAAAAGTTACCTATAAATTAGTACATGACCTTATAACAGAGATTTTTGCAGAACTTATGAAAGTAGGAAAATCCATTTTAAATCCAATTGAAATTTTAAATTTTAGAATTGTCTATTGTGATTCTTGTGTATGGCAATTTTCTATCAGAATTTTCATTTTCGAATGCAAATTTTCTAATATTCAATTTTTTATGAAAAGTTCAGAAGATTTAAAAAAATCTGTTATAATCCGTGGATAAGCCTGCAGTTTCAAAATCGAAACCCCGGGACTCAGCCGTGTACACTGCATCTTAGGATAAAGGACATACCTTTGAAGATTGAATGTTAACATATTGGCAAAGGAAAGTGCTGGTTCAAGAGAGGTGTCAAGGAGGCCATTTGTGTGAAAATAAAGAAACCAAGCCTAAATAGAGGTGGGGGGGTTGGACACCAACTGTCTGCCATGTACAATGCTGTTTTGACACCTACTCTGGCATTCCTATAACACCTCTGACAGTGGGATGACTAGCGAAACGTCTTCAAGAACTAAACTTCAAGTCCAGTTGATCTAATTGAATACAACAGATAAACAATGTGTCCTATTAATAAAATAGAGAAAATTCACCTTTGAGTTTTACACTATTTATCATATATCCTTAATTAAAATAGAGAAAATTCACCTGGATGAGTTTTACACTATTATCATATCCTATTAATAAAATAGAGACAATTCCCCTGGGTGAGTTTTTACACTATTTATCATATCCTATTAATAAAATAGAGACAATTCACCTGGGTGAGTTTTACATTATTTCATATCCTATTTATAAAATAGAGAAAATTCACCTTTTGAGTTTTACACTATTTATCATATCCTATTAATAAAATAGGACAATTCACCTGGGTGCGTTTTACAACTATTTGTCATATCCTATTAATAAAATAGAGAAAATTCACCTGGGTGGGTTTTACACTATTTATCAGTCCTATTAATAAAATAAAGAAATTCAGCTGGGTGAGTTTTACAACTATTTATCATATCCTATTAATAAATAGAGAAAATTCACCTGGGTGAGTTTTACACTATTATCATATCCTATTAATAAAATAGAGACAATTCACCTGGGTGAGTTTTACACTATTTATCATATCCTATTAATAAAATAGAGAAAATTCCCCTGGGTGAGTTTTACACTATTTATCATATCCTATTAATAAATAGAGAAAATTCACCTGGATGAGTTTTACACTATTTATCATATCCTATTAATAAAAAGAGAAAATTCACCTGGGTGAGTTTTACACTTTTATTATATTCCTATTAATAAATAGAGAAAATTCCCCTGGGTGAGTTTTACACTATTTATCATATCCTATTAATAAATAGAGAAAATTCACCTGGGTGAGTTTTACACTATTTATCATATCCTATTAATAAAATAGAGAAAATTCACCTGGGTGAGTTTTACGCTATTTATCATATCCTATTAATAAAATAGAGAAATTCACCTGGGTGAGTTTTACACTATTTATCATATCCTATTAATAAATAGAGAAAATTCACCTGGGTGAGTTTTTACACTATTTATCATATCCTATTAATAAAATGAGAAAATTCACCTGGGTGAGTTTTACGCTATTATCATATCCTATAATAAAATAGAGAAAATTCACCTGGGTGAGTTTACACTATTATATTTTTTGATGAAAAAAAAAAAAAAACCACAGTGTTAGGCTATTTTAAATAACAAAGATAGGTGTTCAGTGTGTATTAACCAATTTGACACCAGAGAGTGTTACCTATTTACCATCATATGGCTGAACATAACTTTTCGCCACATTTCAGCATTATTGTGCTGCTTTTTGCCACCCAATTTTCACCTTTGATGAAAATTTGCCTTTTTAATAACTGATGAAAGAAAAGATGAAAGTTTAAAAAATTGTGATTAAGTCTGGCAGAAAAAAAAATAATGAAAATAATGCCCCTATATAAATATTTCTTAGACCCCCATAAATCAGGACCTTAAAAAATCCGAACTCGCAAATCGTATTACAGTAAATGCTGGAATAGTCTAACACCCCCCTGGGTACTTATTAGTATTGAGAAACACTCCACAATGTACTGACACCTTCCTGGATCCATTGCAGGTTAAATAAATGGGCACTTATGCGTTTTCGCACCCCAGGCTATTTTGAAAGGCTGAACTCAATGCAATAAAAACACTTATAAAAATTTTTATAAATATGATTGATCGGTTTTTATTATTCATTTTATTAAAGGCAACAAGCTTTTTATATTTGATATGCATTATTTTAGAACTTTATTTTAGAACTTTTTAAACCTTCTCCGGGTTTTCACAATCATGTAAATTCGAATTCCGGTTAAGTATTCCTTCGGGTAAGGACATGGAGTGACATGGGGGAAAACTAGAAACAGGAAGCAAGGATGGAATTCTGGGTAAATATTCCTCTTTTCATGCAGAACGAGGGTTTTAATCGTTAGGTATTTGAAGACATCCGCTCTCAGAAAACCAGAGGAATCATGGAAAAAAAAAAAAAACTGGTTTGTCTCCAGCAGTTTTTACAAAACAAGGAACATATTTTAACTCTTCATCAAAGACAGTGCAGCTCAGAGTGAGTTATATAGCCAATGTGTACTGGGCCTCTCTAGGAATGCCAACATTCTTGCATTTCCCAGCATGCCTAGCTGTCCACTATGGAAGACGTACGTAGATCTGATGTTGTGGGTCTGGATCTTTATATAATTAGAACTATATGTGTGTCTATAGACATGAATCTCATAGGAGAATGAGGTTGTCCTTCCACCCTTTACATTATGCTCCCTTTAAATCCCAGACCTTATCATATTAATACATTATTATAGTAAGACTTTTATATATACAATCATTATATAAGACCTTTACAATATGAATACATTATATAAGCCTGTTATAATATAATACATTATTATAATAAGCTTTTATTACATTAGAAATAAATCAGTGATAATTGGCATAGTGAGGTCCACCATGCACCCTTTACTGTATGAAACTAAAGTTCCCTTTAACTTTCAGTTTTCCTTCTTGTATGCTGACTGGTGGAAATAAAGACAAAGAGTGTAGATGCGCGGACTCCTATGGTGTAAGGTACCAGATCAGATGAAACAAAGGGCCATATTTATAAAGGCTAACGATCGGTATCGTAAATTTACGATTGTTAAATCGATCGGAGATTAATGATCGGTTATAACGATTGTAAATTTACGATAACGAAATCATAGATTTACGATCCCATAGAATACCATTGCAGTAGTTTACTACACACACGGTATTCTCGATCGAATGTTCGTTAATGAATGAACATTCGTCGGAAATGTACGATCCTACATGTACGACCGCGATTGTAAATTAACTAACCAGCGATATCGCTAGAAAGCGATACCCCAGCTTATAATATGGCCCAAAAGCTTCTAAATAAAAGTCTCAAGCTAGGTACACACATGAAAAATTGGTTGGGGAAACGATGATTTCAGACTATTCGGGACGAATTGCACCAATATATTCGTGTTAATGGTGCATGAACGATGATGTCATAACGAAGTCCAATACCGATGTTGTAATGTCGCTCGTTCCTGATGGAAAATTTTGATCTTTTGCTAGTGTCAACCGACCATATGGGTGATGTGTGTACATGCTCGTTGGCAATATTTGTTGTTCAGTACATAGAGCATGCGTGGGTTTTGACAGTTCGTATTGACATAATTCACATTTCCGTTCATTTGCTTATACGTTCGTATTTCCATTCGTAACTCCCGAATGGAATATTTTTTAACCATCCTCGTCTGGTTATACAAACTAATCAAAACTAATGAAAAAAAAACATTGTAAACATTTTGTGTCTTGACGTTATTCAAAGTGTTTTGTAAAAGCTCCAGACTACACAAGACAACATTTAAACACTTTTTCACTTTTCTCTTGAATACTGGAGGTGAATGCAATGTTTTCCCTTTGTTTCAAATGAGTATTCTGTGGTAGACAGCAGACTAACTGAGTCTACACTGTAGACTCTTTATTCAAATCCACCCCGTCTGTAACTACAGAACGGGACCTCATATCCTCTTGTGGTAAAGGGTTTTTTTGCACTTCTATTTATATAATATAAATAAGATAATTAACAGTGTCGTACTAGTAAAATTGCTACTGTGTGTACAACAAACCATGATCGATATGGTCGTTGGATTGCGCTGTAAACGATCCAATCGTTTAACGATCTAACCAAATCTTTCATGTGTGTAACCTAGCTTTAAGGATGAGATTGAATGAGAACTATAAGGACTCATTGTCCATTAATAATCCATTTAACTTTCTAAGGGTGCCCATAGACATGCAAACTCACAATCAGATTCCGATATTATACATTATATGGAACGGTAGTCCTCAATATGAAAATGTTCTGTTCGGCCCGCATAGGCCTAATGGTGACGGCAATGGCTCTTGGATCAAACCTTCTTATTTGCAATCCAAGGGATTTACTGAATATCGGTAATGTGGACAGCAGTGATTCTCATACAAAGGGCCATCATTGCAAGGTAGGAAACTCCATCTCTACAGCAAACCTTCCACTTACCTCCTAGTGGTGTAACTAGAAATCACAGGAACCGCCAGCAAAACTATAATGGCCCCCTACCTGCTTTATCTACAGTGATTGTCTGGGACAGGCTGTCATAAGAAAAGCAAGTAGTTGGCTCCCCCATGGCCCCCTCTTCGGCTGTAGTGGCTTTTCCCATGTATATTTAGTATATTGTAGAGCATTTCATCCAGGAAAAAAACAACTATACTTCTCTGTTTCCCATATGCTAAAGGTTCATCACACGTGCCAATGGGGGCGATCTGCGCTGCGATGCACCATGTGTATGCCCGGATGTTTTACCCACAATCATGCCGTGTAGGGCATTGTCAGCCGAAACGGGCGCTCAATTGGGGCTCGTTGATGATCGCTCTGTTGGATGGGGTAAGAGCCCTGACCAAACACCCGTTTCGGCTGAAAAAGCGCCCATACACGGTACGATTAACAGCCCAAACGGCCATACATACACATTGTGCATTGTGGGTCGGTCTCCACAATATCACGTGTGTATTAGGGAAATTTGCTGTATTTGCACTGCTTGATCTTTGTTTAGGGATCACTAGGAGTAGGAAAAATTATTTCAACGTTAGCACCAAATTCTCTCGTAAATAAAATATCATTTATAATAGAAACTTCCCTTAACATGTGGAACACCCCTACACTTAGTGACCATTATAACCCCCCTACACTTACTGACCATTATAACCCCCCCTACACTTAGTGACCATTATACCATATACCAACCCCCCCTACACTTAGACCATTATAACCCCCCCACCTACACTATGACCATATAACCCCCCTACACTTACTGACCATTATAACCCCCCCTACACTTACTGACCATTATAAACCCCCCTACACTTACTGACCATTATAACCCCCCCCTACACTTAGTGACCATTATAACCTCCCCCTACACTTAGTGACCATTATAACCCCCCCTACACTTAGTGACCATTATAACCCCCCTACACTTAGTGACCATTATAACCCCTTACACTTACTGACCATTTAAACCCCCCCTACACTTAGTGACCATTATAACCCCCCCTACACTTAGTGACCATTATAACCCCCCCTACACTTAGTGACCATTATAACCCCCCCCTACACTTAGTGTCATTATAACCCCCCCTACACTTAGTGACCATTATACCCCCCCTAAACTTATGGACCATTATAACCCCCCCTACACTTAGTGACCATTATAACCCCCCTACACTTAGTGACATTATACCCCCCTTACACTTAGTGACCATATAATATTATTATCCACTCCAGCACCACACCCAGTTCTAGATAATAATATGGAACCTACTGGGACAATTCCCAATATCCGCTGATTGGATTCCTAGTGTTTTTCAATACCAGAAAATTTGTGTTTTGTTCTGACCCACATTGTTACCTGTGATTTATAGAAAGTGTGCAGGAAGTATAACACATGTATAAAGGACAACTAAAGTCAAACTATAAACAAGTTCAGGGGATCCGAAATACTTAAAAAAATAACTCATATTACTAATTCAAAATCAATTTTACTCTCACTGCGCATTATTTTCGAGCTTGTTCGCGCCTAGGTACCACGGAAATTTTACCGGATTCAATGCTCGTGTATAGGCTTTAATGGAACACTTTACTCGTAGATTCGATGTTCACGCCTAGATACCATGGACATTTTACTCGCGGATTCGATGCTTGCGTTCGCGCCTAGATACCATGTACATTTAACTCGCGGATTCGAGCTTGCGTTCGCGCCTAGATAACATGGACATTTTACTTGCGGATTTGATGCTCGCGTATAGGTTTTAATGGACACTTTACTCGCGATTCGATGCTCGCGTTCGTGCCTAGATACCATGGACATTTTACTCGCGGATTCGATGCTTCGCGTCTCGCGTATAGGCTTTAATGGACACTTTACTCGTAGATTCGATGTTCGCGCCTAGATACCATGGACATTTTACTTGCGGATTCGATGTTCACGTATAGGTTTTAATGGACACTTTACTCGTAGATTCGATGTTTGCACCTAGATACCATGTACACTTTACTCGCGGATTCGATGCTCACGTATAGGTTTTAATGGACACTTTACTCGTAGATTCGAAGCTCGCGCCTAGATACCATGGACATTTTACTCGCGGATTCGATGCTCACGTTCGTGCCTAGATACCATGGACATTTTACTTGCGGATTCGATGCTCGCGTATAGATTTTAATGGACCCTCTACTCGCGGATTCGATGCTCGCGTATAGGTATAATAGGCATTTTACTCGCACATTCGAACGGTCAAACATTCGATATTTATCGAAATTCTGAAAATATCGAAAATCCGGGTCCGGGATAGTTCGAGAAGTCCGAATTCGTTCGAATTCGAATAGTTCGGCTCGAACTCGGGTTCGAGTTCGATTTCTAGCCCATCTCTACTGATTGGCTGCTGAAAATTAATTGCAAGCCCTGCACCGGTTACTGCATAACCTTTAAGGCAGTTAAGGCGGATTTGTTATACTGTTTATAGCAGTCGTAAAAACTATTGCTCGTGTCTGCCGTTTTTATAATGGCGACTGTGCTGGCCATGCATGGTGTATAGTATATGAGGTGGTATCAGAAAGCACTATTGCCATCGTAAAAATGTCCGCCACGTTTTTATAACTGCAGCATCAATTGTTTCTTTTCTTTGCAAGAAGATGTGAACGAAGTGTTAAGTTACAACATTAGGACATCCTTGTTAATGACCCCCTAAATCTGTAGCAGACGTGCCTGGGTCCCATGTCTGTGGGTGACACTTGCTACGTTCTGGTGACACAATATTTACGCCGTGGTTGTTTTTACGGCTCCATCCTGCAGACTGTGTGGCCGTCTATGATTTTATTTTCAGTTGTAAACCCAATGAAGCGTTTCTGTGGTAAGAATTTGTAATTACGTCTTTAGTCTCAGCCCCGAGGATACTCAGAGAACAAGATGCTGGGGGGGGGGGGGGGGGATGTTAGTTCACAACTTGGAGCCAAATGTAACACGGTTCTCATGAATACTCCCGGAAGACGGACAGAGGGGAAAATCCTTAGCGGAGAGTTTGTGATTCGCCAGAAGACAAGAGGCCAACGAGGCAAAGAGAAGTCATCGGACCGGCACAAGGCAAGTAGAATGGAGAATATAAGGGAGAACAGTGTGATGTGTATGTACTTGCATGGAATGTGCCCCTGGAATGTCTCATTATGATCTGGGACAGGGAGGAAGAATTTTACTGTCAGATCTGGGAAAAGCTGCAAGGACATAGACGGTGATAGCAGATTTGTAACTACTTAGGGGCTGATTCAATAAAAATAAGGTTTGCCCGTACTATAAATCTGCACCAGTTGCAGTAACCCCGAAAAACGTTAGCATCTAATTGGTTGCTATGAATTAATATCACATGCAAGCTTTGCATGTCTCCGTTAGCATGTAATATGTTCTGTGTTTATGGTGTCGGTACATTGCGATGGATCGAGATGATTTGTCAGGGGAATCGGCTTGTCATAGAGTCAGGAAACTACAAACTATACAATGTTCTGGGAAGGGTTTTTGTAACTTCATATCATACAAGGCCCTCTATTTTTACTATTGTTTTAAAGGAACACTAAAGCTAAAATGTAAATCGGTCCGAATGCATCCTGTAATTTCTCTCGGATAGACTAGCAGTAGTTAAAGGGACACCAAGGGCTAGACCACACTAGGCGTTTGCGCATGCGTTTTGTGTTCGTGGAAATTCCCATCCGATTGAGCATCCATTCGCTTTTTGGTAACGCATGCGTTCACCATTTTTGGTGCGTTAACGCATGCGTTTCCATAACGGAATATGGCAAAATTGCACGCGCAAAACACAGGCGCAAAATGTGGCCTCAGCCTAAACCGGGAATTATAGGTACTTAAAATATGTTTCTATTATTCACAGGGGGATGAGAAGGCTTATTCCCACCTCCCTGTGAATAACAGAATGCCCGGGTGACACTGCCGAACTTACCTTACCGCTGCTCCACTCACAGCTGCTCCTTAGCTGTCAGCCGCGTTGTCCCGATCGTGCACCTATCTCTTGTATTGGTGCGCAGATAGCTTGGTCGGGACAGTGTCCCACGGGCGTTCTATTATTCACAGGGAGGTGGGAATAAGTGTTCTCACCTCCCTGTGAATAATAGAAACAGATGGAATGTACTTAGCAGAGTACATAAAATCTGTTTATGGTCCCTTTAAACTTAATCGGTAGTCTGTCTGATGGGAATTAGATCAGTTGGATCTAAATATTGTCCCATGCCTACACAACAACTAGCAGATAGCTGTCACCAGGATTGCCAGGCACCCCTATTTGTCCTGCAGTCAGAGCAAAAATCCCGTCCAAACACCAGCCCTGGCAGCTCTGTCCCTGGAACACCCCTAATCCCGCCTCCAAAAATTCAAGGGGTAAAAGTTACAGCTATTCTTTAATTAACAAATATGCAGGGAGATTCAATAAAAGTTTTTATCATTAAAAATGGTGCTAATTTTGCCTCAACCAGTCAGATCTTATGTAACATTTGAAAGCTAACATCTGATTGGTTGGGGCAAAATTAGCACCATTTTTAACAATAAGAACTTTTATTGAATAACCCTGATAATATTCATATAGGGTCATTTGTTTTTAACTAAAGATTTCTTTAAAATATGACAAACATTGTGACAATAATGTGACCTAAAAACAGGTGACAAAGAAACG
The DNA here is from genome assembly GCA_019447015.1 of Hymenochirus boettgeri. Taxonomy (NCBI): domain Eukaryota; kingdom Metazoa; phylum Chordata; class Amphibia; order Anura; family Pipidae; genus Hymenochirus; species Hymenochirus boettgeri. The sequence continues at coordinate 24,451,890 of CM033477.1, forward strand.
GGGCTCATTTACAGAGGAGCGCTGGGTTAGTGCAACTTTAGCTCCATCTTTGCACTGGTTGCGCAGGTTTCATAAAAGACACCCACGTAGCTTTGCACTACATTTAGCTCAAGATTTTAATGCCAGCAAATAACTGGCATTAGCGTGGGGAGATTTACCCGGAGCGAATGCTAACAAAAATGGTGCAATTGTGAGTGTTGCTCCTCCCCCTTGCTCCTTCACTGCTTGTAACACCTTTAGGCTGGCCAAATTCTCATATGGCACCAGGTCCTCTTAATTGATGTCACTCGTTAGAGAGAACTACTATATTGGAAACAAGAATATTAATCAATGTCAATGAGCATCATTGGTCAAACTGTGTTAAAAGTGTGCAGTAGTACTTAAAGTCTAATACATACATAAAGTATAAACATTGCACTTTAGGACTATGTAAAAATATGTTATTATTACCATGTACTTCTCTTTTAAGAAAAAATGTTCAATCTGCACCTTGGGAATTTGTACTTTAGCAACAGCTGAATTGCCAAAGGGAGTAAAGACGCTACAGGCATGTTAGTCGGAGGGGGGCTTCCTCCTCATCTGCAGCAAATTATAAAGAAACAAAATCTTCAGCATTAAACTCACACTATCTCTTCGGATGATTATCCAACTTACGGTACCACTGAATGGGCTGTACCACATTTAAACGTGGGGAGATATGTGGGAAGGTGCAATAAGCAAAATTACAAGATATCAAAATCAGATCTCATACCCACTAAGGATTATTTTTTGGATTGCAGAACTTTTGCCAGATTTTTTCGATTCTGACATGAACCCTCGATTCTGAATGTGGGAGAAATATCAAACAAGCGAGCCTTCGATTTCAAATAAATGAAAATTATAGAAACTAAATGCGGAAACTCGAAAATAGCTCGTGCGTGAAGAAAGTTAGTGTTTTTTAGTTTTGTTTATAGGTACACGGTATGGGGATCAATCGGCCGTGCACCCACATATGCAATAAATCGTATATTAGATGGAGACGATACTGACCAATGGAAATTTGTTGCCTGGGAGGACCAACAGTGATGCCGACAGCGTATGTTCTTGTGTCGTTTTCTGTTGTTTTTGGCCTTCATAATTTGCCAGTACTCTGGAAATCCTGACACATCCAATGTTATTTGTCTGGTATTGGTAAGGTGTATGGGCAATTTAATGTAGGCGATCACTCGATTCACCACTGGTTGGCAGCTCAATGGTCAGATCTCTTCCCCAATTAAGTAAAAGGGAGTCAAAAAATGGATAAGGGGTTGTTTGTAAAAGTTTGTGAAACGCGTGTGTACCAAGACTCATCAAAACCGTCCCAGCCAGTCCTTGAGATTTGCAATTAACAGGGCCTGGAACCCTTTAAACCTGGACTTCTGTGTTGGCTTTAGAAATTTGCTGGGGTTTTTTGTAAGAAAAAAGAATCTTTGTAGCTATAAAACCCCTCATAGGACCTAGAAACGCACATTAGACAATAGATAAAATTCCATGTTATTACAAAATGGTTCTAATATGTAGACAATAATAACCATAGTAGAGTGTTATGGATTGTTCTTAACACAACAATAGTATAAAATCATTATTGCACATAATCGCAATGTTGGAGCACAGACACTATTTATATAAACGGCAATACGCAGAGGGAAAGTGTTACACACGACACAAACCATTATTTAGTATAATCATGTAGTTAAAGCAGAAAAATGTTTTATTTGCAAAGTAAAGAAATAAACAATGTTTGTTTTTCTCCTTTGGGTTCTACTGGTCATGGAGATATAGTTGGGTTTTTATATTGAACTAAACATAGATAAACAACATATTAAAAATATAAATGGCAGATAAATGAAATGCTACAAACAGCAGGACAGAGCCTTATCTCATCTCATAGGTTCATATCTAACCTTGTTCTCCTCTATAGAGGAAATAGACAGTTCTATGTAACTGTGAAAAGATGGCCGACATCACGTCAAGCCATACAAATGCAGGAAAGGCTTGATTAACTGGATTACACATACAAATTTCTAGGAGTGATTTATTTACCATTAAAATTCAGTATAGTGTGAGGACAATTGAAGATAATCAAACCTATTTTATTGAGGTGAGGTTTTCTTTATTTTTCAATTAACTATTAAGGTGCCAAAAATTTTCTTATGGCTCACATTTTTGTTTTGGTATATAAATAAATTTAGAGTTGCACATTTGCAGGGACGCTCTTTGTGTACTAAAATAGAAAAGGGCATTTAAATAATTGAAAGTAGATGTATGTTTGCTGACGTTTAGTACAGATGACCGGCAGTTTTGTCAAAATTTCATTGTTTAAATTTTGAAAGTTTAAAATTATATTTAAAGGGCAGGTCCACCCTCAAAATTTGCCTAAGTGCTGGCCCCTCTGTATAGTTTTAAACAATCCTTACCTTACAATCCTGCTCCTTATGGTTCTCCTGCAATCCATGTCCAAATGTCCTGTTCAATGGTCTCTGACCTCTGTGATGCCTCCGGGAGGGATGCTGGCATGCACAGGGAGGGAGATCTTTCCCCCTCCCTCCCTCTGGATCCCATCTACCTAGCCTTCATCCTAGCATTAAAAGCTTTTAATGTAGAGATCCTTAGGGTTGCCCACCTTTAACTGCCATAATATTACAAAAAAAAAACTTTCCGACATTTACTTACAGCTCCTCGCTCCCGGGCCTATCTTCTTAGCCGGCAGCCGTGTCTGTGGGAGGGAGGAGGCAGATACCTTTTCCAGAAAGGAACACAATTTATCATTAAATATCTGGTTGCAAATACATGTTACAAGTTGGGGTTGCGGGCAGATAACTGACAAGTCACCAGTTTTTTTCTTTTAAGGGTGGACATGCCCTTTAAATAAACGGTGGTGCACATGTTCTCCATGATTAAATTGTATGATAGAATTGATTCAGCATCTGTCATATGCGGCTTCTATCCAAACAATTTTCTAGATATCCTATCAGGAATTTTCAACTGAATGTTAATTCATTTGGACCTTTAAAGTATTTTGGGTCCATTAACCTTACACTATGGTACTTTATATACAATTGTTTTTTTGGATGCTGTCCCTAAGCTATACTTAGGGGAATTTTAAATGTTAATAATGAGCGTGCCTTTTATTTTTTGTTTCCTTTGAAATATCTCGGATTGGCAAGTCTAATTTACATTCGCCGCATTGTCAGTAAAGTCTCATTCAATAGTCTTTTAATTGATGAGATTTCCAGAACATCCCTCCCGGGGCTATTAAATGTGATTGATTGAATAGTGTTTTGCTAGGCTTCTTTATTTGATCCTAGTAAAGAATAGGGGATGAGTCACATTCAACTGACTGATTTTTCTTTCCTCTCATTCAACAATTAAACGATCCTTAAATCTCAAAACTTTTCACAGTTCCTTTGGAATTGAAACTAGAGTCATATTCTCTAGCAGGTATAGGTCTATAGCAGGGATCTCCTACCTGGGTCTCCAGATGTTGAAAACGACAAATCCTAGCTAGAGATGTTTGAGTGTTCTGGACCCATAGAATTCAATAGGAGAAAAAACAAATCCAAAAGTTCCAAATAAACGAATAGTTCACTGCAATAGGGAACTATCCCTTTTCTACATTGATTGAAGCCCGGGAGGTTAAGGAGCTATGCCTTACCTCCTGTTCTTCAATCAATGTTTGGATAGCCAGGAACGAAGTTCTGAAAATCTGAAAAAACCTTTCACGTGATCCAGTGGGGCCGCTCTGAAATTCCCAACCACTTCCTGCCTCTGTTCTGCTATAGCGCGCATTATCGGGCATGCGCATTATAGTGTAACAGAAGCAGGAAGCAGTTGGGAACTGTCAGAGCGGCCCCACTGGATCACATGAAAGGTTAGATTTTTAGAAGTTCGTTCCTGGCTATCCATCGATTGAAGAACGGGAGTAAGGCATAGCTCCTTAACCTTCTGGGCTTCAATCGATGTAGAAAAGGAATAGTTAGCAAGTTAGTGTATATGGCTCCGGGACCTAGGAAATGGACTGGGAACACGTTCATATAACCAAAAAAAAAAATAAACTTGCTGTACACGCGCAAGCTGTTTTTCGAGGTTCTTTCAAGGGTTAGTGGAAATATGGAAAGTAGCCTCAGCAACCCTCAAAATAGCTCAGTTTTTTTTAGAAAATATGGAAAGTTCCAAGATCCAAAATTTCCAAACTGTTCTGATGGAACCTCAGAACCTGAATCGGACCCGAACTTCATGTCTACTCCTTGCATGAGGGCAGCATGGGAATGCTGGGAGTTGTCATTTTCAAAAATCTGGAGACCCAAAGGCCCAAATTTCATTAGTAAATTTTGGTGTAAACAATACCACAGCTCTCCACAACTGGGAAAATGGCTGCACGATATGCCGGGAACATGGAGACAATGATTCCTGTTTAACAAATTTTGCATGGTGATTTATCTAAAAATAGGTAGGGAAACTGGACTGTCACTCTAAGTAACTCACTGTACTTGACGTTTTATCTGCTGTAACTCAGAAGTGTTTAATTCAATTAGAAATCCTGCCCTTCCTGGTCACTGGTCTAACTGTATGGGGAGCTGAACTGCAAGTCTGATCTGGTATCATGTGGACTGCAGGAACTGCTGAGATCACTTTTCTGGAAAACATGTAAAGGGCATCAATAACCTCCTAAACCTCCCTCCCTTCACTAATAGTACCCAAGATGAGGACCTAAACCTGCAAGGCCCTCACCCCGTGGTTTGCTATATTTTCCCCAAAAGACTCCCCCAAGACGATCACTACAAGCTGGAAAACTAAAGAAAACCCAGGGGTGAGGACCTAGTAGATTAGAGGGTTAGTTAGGAGGGATTTCTGCCAAGAATCTTTCTCCTTTAAGATAGCAGTCTCGGGTGCTGGATTAGTGACATTCTCCAAATGTCCAAATTATTACAGATAGTTCACATTTAGCATCCTAGGAAACCAAAGGAATAAAATGTATTAATTAATAGGCTTGTTTACAATGGTGTAACATTCCGACATTGGTTTGCCAATATTCTGCAGTGTTCCTTCATTATTGGAATTCTGTGTATTTCTGCTGTTGCTATGTTTAATCTGTTTGATGGGTTATAGTCAGCAGATGTGGTAATGGGAAGTTCATTGAAAAGCTTTAAAAGTGGCTGGATATGTTTCTAAAACAAAAAAATATTGAGAATTGTTCGGGCCATACTTTATGAGTTCGGAACTAGTTAGATTTTCCGAACTCGCAAACTTATTTTTGATAATTATTGAAAATTCCATAATGTATCGAATGTTCAAATTCGGTAGTAGCCTTAGATTTCGGCAACCCTTGAATGTATTGTTCGATAACCCTCAAATGTAATGCTCGATTTTTGATAACCCTCTAATGTAGCCTTCGAATTCGGTAACCCTCTAATGTAGCCTTCGAATTCGGTAACCCTCGAATGTAGCCTTCGAATTCGGTAGTGCATGTTCCCCAGACCATTTTCCAGGTGCCAAAGCCATTTACAGTAAGTTACCATTGTTAGTTTAGCTGTAATAAACCCAGCCTTTTCAAACTATCACTCTCCCATTGACTTGAATGGGTCCGAATTCGAACTTTCGAACTTTTACTGAAGGATTTCTCAGACTTTCCAACTTTCCGGGCCTTTGATAATTATTGAACGTTCGTTGATGCGGTTTTCGAGAATTATCGCATTTACGAGCCGATCTCTAACCCTTGAATGTGTCATTCGCTAACTCTCGAAAGTATTATTCTTTTTCGCTGACCCTCGAAAGTATCGTTCGGTAACCCTCTAATTGGCCGTAACCATCTAATGTAGCTTACGCAAAACCCGGCAATTGCCTGATAGTGTTTAGGAAGTGTTTTAACAAGTTTTGGTGATAGTGCCATGTTCCCCAGACCATTTCCCAGGTGCCACAGCCATTTACAGTAAGTTATCATTGTTAGTTTAGCTGTAATAAACCCAGCCTTTTCAAACTATCACTCTCCCATTGACTTGAATGGCTCCAAATTCGAACTTTTAAACTTTTACTGAAGGATTTCTCGGACTTTCGAACTTTCAACAGTAAGTTGATCCAGGAATAGTGGCTTCTGTGAAACCACTGGCAGAATGAAACTAGCCAGTTACCGCAATAACTTGTGGTATTGGGCAAACCCCACACTACCCAATGCAATATCAGGTTATCATAGACTTAACACTTCTGTTCTGGGCATCCAATATAATAATCAAAACATTATGTTTTGCTCTACAATGTGGCAAACCGCAATCCTTACCATACCACAATGAAGTAAAAATGATTACAGATCTGTGGGAACAAGGTAAGTTGGAGCAAGACTTTAGTGTTTTTGCATCTTCCCAATGGAACTCTGGTTGGCTCTGTGTTTTCTCAGTGCCATTGTGGGGGCAGACCCTTGTTTACAAGGTTTAGCTCCCGAGCGCAATCTAATTGTAAAATATGGCAGAGGTCCAAAATTGGAACAAAATACTAAAGCACATGAAAGGGGTTCAGCATAGAGACTGTGCCTGCAGCTATGTTCATTCAAAGAGCAAGAATTGGTCTTAATAGTTTGGCTTAGAACTTGAACACGTGTTTTTTCAGTGTGTTGGAGACAGACAAGATACAGATCTGAACATGCTCAGTAAGTTTTATTGCCCAAATTTTTTAAAACCTATTAAAATCTATAGAGGCAAAAGTTTGACATTTATATCATTTAAACAGCGTTTAAAGGCAACTTAGCCAAATAAAATTTGTACAAATTACATAGGAAGCTGGGAAATTACCCAGTAACGTACCAGTGGACAAAATATTCTGAAAATGTATTAAAAAGCAGTATGGCAGCTCTCACTAATACATATAGAATATACTTGCAAATATTCACATTAGTAATGATCTATAGCTCTCTATGTACATGTTTTCCCATCATTGTTTATGATTATAGGATAACATTTTAGCAGCTCCTACTAATACAATTAAATACAAATACTGTATACACATTAAGAATGGTCTATGTGTTATACCATTGCCCTCTAAAGGCAACGTTTGGCAGATTTTGCTCATATGTACAGTACTGCGACTTCTTATTTTATATCTTTTAATAGTGTTCAAATGTGCCTATACGCATTTTAGTGATGTCACTATGACATCATAATTTTGCATAGATTTGGATTTTGACCCAAAAAAGCATTGCACTTGGTGTAACATCTTTTTCTACATCTTTTAATAGTGTTTAAATAGTTTTATATGTGTCTAGGTGCATTATTAGTGATGTCACTATGATATCAAAATCAGAACGTGGAAAGACATTGCACTTAGTGTAATTTCTTATTTCATTTCTTTTAATAGTGTTCAAATGGACTTGGGTGCATTTTTTAGTAATCTCACTATAACATAACATAATTTTGAACATACATTTATTTTAACCCTAAATTATTCTTATTACAATTCTTATTACATCAGATATTATTTAACATTTAAAAGCTAACATCTGATTAGCACCTTTTTTAACAATAAGAACATTTATTGAATCTCCCTGTTAATCTTGTAATAGTGTTCAAAATGTATGCATTTTTTATATCACTATGACATGATATAATTTTGTAAAGATTTGAAATTTGCATTAAAAAAGCATTGCACACGGTGCAACTTCTTATTCTATACCTTTTAATAGTGTTTAAATGTGTCTTGTTGAATATCTTTTGTGATGGCCCTATGACATCAGCATAATATCATAATTTTGCACAGATTTGGATTTTGACCTAAAGCATTGCACTTGGTGTGACTTATTATTCTACATTTTTTAAAAGTTTTCAATTGGGTCTTGGTGCAATTTTGTGATGTCACTATGACATCAGCACAACATAATAATTTTGCACAGATTTGGATTTTGACCCAAAAAAGCATTGCACTTGGTGGGACTTCTTATTTTATATCTTTTACTAGTGCTCAAATGGGTCTGGGTGCATTTTTTAGTGATGTCGCTATGACATAAGCATGACATTATAATTTTGTACAGAATTAAATTTTAAACCAAAAAAGCATTACACTTTGTGCAACTTCTTATTCTGCATCTTTTAATAATGTTCAAAATGTATCTGGGTTAATTTTTTTGTGATGTCACTATGACATTAGCATGATATCATAATTTTGCACAGATTTGGATTTTGACCAAAAAAAGTATTGCACTTAGTGCAACTTCTTATTCTGCATCTTTTTATAGTGTTCAAAATGTATCTGGGTTAATTTTTTTGTGACGTCACTATGACATCAGCATGACATCATCATTTTTCACAGATTTGGATTCTGACCCAAAAAGCATTGCACTTGGTGTGACTTCTTTTTCTATACCCCTTAATAAAGTTCAAATGTGTCTGAGTGCATTTATTTGTGATGTCACTATGACATATCTGCATGAAACAATCACTTTGCACAAATTAAAATTTTTACCCTAAAAAGCATTGCTTTTGGTGCAACTTTTTAAGCTTTATTGTGTTTGTATTAATGTGTTTGATGTGTCATGGTGGGATTTTAACTTTTGTACAAAATTTAATTTTGACCTAAAAAAGCATTGCACTTGGTGCAACTTCTTATTTTATTAGTGTTCAAATGTTTCTATGTGCATTTTAGTGATCACTATAACATGAGCATGACATCATAATTTTATACAGATTTGGATTTTGACCCAAAAAAGCATTGCACTTGATTTGACTTCTTTTTCTATATCTTTTAATCATGTTTAAATGTGTCTGGGTGCATTTTTTAGTGATGTCACTATGACATCAACATGACATCATAATTTTGCACGGGTTTGGATTTTGAACCAGAAAGGCATTGCACTTACAGTATAAACTAAAATATATACTATATATGTAAGAATGAATGTTGTTGTTTTTTTTTAAATGGAGAAGTAAAGTACCGTATAGTGCTATTGCAGCCAATTGAACAATTCCATGTGGATACCAGTGCTATTGCCTAAAAATGTGAACTAATAAGTCCTGAAAAGGACTTTTGCATTAGAAATGCAAAGTAGGGCTGGGCCACACTAGAGTGTTTTAAAGTGCGATCCGAATGCGCGTTACACTATTGGTGAGAAATTGGTCTGGCCACACAACAGGGAGATATAATAAAAGTTCTAATCATTAGAAATGGTGCTAATTTTTCCCAAACCAATCAGATATTATTTACCATTTGAAAGCTAACATCTGATTGGTTGGGCCAAATTTAGCACCATTTATAATTATAAGCACTTTTATTACATCTCCCTGTAGGTTTGTCACTACCGATGGATCCATACGGACCACTGAATATTCAATAGTTCCGACGTAGTCCTCAAAATTTTTAATTTTAAACCAGGAATACCACTATACTTGACCAATCAGCTTTCCTGATTGATTCAAGCAAACAAATAGACTAGGGTGCACACTGTAACACGGTGATTCCTTTATTAGAGCATCACAAACACAACATTCCGGGAACGCCTTGTCCCCTTCGTAGTGTTACAGTGTGCACCCTAGTCTATCTGTTTTCTTGTGCTATAGCTGGTCCATGGTAGAGGACTGACTAGAGTAGCACCTTTATTATTTTGGCTAGTAGCTATAGAGCGTGCTTAGGTTCCAATCTTTTTCTTCTCTGATTGATTCCCCTAATGACTAGGGATGGCCGGTTCGCGGATCCGAACCTGGATCCGCCGCGGATTTATCACGTATTTTCCGTGGATTTTTCCGTATTTTCTGCCTTCCGAACCGCGGATTTCTCGTGTTTTCTCGAAAATTCGCGGATCCTCGAGCGGACCGGATTTTGAGAAGTTCGGACATCTCTACTAACGACGTCCTGGATATTATAGCCACCATATAGACACACATAGACAGGAGTTTTCAATGTCATTTTTTGATTTTTCCAATCAATGTTAATTTTCTAATATTGGATTTCTCAATGAAGCTTCAGAGTTTTGATCATTTCCAAAAATCCATTAGATCTGCGGATTTCAAAACCAGGTTTGTTTCGAAAACGGGATTCATCACTATTAGCCACAAAACAACTACAAGGTGAAAATTGTTTTGTCTCTCATAAATATGTCCCTTCTCCAACACCACAAAGAAAGGAATTCTCCTGATTTGTCCTACCCAATAGAAATTATGCTGCCATCTTAATCAACAAAGGACCAATGGCTCTATGAGGGTGAGCATCCTATTGGCCAAAAATCTTATTGCATAGCAGTGGGGCCAGGGCCGGTGTTGTGCATTATATTAGAGGATCCCTGCACAATACATTTGACATTATAACATTTTTTTATTGGGAATAATGTAGGTTTCCACTAGCTACAGATTCCTTGCAGTGTTTTTTTAAGTGAAAGGACATGGGTAGTGTAGTTCTCTGTAAAATAACTTTCCATTTAATAGCTGTATGCTACAGCCCATGTAGCTTGGCACATAGAAAATACTAAAATCCTATTTAATTAGCATTAATTGATTACTTTTATACTTGACCATTTCCGGGGTCCAGTCTAATTGTCCTCTCATGGGAGTCAGGGGGTCCACACCAGAGGCAATTTTCTTTGTCTATCGTTTTCATAGCAGTGATTCTAAACTCCTACATGAGGTTGGATACCAGCGGATAACTGTGGGTTACTCAATTTGCAGGTCGGGTTCAGGTAAACCTCAGTGAGTTTGACTGGGTTGTGGATCAGGTAGAAAGCGGCAGGTCAGTTTGCGGGACTGACTAGCGGGTCGAATGCAGTTATGAAACCCACCAGCAGCGGGTCGAGCAGGTGTCAAGTGCAGGCTAATGGTTTTGCAGGTGCAGGCTGGGACTGAAAAAATAGATCTATGCAGGACTCCATCTCCTTTCTGCACACCCACTGAAATGAGAGACCTCTTGTGATTTAATTAAAAGACCTCACACACATGTGTATTTTAATATTTATGTTCTTTTTGACATTGATTTTAGTTAAGCTCGGGAGGTCAGTGATGGATTTCCCAGCGCTCATCTTCTTCTCCTTCATTGTTTCTGTTGACGTCTTAGCCCAAAGAACATATCTGTGGCAGGAGGTTGGGAGCCCTTCTTGCGTCCGTTGTTGTGAAACTTCAGAGCAGCCCAGTCCCAATCCAACCAAGAGTAGGGTGAAGCAATATGTCATCTACCCAGCCCCAAAATTCCAGCCAAAGATAGATGTCACCATCTTGAAAGGTAAGCCGTAGTCCCACAGGGGAAAATAACCACAAATTAGAGATTATTACATGGGATGTGAAAACTTTAAATTACTTGAATTGAAGCAGTGGCAATTATCTATTTTTCTTCAAGAAAGAGCCACTCAACTCATAGCCTCCTGCTTGAAGTAAAATGCCTCACATAGGTCAATACAGAAGGTGGCAGAGAAATTGTTTAGAGCAGTGTTGGAACAAGACAGGGGTAGACAACTCAGGACTTCAGGAATGGTGTGGAGGACAAAAAGCAGAAAGGTGATGGAGCATTTTTGTTTACGAAGTGCTTAGGGCATATATAATCTGAGTAGGAAGATAAGTCTTAAGGTGCCCATACATCTATGATTTACTCACCCGACCGAGCGCTCACGCGATGTTCCTTCGATCCTACCGGAACCGCTTCTCCCGATCTACATTCGACCGACATGCGATCGCAAAATCCCATTCATTTTGCGATCGCAGTCGGTCAAATGTAGATCGGGAGAAGCGTTTCGGCAGGATCGAAGGAACATCGCGTGAGCGCCAGTCGGGTAAGTAAAATCTTATAGATGTATGGGCACCTTTAGAGAGAAATAATTGAGGGCATTGCTTTTAAAGGGGCATGTCCAACCCCCATGCACAATTCTAATGTTACCCTCACAATCCTCCAGACCTGAAGACAGCAATACTTACCTGACAGACGTTTCTAAAGCCCAATACTTAGTCTGTATGAAGATAGACATGCCTTTAATTATTTTCAAATGTATGTTCTTTTGAAATTTGTAATAGACTGCACAGTTACTTTTTTTACCTTTTTTATTATTAGAAGACAAACCACTAATGTATGGTGATTTATATTTATAAAAGGTGAGCAAGGTGAAAAGGGTGAAATTGGACAAACAGGGATGTCTGGAAGTGACGGCGAGGTGGGACCACATGGACATTTAGGTCAAAAAGGTCAAAAAGGTCACAGAGGACCTCCAGGTAATTCCTGCAAAAACCAGCACGCCGCGTTTTCTGTGGCTCGTCGGAAATCTCTGCACAGCAACGATTATTTTCAGCCTGTTATATTTGATACGGTGTTTGTGAACCTTTACGAACATTTCAACATGTTCTCGGGTATATTTTTCTGCTACACTCCTGGAATTTATTTCTTTAACCTCAACATACACACATGGAACCTCAAGGAGACCTATCTGCACATCATGAAGAATGACCAAGAGACGGCCATCTTGTATGCCCAGCCCAGTGACCGCAGCATTATGCAAAGTCAGAGCCTCATGCTTGACCTACAGGAGAAGGATGAGGTTTGGGTCAGAATGTATAAGCGGGAGAGAGAAAATGCCATATATAACGATGACACAGATGTCTACATCATATTCAATGGTTACCTGATACGACCAGCGGGAGAGTGAACACCTAGAACTAAATCAAAAATATTTGCTATTCATATGCAGTTTACTGACATATCCAGTTTACTTTTGCAATTGTTAAACATCAGCAGGGTTATTCAATAAAAGTTCTTATCGTTTAAAATGGTGCTAATTTTGCCCCAACCAATCAGATATTAGCTTTCAAATGTTAAATAACATCTGATTTGTTGGGGCAAAATTAGCACCATTTTAAACAATAAGAACTTTTATTGAATCTCCCTGAAAGTTTCTATTGGTTAAGGTTCGCAATGCAGCTTCTATTTCTTATCTATAAATTGGCTGTATAAACAGAAAGAATGTTTGGTGCAATAAGAGATAATAATTCACCGGGGACGGCAGATTAGAATAACGCTCTCTGATTTAAGGGGAACTAAACATTTACCGAATCCTGCAGAAAACAGTTTGTTATGTATATATTCCATTTAAAAGGGAATACATTTAGATGTGATGATATAAATGATATAAAATGATGTTCTCCATTTATTCTCAGCTTGAAGATGTTTAAATAACATGATTGCCTTTCTAAGCAGTAGTTTTTTTGTCGCTGTAAGTGGAAAGGTAGAGAAATCCATTCTGATCACACTGGGCACCGTATGGTTTCCTTACTCACAGCCAAGACTTTTTTAATGATCATGGCTTCTGGCAAACATATGGCTTGACGTGCTTATGTTGGGATCTTCACCAGTGATAGAAATAAAGGCAAAAAAAATGTCTACCACGCCCGGAGAGTGAAGAAACCAATATAAATTTCATTGGGTTGTATATGCTTTGCCGTGCTGTGTTGGCTAGAACACGGTGCTCAGGGACATCGCTGTCTATCTACTGGCCTGTAGTGTAGGTACAATCACGTAGTGACTTGAAATTAGGACTTGAAAACATCTTTGTGTCTTTCAGTGAAGAAGTAAAAACATTAAGATGCTTCTCGTTGATTGACAGCAACAGAAGTCTGCACAGGAATCTGTCCAATCACAGCCCCATTCTAGCTATAGTCAGTAACCAGAGCGTAGATAAAAGAGAACGGTATAAGCGAAGTCCAGTAATGCACATTAGGCTTATAGAATATTGCACAAGGTCCATCCTGGGTTTAATATGGAACTGAGATCAGAAAGAGTTTTTTAACCCTATATAATCCCTGATAATATTCACAGGGGAAGAAGATGGCGTGTCCACCGTCACCATTTTAACCAGCAGGTGAAGACCCATCCAGACACTAATTTTTCTATACTGTACTTACCTTTTCCAGAAATGCTTTTCTGATTATATACACAGCGTGATCCCTCGCCATGGCTCAGCTTTCTTCTCTGCAGCTTCCAGGTCTAGAAGTCAGTCTTCAAGCATCATGGCCGATCACTGACTTTCCTTCCCAGAGGTGTAGAAGGGAAGGAGGTGTCTACCAGATGGCGAAGGATTGGTCTGCGTCAGTAATGATAGAAAAGGTAAGTTCAAGGAAATTTGTGTCTGGGGACTTAACCTTCTTGTGAGAGTTAATGGGGAGGCTGGACATGTCATTTAATAGAGATATAAACACATTTTGAGCACATGCCTATTCTTTAGACCATAGGGGCCCAATCTGCAACCCATTTAAGACAAATTGCAGCTGGTAAGAACAGGCAGGAATATGGGGCTATGGACGGAGTCAGGATGGCCAGGGGTGGGGTTAAGGCAGGCCAGGGAAGAGCTACATAACACATAAGGGACACTGCCACTGTTTGTAGTGACACTACCCCCCCCCCCCCAGCTTAAGGCAGGTTTGACACTACTAATGCTTTAAAGGATAACTAAACTGTAAATGAGACTAATTGGATTTATAATTCATAAATTAGCTGTCACATTGCTGGAACTGTTACTCCTGAAATTAGCAGCAATATGGTGGACCTATCTGTAATTCTTCTGGATTTTTTTTAAATTCTGATTTATGCAGCCCTCTTTCCAATGAGTAACAATTCATTTTCAAGTTGCTCAAAGAGGCCACGAGCAGGTCAGACAGTTAACTGTCTGTTCCAGCAGATATGGGGGATAGACAGTGTAGGCCAAGAGAATGTACAGAGCATGTGCAGCTCTGTATCTGGGTCTGTGACCTGCTTTAAAAAAAAACCTACAAAACATCAAATATCCAAAATGCTAATGGAAAAGCCAGAGCCAATACTAGAAATCACTAAGGGACAGGGTACAAATATACATTATATAATACATTATATAATTATTATAATATATATATAATATAATATTTATTTATCATATCAAATCGCAGAAATAGTCGAGATTACACAACGTTACAATTAGTCTTTACTGTATATAATTGACAATGCTTTATTGGTTACTATGACTGGTTAAAACTTACATTTATTTGGTAATTAATGTTGTCCATTACAGCAGTAATTAACATTGTGTGTTTGACCGTCTGGTATATCATGTTCTCACAAGATTGCCATTCCATCCCTGTCTCTGGAACATTTAAGCACAGCCCAGGCCCAAACTTTTGAGTTCTAAGATCTATTAGGGCAGTTAGGGCACGGCCACACTGCAACGCAAATGCAATCGCAATCGCGTGCGATTTCATGTGCGATTTTTTTGCGTTTGCGCTTTCTTCAATAAGTATAGGAAAACGCATGCGATTTGCGATTGCGATTAAAAATGCAGAACGCAAAACGCAAGCGCACCGAAAAACGTGCGTTTTTTTTGCGTTGCGCGTTTTCAATGATTTTTTAAATCGCAAGCGCAAACGCAAAAAAAAACGCAGCATGTAGGCCTAGCCTTAGGTCCCGGCCTGATAACCTTACAACCCATGTATGTAACCTTGATCCCAAGCGTTTTCCACGATCCCACATTGCAGGTTAGTATGGCTGTAGCATTAGACATAAAGCCATGTAGAATTTGTTGGTTTTAAACATTACTTCCCTCTAAGTCTAATAGGTGTATGGCCAGCTTTTAGGCTATAGAGGCTCACACGAGAATGCTACCAAATGGCCAAGAGGGCAGAAAATGCTATTAGGGGGCTTGGCTTCAACACTAAAGCTAGGTACACACAGTAAGATTTCTGAAAGATGACAGACAGGATCTGCAAGATCCTGTCTGCCATCTTTCAAGATCTGCATACACACAGTCCGAGCTTCTCCCTATAGGGAGAGTGGACTGGTTAGCGCGCGACTCAGGGTCGCCGATGGAAAATTTCGGCCTTTCCCGAACGAGCGTACGGCCGACCCATCGTTCGGCGCCGCGCGTCCTTCGGGAAACGAACGTACACACAGTAACGATAAAGCCCCGATACCTCGGATCCGTACGGGTGTACCCAGCTTAAGGATTCCAGTTGGTTAGCAGAGATGAATGTAACTAGCGAGCTCTATTAGGAAAACCTTGCCTTCTGAGAATTATTTGGCTCAGAGTATAAGACGTACTGCGCACAGTGACGTTCAACATTTATAGAAACTATGGGGCTGTGTTCTTAGTCTCCAGCTGTTTGCTTTTCCCTGGTCTATTGCAGTTAGATGAAATCTGATTGGCTGCTGCAGACTATAGCGCAGGCAATTCTCTGTATCTCCTATTCAATAAGCACCTTTGAGTGGAAACATCTGTTTTACTTTGCAGAATTTTTCCTATGAAGTATCATTTCCTACCAAACCGGCTCCCTGTAGAATTTACACTAATTAACGTTTATAGGTCAGATCACTCTGTGCTGTGTACGTACCAATAAAGTAAAGGGAATGAAACAGAAATTCGGCAATTTAGAAATTACACATTAGTGTATGGGCGGGTGGTTGGCCTTGTTTCTTATTATGATGATGCCCGACCTAGTGAGCGTGGGTAAACCCTCGAATGAAGCCCAAGATTTCGGTACCCCTCTAATGTAGCCTAAGATTTCGTAACCCTCGAATGTAGCCCAAGATTTCGGTAACCTCAATGTAGCCTAAGATTTCGGTAACCCTCTATGTAGCCTAAGATTTCAGTAGCCCTGAATGTAGCCTAAGATTTCAGTAACCCTAGAATGTAGCCTACGATTTCGGTAACCCGCGAATGTAGCCCAAGATTTCGTGTAACCCGAATGAGCCTAAGATTTTGGTAACCCTTGAATGTAGTCGAAGATTTTGGTAATCCTCGAATGTAGCCTAAGATTTCGGTACCTTTGAATGTAGCTAAGATTTGGGTAACCCTCGAATGTAGCCTAAGATTTCAGTAACCCTCGAATGTAGCCTAAGATTTCAGTAACCCTAGAATGTAGCCTACGATTTCGGTAACCCTCGAATGTAGCCTAAGATTTTGGTAATCCTCGAATGTAGCCTAAGACTTTCGGTAACCTTGAATGTAGCCTAAGATTTTGGGTAACCTCGAAGTAGCCGAAGATTTCGGTAACCCTTGCGCTGATGTACCTATTCGTAACCTGTAGCCAAGATTTTTCGTAACCTCGATAAGTCCTAAGATTTCGGTAACCCTTGACTGTTAGCTAATTTTGGTAACCCTCGAATGTAGCCTAAGATTTCGGTAACCCTCGAATGTAGCCTAATTTCGTAACCCAGTCCCTCGAATGTAGCCTAAGATTTCGTATACCCTGAATGTAGCCTAAGATTTCAGAACCCTCGAATGTAGCCTAAGATTTCAGTAACCCTAAAGTGTAGCTTAATTTCGTAACCCGAATGTAGCCCAAGATTTCGTAACCTCGAATGTAGCCCAAGATTTCAGAACCCTCGAATGTAAGCCTAAGATTTTGTACCTTGAATGTAGCTAAGATTCGGTAACCTCTAATGCCTAAGATTTCGGTAACCCTTGAATGTAGCCTAAGATTTTGGTAACCCTCGAATGTAGCCTAAGATTTCAGTAACCCTCGAATGTAGCCTAAGATTTCGGTAACCCTCGAATGTAGCCTAAGATTTCAGTAACCCTCAAATGTAGCCTAAGATTTCAGTAACCCTAGAATGTAGCTTACAATTTCGGTAACCCTCGAATGTAGCCCAAGATTTCGGTAACCCTCGAATGTAGCCTAAGATTTTGGTAACCCTTTAATGTAGCCTAAGATTTCAGTAACCCTTGAATGTAGTCTAAGATTTTGGTAATCCTCGAATGTAGCCTAAGATTTCAGTAACCCTCGAATGTAGCCTAAGATTTCAGTAACCCTCGAATGTAGCCTACAATTTCGGTAACCCCGATGTAGCCCAATGATTTCGGAAACCCTCGAATGTAGCCAAGATTTCGGAACCCTCGAAGTAGCCTAAGATTTTGATAACCCTTGAATGTCGTCTAAGATTCGTAATGCTTGAATGTATCTAAGATTTCGGTACCCTGAATGTAGCCTAAGATTTCGGTAACCCTTCGAATGTAGCCTAAGAATTCGGTACCTCTAATTGCCTAAGATTGGTCCGGTAACCTCGAATGTAGCCTAAGATTTCAGTACCCTAGATGTAGCCTAAGATTTTGGTAATCCTCGAATGTAGCCTAAGATTTCGGTAACCTTTGAATGTAGCCTAAGATTTTGGTAACCCTCGAATGTAGCCTAAGATTTCGGTAACCCTTGCCTTGAATGTAGCCTAAGATTTTGGTAACCCTCGAATGTAGCCTAAGATTTTTGTAACCCTCGAATGTAGCCTAAGATTTCGGTAGCCCTTGAATGTAGCCTAAGATTTTGGTAACCCTCGAATGTAGCCTAAGATTTTGGTAACTTTTGAATGTAGCCTAAGATTTCGCTAACCCTTGAATGTAGCCTAAGATTTTGGTAACCCTCGAATGTAGCCTAAGATTTTGGTAACCCTCGAATGTAGCCTAAGATTTCGCTAACCCTTGAATGTAGCCTAAGATTTTGGTAACCCTTGAATGTAGCCTAAGATTTTGGTAACCCTTGAATGTAGCCTAAGATTTCATTAACCCTCGAATGTAGCCTAAGATTTCGGTAACCCTCTAATGTAGCCTAAGATTTCGGTAACCCTTGAATGTAGCCTAAGATTTTGGTAACCTTCGAATGTAGCCTAAGATTTTGGTAACCCTCGAATGTAGCCTAAGATTTCAGTAACCCTAGAATGTAGCCTAAGATTTTGGTAATCCTCGAATGTAGCCTAAGATTTCGGTAACCTTCGAATGTAGCCTAAGATTTTGGTAACCCTCGAATGTAGCCTAAGATTTCGGTAACCCTTGCCTTGAATGTAGCCTAAGATTTTGGTAACCCTCGAATGTAGCCTAAGATTTTTGTAACCCTCGAATGTAGCCTAAATTTTCGGTAGCCCTTGAATGTAGCCTAAGATTTTGGTAACCCTCGAATGTAGCCTAAGATTTTGGTAACTTTCGAATGTAGCCTAAGATTTCGCTAACCCTCGAATGTAGCCTAAGGTTTCAGTAACCCTCGAATGTAGCCTAAGATTTCAGTAACCCTCGAATGTAGCCTAAGATTTTGGTAACCCTCAAATGTATTGTTCAGTAACCCTTGGATGTAGCATTCGGTAACCCAATTGCCCGACTGTGGGGAAAGGGAGTGGGAGATTTGGACATCTTCCTCAGACCCATTTACAGTAAGTTAACAATGCTATTTTATCTGTATTTTATCTGAATTTTCTCCCCATTGACTCTAATGAGTTTGTTTTCGAAACCACTGAACTATAAAACTAAAGTCTGGAAGTTCGTCCATCTCTGCTAAGGACCCTGATTCCACAGAGAGAATCAACATATACGGTAAAGTTAGTAGCTAAAAAATCGGCAGTGCTTTTAGCTCTGTGAGCTTTAATTTTTTGAAGAAGAAAGTATTTTTTATTTTAGCAGAAAAATATACATTTGAACTTTTGATGGGTCTCGTTCTGTATGTTGCTAAGAGATAAAGTATCCGCTTGCTGTTCTGTTCTACCTCATCCTTTAATCCCAGGTTTTTGTTTTATCGCTTGACTGCAAGGTGCAGCCGGGTAAACCATCTCTGTCCTGAGCTCTTATCAGAGGAAGATGGGCAACTCTTCTGCCAGATTGATCTTTTGATCCGGGGCTTAAAAATCTGCATTCATTTTCCGGCAGTCAGCACCGTTGTATCTCCGTTGACCCTGCCACCTCTTGTTCTGCACCTTTTCTTTTTATAAATAATATGTTGTCCTTTTTTCTACGAATAACAAGTTTCCGTTTCGAGTCTCTGTTCTAAAATAACCTTTATTGTATGATTGGACAGATGTTTATGGTGGATTTGTACCTTTCACCAGGTCTACCAATAGGGGGCGCTTATTGGACCAAGACAACACTAAGCAGCTTTGGGGGCCCCCATTGAGGGGATGTCTTACCAACCCCAAACTGCTATTTTAAACCAGTTTATTACAATTTTTAATGGTAAGTTCTATTCCATTTTGGAAAAGGCATCTGCCTGCTCTCTCTGCTCAATGAGCTTTAAATACATGACACCTGTATAGAGACCAGACTTACCCTTTAATCTTATGATGAAACTCAGTATCTGCCCATGGCACACTTGTAATTTATTACCCCATATAATAGTGGAAAATACCACTTATAACTATCCTATCAATGAATCCAGCACTCACAATTTCAAAATATTCAAAACATTGGTTTATTTTACGGTCCACCCCCCAACAGTATATCACACCCTGTGTTTATAAAACCCATGTGGTGTGTCGGGAAGGATATTTATGAGTTCAGGGCCCTTTCGCTAATGAGGCAACATGAGTAACTGTTGCAGAGCGGCACCCTATCCAGCAGCCAGCGTAGTTGTGTAATGTGTGGCACTGGCAACCTGCCATCTATCAGTTTTTGCCATCATTTTAGCAGTATCTGTGTGTGCCAACCATTTATTAATATTTGTGCCAATGTGAACGGTTGGCACCCATCTGGTAAAATCATTGGCATAAACTCTAATAAATGGTTGGCACACAGATACTGGTAAAATCAGTGGCACAAACTCTGATAAAGGATGGCACCCAGACGCTAATAAATTGTTGGCACACAGATACTGTTAAAATATTGGCAAAAACTCTGAGTCCTTTGCCAATGAGTTTCACCAGTATTAGTGTGTGCCAACAATTTATTACCATCTTGAGTGCCTCCTTATCAGAGTTTTGCCATGATTTTACCAGTATCTGTGTTGCCAACCATTTATTAGAGTCTGGCTGCCATCCCTTGTATCAGGTTTGTGCAATGATTTCACCAGTATCGTGTGCCAACCATTTATCAGAGTTTTTGCCAATATTTCACCAGTATCTGTGTGCCAACCATTTATTAGAGTCTGGCTGCCAACCATTTATCAGAGTTTGTGCCAATGATTTCACCAGTATCTGTGTGCCAACCATTTATTAGCGTCTGGGTGCCATCCATTTATCAGAGTTTGTGCCAATGATTTTACCAGTATCTGTGTGCCAACCATTATTAGAGTCTGGGTGCCTCCTTTATCGAGTTTGTGTGCCAATGATTTCACCATACTGGTGCCAACCATTATTAGCGTCTGGGTGCCATCCCATTATCAGAGTTTGTCCAATATTTAACCGTATCTGTGTCCAAACTCATTTATAGCGTCTGATGGTGCCATCCTATTATCAATTGTGCCATGATTTTACCAGTAGCTGTGCCAACCATTTATTAGCGTCTGGGTGCCATCCCTTTATCAGAGTTTGTGCCAATGATTTCACCAGTATCGTGTGGCCAAACCATTTATAGCGTCTGGGTGTCCATCCCTTATTCAGAGTTTGCCAATGATTTTACCAGTATCTGTGTGCCAACCATTTATTAGCGTCGGGGGGGCCAACCTGTATGTGTGAGAGGGGTGTATGTACAGTATGTATGAGAGAAAGGGTTTGTGAGAGAGAATGTGAGGATAGAGGATAGAATATGTATGGGACTGTTACTCTGTTTTCACCATATGGGACCTTTACTGTCTGCTCTCATTGTATGGGACCTTTACTATCTGTTTTCACCATATGGGACCTTTACTGTCTGCTCTCATTGTATGGGACCTTTACTGTTGTTCTCACTGTTAGGGACCATTACCGTCTGTTCTCCACTGTATGGGACCTTTACTGTCTGCTCTCACTGTATGGGACCTTACTGTCTGTTCTCACTGTATGGAACCTTTAATGTCTGTTCTCATTGTATGGGACTTTACGTTGTTCTACTGTATGGGACCTTACTGTTGTTCTCACTGTATGGGACCTTTTACTTGTTCTACTGTATGGAACCTTTAATGTCTGTTCTCATTGTATGGGACCTTTACTGTCTGCTCTCATTGTATGGGACATTTACTGTCTGTTCTCACTGTATGGGACCCTACTGTCTGTTCTCACTGTATGGGACCTTTACTGTCTGTTCTCATTGTTGGGACCTTTATTTGTCTGTCTCATTGTATGGGACCTTTACTGTCTGCTCTCATTGTATGGACCTTTACTGTCTGTTCTCACTGTATGGAACCTTTATGTCTGTTCTCATTGTATGGGACCTTTACTGTCTGCTCTCATTGTATGGGACATTTACTGTCTTTCTCACTATGGGACCCTTACTGTCTGCTCTCAACTGTATGGGACCTTTACTGTCTTTCTCCTGTATGGAACCTTTAATGTCTGTTCTCATTGTATGGGACCTTTACTGTCTGTTCCTCACTGTTATGGACCTTTACTGTTTGTTCCACTGTATGGGACCTTTACTGTCTGTTCTCACTGTATGGAACCTTTAATGTCTGTTCTCATTGTATGGGACCTTTACTGTCTGCTCTCATTGTATGGGACATTTACTGTCTGTTCTCACTGTATGGGACCTTTACTGTCTGTTCTCACTGTATGGGACCTTTACTGTCTGTTCTCCATTGTATGGGACATTTACTATCTGTTCTCACTGTAAGGGACCTTTATTGTCTGCTCTCATTGTTTATCTGTATAATTGCACATATCCCTTATTTATCCTCTGTATCTTTATGATGTGCAGTGTAGGGACACAATGTATATATGTAATATAATTAATAAAGGGAATTACCCCTTCCAATCCAGTTCTGATCTTATATTGAAAAGTAAAATTTAAGCCAGGAGGAAATGAAAATAAAATACAGACGCCAATGTTTAAGTATAATATGAAATATTTTATTTCCATTAAATAAATAAAAAAATAATACAATCCCGAGTTGATCCAGAGGAAGGGGAAAACCCCATCTGAGACAAGGGCCAGAGGGGGGGGGATTCCTTCCTGACTCTGTGGCAATCGGATTAATCCCTGGATCAACTTAAAACATTTTTAATTTTAATAAACCAAAGCCTAAATATAACTCACCTCCCTTGGCTGTACCCAGAGTGAGGGCCTAAAACACTACAGCCTCATTTACACAGAGCCGCTATCCGCTCTGGGTAAATGCTCCTTCCGCAATTTAATATCAGGAATTTACCCACTGCGGGTTTACGCTAGCTATTTGTCTGGCATTAAAGTCTGCGCTAAAACTAGCGCAAACGCGTATTAAATTGTATTTCCCGCGTAACCTGCGCATCTCGGCGCTAATATGGAGTTAAAGTCGCACTAACCAGTAGTGAACCATTAGCGTGACTTACTGCAATATATTTTCCCCAGCAGTCCCAAGGCCCTAGTCCTCACCCTGGTACAAAGGTGGCCTGTGTAACTACCTACTAGTTGTGAGGCCACCTCTCTCTGGCCCTGCCCCCTCCCCACCCCTGGGCTGGCCATTTAGAAAGAGGAGGTAGATCAGGGCAGACACCAAGATACGAGTGGCCCTGAAGCTCGGAGGTAAGTATCCAAACTACTTCGTACACCTGGGGAGAGACAATGGTAGTCCTCAGTAGGTCCTCACTGAATCAGCTAAGGCAGGGGGTATACAAATTCTAACAAACCCCCGAATTTTTACCCTAGTCCCATAGCTGGTCCATAGGAAGGAGAATAACCCATCTAAAGCCCAGGGATATTTGCCTCAGAAGAGAAAAAACTCCTTCCGACGCCAAGTGAAGTCGGACAAATCCCGGACCAACTGGAACTTTATACCTCTTATTAAGTCTTATAAGTCTTCATTAACACCTCAACAACTATGGAACTAGTCCAAAATGTTGGCAATGGCCATTAGTCCGGCCTAGTTGGTGATCATCTGGTCAGATCATCAACAAAAACTGAGGTTTGATAAGACGGCCCCACCCATCCCTGTCCATTGCTTGTTTGTTCACAGGGCCCCTTCTCCCATGAGGCCACTGAGGCATTTTTCTATAAGGAAAGAACAATAAAAGGTTAGGAAGGATAATAATAAATGTGTCTGTGTAGTAGAGGGAAGAACAGGCAGGTACCAGACTGGGGGGCTGGGAGTCATTCTATGACATTGCAGAGGAACTGTAGATCCCTTTGGTAACTTACCCTTTAGGCTTGTTCAGTCTCTGTCTTGTTCCATATCTGAAGGGCCTATCGCTTTCCTAATACCAGACAGGGGTTAATAGGCTAACCCATTAACCCCTTCCATATTCAATGTTTACGGCTATCTCCCGTCTTCTTATTGTCATCACCCGTTTCTTCTATTTCTGGCAGGACCTCCAGGGTCTTCTTTCTATCTTCACAAATGTCCCAGCGCAGTTTCTCTTTGTGCTCCTGGACCCTTGTAATTCATCGTCGGGGGTGGGTAGTTTATTATCCTCTCCACCAGTCTCCTACAGGCCAGTGCTCTCCATGCGTGGGATATTGGGCCGCACTTTCTTTTCCATTCATGTATTGTTAGATCTAATGATTATTAGATGAAATGAACAGTTAAAGCTTTCCATGTAGTAACTATAGAATCTACAGAGTATCATAGTCACTGAATTCCTTTCTTATGGGTGTTACTATATGTTTTATAGTAAAGCTCCTACCGTAATGTTTGTTCCCAGCTCACTGTTCAAGGTATTCATTACGGCTTGGAAATTCGGCCCATGGTTGTCATTTCTATTAGTTATTGTCAGAGACCGCCAGTTCACTGGCACATGATCTGACCAATCAAGTGTACGCCGCTGCACCACTTTAAGTTACGGCCCTTAAAGACGCCCCAAAAACAACTCTTGACTCTCACTGACTATGGCACACCCCGTCCTGGCAGCTAAATGGTTAACACTACACCATCACTCCAGCAACTAACTGGTTAATAGCATCAGTCCTCACAAGCAGTCACAGAGTAATTAGTCATTTACACTGCACACCTCCATTCAAACACTATAATTTATCAACTAACTGAGTTCTTTTAAGACATCAAAGACAAAACTATTAAATTTTAGATTTAATATTCCAAAAGGTGGACAGTGCATATAATACAAAAATAAAATAAAATGGTGTTACAATAAAATGACAACAATAGGTACAACATTCACGACCCACTCACTAGAGAAGTCTGTATCCCGGGCGGGAAGAAACATGGGGTCCATCACACGTTTTAGCCTGTCCCCTCAGTTGAACACATTATAGAGGGCTACAATGATTTTAAACCATTTGATGGACCCCCCTCCTGGCTATACATGAGGTGGGAGTGTGCCAGATTTACGACTAGCCAAAAGCATTCATTCACCTCAGTTAGGTGCAGATCCATATAATGTGATATGTACATTGTACTGGGATATTGACCAACATATTCTCTCCTGTATTAATTATCAATTCCTTCAATACCAAACATGACTGTGTGTAATCCTATTTCCCAAGATATTAATACTCCCTTGGCAAGGGAATCAGGGCTCCATGTTGGTATCATTTTGAGGGGCCTTCTGTTCCATTCATAATATATATTGGTTTCTGTCTTACATATTCCAAACCGAAGTACATTATTTACATGTATGGTTGTCCTTAAAATGACCTTTAGGGTACCCACCAGACCCTAGCTGAAGAGAATCCTGATACACGGTTCGGCCCCACATTGTCTAGAAAAGAAGATCTGGTTCCATGCTTCACTAATCGTAATATAACAATTGGATGTTCCAGGGTGGAAATGTATTTTTATTGGTCCTTTGCAAGACTAATACCAATAGTTCACCCATTCTTGCCAAGTCACTACACACTTTTCCTGACAGTTATATCAAAAAGGGGATCATCTCGTGGAGGAGGCTCTGCAGGGTACAAATAAACCATTGAATTACTATTGTCTCTTTATTGTTTATGAAAATAAATCCAAACAAATATCATTTGGATGGTCCCTTTAAAATATGATGAGATCCTACCTTGTCCCTGGAATCATTTAGTTATGTCGCCATGTTTGTAGAAAGGGGTAGTGGCGTGTTAATGTCTATATTTGTTCACGCTCCCCCTTCAGCAATTAGTGAGCGTTATAGTTCGACCATGAGGGGCAGTAGGGGAGGAGGCAGATAGGGGATTAGCATTCATTTATGATAATGAGATACTGAGGTTTTCTAGCTAGTGTTAGATACCAACTGATTGGGCAGACCTAAATCTAACGCCGTGCTTTCCTGCTTACTATTTTATATTACCTTTCAGCCATCTTTTGTCCAGTCAGGCTACTCACAAGCTGTCCATCTGCTTTGCAGGATGTTAGTCTTTCATCCATCCATTTTCCATACATACAACCTTTGACCTAGACTGGTTAGCATCTGGGTCATTATTCGTGTTAGGATGATCAAGCCATGTCTTTAGTGACGGGGTTATTGGGTGCTGTTGTAGATCACTAGCACTCAAA
This sequence comes from Hymenochirus boettgeri, assembly GCA_019447015.1. Taxonomy (NCBI): domain Eukaryota; kingdom Metazoa; phylum Chordata; class Amphibia; order Anura; family Pipidae; genus Hymenochirus; species Hymenochirus boettgeri. The sequence continues at coordinate 24,478,094 of CM033477.1, forward strand.
GGTCATACTGACCAGTTTACAATCTATAGAACCTCCACTACTGGCACGAGGGTGAGGAGGGTATTGAGTATATCTCAAGTATAACCAAGTTTTTTCAGGCTGTTAAAATCGGCCCTGAAAACTCTGCCTTGTTTATACTCGAGTCAGTAACTAACCTTAGCAATCCGGCAGCCGGCTCACTCACTCCCCGTACTGGTGCTCCAGCTGACGTCACTGCCCCGGCGCAGTAGTAGTGACATCAGCGCAGTAGTAGTCCTGCCCCGGCACAGTAGTAGTGACATCACCGGGCCCGCCAGTACAGGGAATGTGTGAGCGTCTGCCGGATTGTTAAAGAAAGTACAGACTGCAGTTAGCAGTCACAAGAGCCACAGATGGATGAACTCCGTAAAAACCCCAGAAAGGTACCCACTAACTGTGTGGGAGGCTGAGGGGTTGATGTTTGGAAACTACAACAGAATCGAAGGAGAAATGTACTCTATGCTGCCTTCTGATTCTGTTTTGTTTTGAGATTTTAGTTTCCCTTAAATGGACAGCAGAATTCCCATACAGTATTCCCATACAGTATAGTCATACTGTTGGGCTATTACTGTTTGCACTACTGTATGAGAATTCTGCTGTCCATTTAAAGGGCAACTAAAGCCTCAAAACAATAAGAATCAGAAGGCAGATAGTGGTCATAATTTTTACCCTTGGTTTATACTCGAGTCAATCACCTTTATCGTTTTTTAGGTAAAATTATGTACACTCGGTTTATACTCAGTTGGTTTATACTCGTTGGTTTATTCCGAGTATATACTGTGTACGTTAAATGCCATCTGTTCCATATACATGTAATTTTGAGAAGTTTATTCAATGCCTGTAACAATGCATAAACTATAGCAGTACAGCTATATAATAAATACTGTATAATAAAATATTATAATAAAAAAAATAATACATACTATAGAGCAGTACAACTGATATAATAAATACTATATAAAAATTATAATAAAATATATATACTATAGCAGTCAGCTATATATAAAATACTATATAATAAATGTATATAATAAAATAAAAAATACATACTATAGCAAGTACAGCTATATACTAATTACTATATAATAAAATAATATATAATAAAATAAATAAACATACTATAGCAGTACACTATATAATAATATATATAATAAAATATATATTATAATAAAATACTTGGCAGTACAGCTATATAATAAATACTATATAATAAAATGTATATAATAAAAAAAAATAATACATACTATAAGCAGTACAGCTATATAATAAATACTATATAATAAATAATATATAATAAAATAAAATAATATATACTATAGCATACAGGCTTATAATAAATACTTATAATAAAATATATATAATAAAAATATACATACTATAGCATACTATATAAAATACATATAAAAAATAATAGTATAAAAAATAAAATAAACATACTATGCAGACAGCTATATAATAAATACTATATAATAAATATATAAATATAATAAATACTATAGCAGTGCAGCTATAAATAATACTATAACTCCTATAATAATATATATAGTATAATAAAATAAATAATATATAACTATAGCAGTACAGCTATATAATAACTACTACTATTAATAAAATATATATAAGCTAAAATAATACATACTATAGCAATACAGCTATATAAATAAATACTATACATCAAATATATATAATAAATAATAATACATCCTATCGCATACAGCTTATAATAATATCTATATAATAAATATATATAGTAAATAATATAATATACAATAGCAGTATCAGCTATATACTAAATCCTATATAATAAAATATATAAATACTAATACTCTAGCAGTACGCTATATAAAAATACTATATAATAAAATTATATATAATCAAAATAAACATACTATAAGAGTACAGCTATATAATAAATACTATAATAATAAAAGTATATAATATAATAAAATAAAATAATACATCTATAGGGCAGTACATACTTTTCGTTTTCCCTTGGAGACAAAACAGAGAGCTCCCGCCTCCCCCTTGCTCTCCCTTTATATCCCACCTATCCACCTATCCTGTACCTTTCTTTACTTCTGAAACGCCCAATCACCTTCCTGCCTATACTAGTCCACTACAGTCCCTTACTAACGCACCCCCCCACCTTTTCTTTGCTCGTTTTTTCCCTGACAACCTGCCATGACCCTCATTTCCTTTAGTTTATTCCACTACTTCTGAGTGGCCTGGGGCAAAGGTTCTTATATTTACCGAGACTAATGTGGATTGACATGAGGGTATCTTAATTTAAGTCAGCCCACGCTGACCTACCTTCACAAGCCACTGCCCACCTCCACCTCAGGTAAAAAGGGTCTGAACAACCCCTTGTTGCCGTCTCTACCTACTTCTAGAACAGTTGTTTGTGGAAGTGGGGCGTTTTAAGGTGGCCATATACTGCACCTCCCCCATGATCCACGAACATTAAATCGTCTTCTTGCTCGAACCGCCCTTTCCTTCTTTGCACTTGACATGGCGAACACAAATACCACAGGGGTTCGCAGCAGACTGGTCTAATGTGTGGGAATCGCTCGGGAGGGTAAGTCGCAAGCGTATGCCACCTTTACACAGCAACTCATGGGTGGCTTTTACAGACTCAGATATTCATTGGCGGACATTGCTATGTAACTTTATACAAGGCCTATAACTTAAAGGCTGGGTACACAGTATATGATCCTGACTGACCGCTCAAGCTTTTCGTTATTGGTTATTGGTAATTGTCCATTAGGCCCCAGTGTTAAAGATAACAATGCACATTGGAAACAGGGCCACTTGGAACTGACGAGTCCCAATAAAAAGCCTTGCTCGGGGGGGGGAGGGTTCTCTTCACAGCTGTCCTTTCCATTGACTTCTACATTGTCTTGGAATATGCTGAAGATAAGGTAGGGTCGCTGCATTGGTCTTATTTTCCACACCAGCACCCCACCCCACATACAACGACGATACCCCCACACCTGCACCACACCTGCTTTGCCGTGATTCGGTATAGCTTGGTCCCCTTTAACACATAAGCAACAAATTCCAATTTATCCCGGGATTGGTTATTGCAGAAGCCCACGTCTGACATTACCAACCGAGCCGTGGGTTTTCCACCTATCTGATCGTTTCATTCGGACGAATTTTTCAAGCGATCGTGCTACACACAGTCCCGAGTTGCATCCCCATGCCACTTTCCCACAATTGGGAGTCTACTGCGCCACATGGAAATTTTCCCTTTTTGAACCGACACCCGGATTCCTTCGCAGCCGCACCATCGTTCCGGAAAAGTATAAATCCCGAGTATAAGGCTTTATCGGTACTCCTCTGGTACCCAGCTTAAGTGTTTACATCTGGGGTTTTTGAAACTTGGGGCCATATTTATAAAGGAGCGTTATTGTATTGGTGCATACGGTAACTTTACAATAACCCGCGGTATCAGACCTTTCGGTATGGTACTGAAGTCCATGTTGGAAGTAAAAAACACCAAAGTTGTTTTAAATAACTTTAATAGCAACATCACTTACAGCAGCCAAAGTGTGTAAAGAAAACCTGGTCCACTACTTTTCACTAACGGATGCACGTTAAAAAGAGGCACTCTGTTGGCCCTGGCCATAATAGGGTGGGGCTGGCAAAACTGCAATCTGCTTATTGGAGTGGCATGCAATCGATCTTGGTCACCATCTTGGAAAAAGTAACATAACTTAGTAAGAGATTCAATTACTAACTGCTATTTAAAGGCTATGTCCAAAAAAAAAAAAAAAAAAAAAAAGGGGTGGGCCCTGAAACAATTTGTTAATATCTGGTCCCTCCCTGGGCTCCCATCCCCAAACCGCTATAAATTATTTTTTTAGAGCACCCAACTCTACTTAGCCTCCACATCGATCCTACCGCCGCGGCTCCGTCCGGCCCTCTGCTCGTGGCAAGAAATGCAAGCAGAGGGGCGGGACCGGCAGTCAGCCGCGTCTGTGATTGGGCTGAGCGTCCGCCAATCACAGACGCGGCTGCCGGCAGCTCACTTCGCCGAGGAAAGAGGAAGGTAAGTAAGTTGGGGGAGCTTTCCTAAAAAAAAAAATATGCGGTTTGGGGGCTGGGAGACATGGGGGAGACATATAAGGGGGATTGAGCTAGGGGGAGGGATAGTAACGGGGAGGGAGATGGAGGGAGAGGGAGTGGGGAGGGAGGGGGTCGAAGGGGCTTCAGTACGCATTGCAAAATCTACCTGAGGCCAGCTATCAGGCAGTGTCCTTATATGGACACTGCTGCCCTCCTGGTTAGTCCTTTTTTGGGACTTGGGGGGGGACTTACACCGAGAACCCTATGGAGGCTGGGATGTGAGGTAATGATTAAACGACACTACATGGTGTGGCCCAGTAGTTGGGGTATTATAGTTTTGGGGGGAGGGGGTGCCAATGCCCTTTTAAAGCCAGGACAATGAGAATCCTCATATACTCATAGGCAAGTCTGCTTTCAAATTGGCAGCGATCCTGCATCTGCATTTCCCCATCATACTGAACTGCTTTATAACGCAATCAGAAACTTCGCAATAACAGGAAAAGTCTTTCAATATACTCAAATCTCTGTATAAAATACAAACTAATCAGAGGTGTCAAAAACATGTCAAAACAACACATCTTGAGTATGGGGCAGGCGCTGACATAGGCCAATATTTTTGTTATGAAGTGTGGAACAAGGCCCCTTAAAGAATTTACCAGTGGCGAATTCACGGAGGTGCACTATCTGGCTCTAAAACAAAACCAAAAATAAACGATGAGCTCCATTCGCATAGCTAAAAACACTCTTGCTGGTGCATTCCGAAATAGAGTTTTAACCGTGCTGGACTTTTAAAAAGGTCCTTAAAGGTTAAGGTGCTATGCGAATAAGCATGGTCAACTTCCGCATTAACCACGCAATGATGGATGGCGCAGTGATAGCCGAGTGCCAAAAATGAAAACCCAAAACCCCACTTTTTTAATGGGATAAAAGTTGCCAACATGGTCAGTTAAACTGAAATAGCGGAGTTTTTCTCCATTTGAACAAACAACTCAAATAGACACAGACCAATACAGTAGATAAATGGATATTAGATTAGTTATATTAACCGCTCATTAGCCACACACATTACAATACGTAGAAGAATGGATTATAATTATCTATTAACCTCTACATTAGCACACCTATTACAATACAGTAGATAGATGGATTATAGATTATTTATTACCGCTCATTACCACACATTACAAACAGTAGAGAGAATGGATTATAATTATTTATTAACCTCGTATACATTACCACACTACAATAAAAACAAAGTAGATCGAAATGGATTATAGATTTTATTAACCTCTACATTACCACACATTACAATACAGTAGATAGAATGGATTATATTATCTATTAACCCTCCATTATCCACACATTACATACATTAGATAGATTGGATTATAGAAATATCTTATTAACCTCTTAACATTCAACCACACATTAACAATACAGTAGATGAAGGATTATAGATTATCTATTACCTCTACATTACCACATCATTACAATCCATTGTTAAGATAAAAATGGATTATAGATTATCTATTAACCTCTACGATTACCAACATTACAAGACAGTAGATCAATGGATATCGATTATCTATTTAACCTCTACATTTACCACACAGTTAACATACATAGATAGAATGGATTATAGATATCTATTAACCTCTACCTTACCAACACACATTACACAATACAGTAGTAGAAGGATTATAGATCTATCTATTAACGCTCTAACATTACCACATATTACAATACAGTAGATAGAATGGATTATAGATATCTAATTAACCTCTACATTACCACACATTACAATACACAGTAGATAGATTGGATTATAGATTATCTATTAACCTCTACATTACCACCCATTACAATACAGTGATGGATGGATTATTGCATTTTTTAACCTCTACATTGCCACACATTACAATCCAGTAGATGATAGAATGGTATAGTATCTATCTATTAACCTCTACAAATTGCCACACATTACAATACAGTAGATAGAATGGATTATAGATTATATATTAACAACACCTCTACATTACCCACACTTACAATACCAGTGATAGACTGGATTATAGATTATCTATTAACCTCTACATTACCACCCATTACAATCAGTAGATATATGGATTATAGATTATCTATTAACCTCTACAATTAACCCACATTCCAATACAGTAGATTAAGAAAAAAATTGGGAAAAAAAAAAATTTAATAGATATCTATTAACCTCTACATTACACACATTACAATCAGTAATAGAAATGGATTATAGAATTAGCTATTAACCTCTACATTACCACACATTACATACAGTAGATAGAATGGATTAATAGATATCTATTACGCACTTACATTACCACACATTACAATACAGTAGATAAATGGGATTAGATATCTTTAACCTCTACATTACCACAACATTACACTACAATAGATCGTAATGGATTTATAGATTATCTATTAACCTTACATTACCACACATACAATAGCAGTAGTAGAATGGATTATAGATTATTCTATTAACCTCTACAATTACCACACACATTACAATACAATAGTATAGAATGGGATTATAGAGTCTTATTAAACCCTCTACATTACCACACATTACATACGTAGAAGAATGGATTAATAGATTATCTATACCTCTAACATTACCACACATTACAATACAGTAGAAGAATGGTTATAGATATCATTAACCTCTACTTACCACACATTACAATACAGTAGTATAGTTGATTATAGATATCTATTAACTGCTACATTACCACACATTACAATACAGTAGATAGAATGGATTAATGATATCTATTAACCTCTACATTACCACACAATTACAATACAGTAGATAGAATGGATTATAGAGATTATCTATTAACCTCTACATTACACACATTACATACAGTAGATAGAATGGATTATAGATATCTAATTAACCTCTCATTGCCACAACTTACAAACATTAGATATAATGATATAGATTATCTATTAACCTGCTACATTGGCCACACATTACATACAGTATATATAATGGATTTATGATCAATATTAACCTCTACATTACCTCGCACTTACAATACAGTAGATAGAATGGATTAATAGATTAATCTATTAACCTCTACATTACCCGGCACATTATCACTACAGTCGATAGAAATGGATTATAGAATTATCTATTAACCTCTACATTACCCCGCCAGTACAATACAGTAATAGAATGGATTATAGATTATCTATTAACCTCTACATTACCCGCACTTTACAATACAGTAGATAGAATTGATTATAGATATCTATTAACCTCTACATTGCCACAACATTACACTAGCAGATAGAGATAGAATGTATTATAGTATATCTATTAACCTCTACTTGCCACACTACAATATAGTAATAGAATGGATTATGATTCTATAACCTCTACATTGCCACACATTACAATACAGTAGATAAATGGTATTATAGATTAAGTTAACTCTACATATATCACACATTACAATACAGTAGATAGATGGATTATAGATTATCATTAACCTCTACTTACACCATTCAATACAGTGATAGAATGGATTATAGATATCTATTAACCTCTACATTACCGCACATTACAAATACAATAGTAGAATGGATTAATGATTATCTAATTAACCTCCATTATACCGCACACTTACCATACAGTAGATAGAAGTGGATTATAGATTATCTATTAACCTTCTACATTAGCGGCCCATTTACAATACAGTAATAGAAAATGGATTATAGATTATCTCTACCTCTACATACGCACACATTATCAATACAGTAGATAGATTGGATTATAGTATTATCTATTAACCTCTACATTCCACACATTACAATACAGTAGAATAGACTGATTATAGATATCTATTTTAACCTCTACATTGCCACACATTTACAATAGCAGTAGATAGAATGGAATTATAGATTATCTATATAACCCCTACATTGCCACACATTCCAATCAGTAGATAGAATGGATTATTAGATTATATATTAACTCTCTATCAAATTAACCACACTTACAAATACATAGATAGAATGGATTATGGATTATCTATTAACGCTACATTACCACACATTACTACAGTAGATAAATGGATTATGGATTATCTAGTACCCTCTACATTACCTGCACCATTACAAACAGTAAGATATAGAAATTGATTAATAGATATCTATTTACCTCTACATTACCACACATTCCAATAACAGTAGATAGAATGGATTAAGAATATCTCTTTACCCACTAATGTACCACACAGTAAACATACAGCGTAGGATAGAATGGTTATCGAGATCTATTACCTCTACCTTACTGCACACCTTACAATACAAGATGAATGGATTATAGATTATCTATTAACCTCTTCATTACACACATAAAATACAGTAGATAGAATGGACTTATAGATTATCTATTAACCTCTACATTACCACACATTACAATACCGTAGATAGAATGGTCTATAGATATCTATTAACCTCTAATTACCACACATTACAATACAGGTAGATAGAATGGATTTAGATTTCTATTAACCCTCTACTTACGCACCCCACATTACAATACAGTAATAGATCGACTCAATTATAGATATCTATTAACCTCTACTTACCACACATTACAATACAAGTAGATAGAATGGCTTATGATATCTAATTAACCTCTCATTCCCACACTTACAATCCAGTAATATGAAATGGATTTATAGATTCTATTAACCTCTACATTGCCACACAGTACAATACAAAATAGATGGATTAATAAGATTATCTATCTAGTTATCCACACATTAACCACACATTACACTACATAGATATAATGGATTATAGATATCTATAACCTCTACATTACCACACATTACAATCCAGTAGATAGAAGTGATTCTAGATATCTATTAACCACTACATTAACCGCACATACATACAGTATGATAGAATGGATTATAAGATTATCTATTAACCTCTACTTACACACATTACAATACTGTAGATGAATGGATTTAGATTCTATTTAACCTCTACATTAACCATCACATTACAATAACAGTAGAATAGAATCGGATTATAATTATTTATTACCATCTACATTACCACACATTACATCGCGTAGATAGAATTTGATTAATAGTTATCTATTTACCCTACCTTCCCACACATTACATACTGTAGGATAGAATGGATTTATAGATATATATTAACCTCTACATTACCACACATTACAATACATAGAGTGAAAATTGATTATAGATAGCTATTAACCTCTACATTTGCCAACACATTACAATACATTAGATAAGAATGGATTATAGATTATCTTTAACCTCTACATTAACCACACATTACATATCAGTAGATCGAATGGATTTAGATATCTATTACCTCTACATTACCACAACATTAACAATACAGTAGATAGAATGGATTATAGATTATCTATTAACCTCTACATTGTCCACACATTTACAATACAGTAGATAGAATGGTTATAGATTATCTATCTATTAACCACTACAGTTACCACACATTACAATAACAGTATATAATGTATTATAGAGATCTATTAACCCTCTACTTTACCAGCCATTACAATACGTAGATAAATGGATTATAAGATTATCTATTAACCAACTATGATTACCGCACATTACAATACAGATAATAGAATGGATTATAGATATCTATTAACACTACATACCACATCATTCACAATACTGTAGATAGAATGGATTATAATATCTATTAACCTTCTTACATTCCCACACATTACCATACAGTAGATAGAATGGATTATAGATCTCTATTAACCTCTACATTACCACACATTCATAACAGTAATAGAATGGATTATAGAATTGCTCTATTAACCACTACATTACCTCACATTACAATACAGTATATATAATGGATTATAATATCTATTACCCACTAATTACCGACAACATTAACAATACTGTGATAGAATGGATTAGATATCTATTAACCTCTCCCTTCCAAGCATTACCAATACAGTTAGATAGAATGGATTATAGAATCTATTAACCTCTACATTACCACCCATTAACCAGTAGTGGCCTCTCTCTGCTACAGACAAGCCTCTACACTTTCTCCTCTGGCTTTCTGGTAAAAAACTCTGGTTACCACTGCTGTGCATGAGGGCATGGCCCCACTCCTATGGGCACTAAATTGCGCTCGGCATCGTAAGCATTTTTGCATGTGGCACGATTCTTGTGCATTTTTCTTTTGTGCGCATTCGATGTGGCATTTTTTTTCCTTATGAAAACGACTGCATTAACGCCAAAAATGGTTAATCATGCGTTACCAAAACGTGAACATGACGTCATCGCATAGGAAATCGTGGGTAATTTTTTCTCGTTCCCCACATTTTCCATATAACCAAATCGGTCATGAGTGCCCACAGAGAGGGCTCCGTTTGTGACCGCTGGCATGGGTGCCATATGTTCGCTATTGTGCCTCTGGCCCAAGGGTTTTTTTTTACGTCGGAAGTCGCTGGTGTAATTATTGTCACTGTGCTGATTTTCTTGTTTTTGCTGACTGTGGAACATTATTAAAACATTCTGAGTTAACCCACTTTCAGGGCTACAATAAACAGGCATCTGTGGTACTGGGAATTCATAAACAACCAGAGGGGCAAGTGTGGGTCTCATAGTCGTAACCTAACCTTTATGGGGGCTGTCCCATGATTTTTCTGTACGTTTACAAGTCCTCCCACTCCATAGGTCTGCTGAGGCACTGATTGGGACGTGAGGCAACAATGATAGGATGACTGTGTTTCTCGAATCAGATATGTAATCAAAGTTCTTATCGGGAAAAAATGGTGCCTAATTTTTTTTTGCCCCCAACCAATCAATTTAGCTTTAAAATAGTCAAAACTAAAATCTGATTGGTTGGGGTAAAATTAGCACCATTTTTCATGATAAGAACTTTATTACAAATCCCTGACATTCTTAAAATGTCGTTACGCAACAGTAACGAAAATGGACGATACCGGAGATGTTCTGTAATTTTCTTAACTATCATGGCAAGTGTGGTACACTGAGAAATTTAAACATATAATACAGCAAGTGATCTTTTTTAACCTAGGACCTGCAGTGGATTATAATCCTTATACAATATCACTCAACTGCGTAGATGATGATTTTTATAAGGAGATTCCACTACAGCTCCTCCAAACATAACCGCTGATATGGTCTAAAAAAAACAACAAACTTATCTGCAAACCTCGCTCTGCCGGAGCTGCAACAGACACCGCTAACCGCTAACCCCATAAACTAATAGTGGAAAATACCACTTATAACTATCCTATCAATGAATCCAGCACTCAACAATTTCAAAATATTCAAACATTGGTTTATTGTTACAGGTCCACCCCCCAACATATATCACACCCTGTGTATTATAAAACCCATGTGGTGTGTCCGGGAAGGATATTTATAGAGTTCAGGGCCCTTTCGCTAATGAGGCAACATGAGTAACTGTTGCAGAGCGGCACCCTATCCAGCAGCCAGCGTAGTGTGTATGTGTGGCACTGGCAACCATGCCATCTATCAGTTTTTTGCCAATCATTTTAGCAGTATCTGTGTGTGCCAACCATTTATTAATATTTGTGCCAATGTGAACGGTTGGCACCCAATCTGGTAAAATCATTGGCATAAACTCTAATAAATGGTTGGCACACAGATACTGGTAAAATCAGTGGCACAAACTCTGATAAAGGGATGGCACCCAGACGCTAATAAATTGTTGGCACACAGATACTGTTAAAATAATTGGCAAAAACTCTGAGTCTTTGCCAATGATTTCACCAGTATCTGTGTGCCAACAATTTATTACCATCTGAGTGCCATCCCTTTATCAGAGTTTGTGCCACTGATTTTACCAGTATCTGTGTGCCAACCATTTATTAGAGTCTGGCTGCCATCCCTTTATCAGAGTTTGTGCCAATGATTTCACCAGTATCGTGTGCCAACAATTATCAGAGTTTTGCCAATAATTTCACCAGTATCTGTGTTGCCAACCATTTATTAGAGTCTGGCTGCCAACCATTTTCAGAGTTTGTGCCAATGATTTCACCAGTATCTGTGTGCCAACCATTTATTAGCGTCGGGTGCCATCCATTTATCAGAGTTTGTGCCAATGATTTTACCAGTATCGTGTGTGCCAACCATTTATTAGAGTCTGGGTGCCATCCTTTATCAGAGTGGTGTGCAATGATTTCACCAGTATCTGTGTGCCAACCATTATTAGCGTCTGGGTGCCATCCCTTTATCAGAGTTTGTGCCAATGATTTTACCAGTATCTGTGTGCCAAACCATTTATTAGCGTCTGGGTGCCACCCTTTATCAGAGTTTGTGCCAATGATTTTACCAGTATCTGTGTGCCAACCATTTATTAGCGTCTGGGTGCCATCCCTTTATCAGAGTTTGTGCCAATGATTTCACCAGTATCTGTGTGCCAACCATTTATTAGCGTCTGGGTGCCATCCCTTTATCAGAGTTTGTGCCAATGATTTTACCAGTATCTGTGTGCCAACCATTTATTAGCGTCTGGGTGCCAACCATTGTATGTGTGAGAGAGGGTGTATGTACAGTATGTATGAGAGAAAGGGTGTGTGAGAGAGAATGTGAGAGATAGAGGATAGAATATGTATGGGACCTTTACTATCTGTTTTCACCATATGGGACCTTTACTGTCTGCTCTCATTGTATGGGACCTTTACTATCTGTTTTCACCATATGGGACCTTTACTGTCTGCTCTCATTGTATGGGACCTTTACTGTCTGTTCTCACTGTTATGGGACCATTACCGTCTGTTCTCACTGTATGGGACCTTTACTGTCTGCTCTCACTGTATGGGACCTTTACTGTCTGTTCTCATTGTATGGGACCTTTATTGTCTGTTCTCATTGTATGGGACCTTTACTGTCTGCTCTCATTGTATGGGACCTTTACTGTCTGTTCTCACTGTATGGAACCTTTAATGTCTGTTCTCATTGTATGGGACCTTTACTGTCTGCTCTCATTGTATGGGACATTTACTGTCTGTTCTCACTGTATGGGACCCTTACTGTCTGCTCTCACTGTATGGGACCTTTACTGTCTGTTCTCACTGTATGGAACCTTTAATGTCTGTTCTCATTGTATGGGACCTTTACTGTCTGTTCTCACTGTATATAGAACAGCATAGACACATCATATCACAGATATTCCACATCATAGAGATACAGGCATTACACAGCATATACACATCATATACACCGGTTATACACATCCAATTACACATCATTAATATCAAGCATATACACATCGTAAAAAATCATATACACAGCGGATACACAGCATATACCACAGCAATACAAGCTTATACACATCTTATACACGCATTATACAATCATATACACAGCATATACCACATCATTATAACAAGCATATACACATCATATACACATCATATACACATCATATACACAGCATATACACAGCTTATACACCAAGCATATACATAGCATATACACAGCTTACACATCATATACAATGAATATACACAGCTTATAAACAGAAATATACACATCATATACAACAGCTTATACACAGCATATACACAGCATATACACAGCATATACACATCATATACACAGCATATACACATCATATACACATCAGATGACACATTAATTTTACCACATCATATACACATCATATACACAGCTTATACAAGGCTATACAATAGAATATTACACGCTTATACCACATCAGTACAATGAATATACACAGATTAAAACAGATTAACAACATCCATATTACCCAGCTTATACACAGTAGTAGGATATTACACAGCTATACACAGGCATACGCAGCTATACACAGCATAGACACAGCTTATACACAGCCTATACACAGCTTAACACCATATACACAGCATATACGCAGCATATACACATCATATACACAAGCAATAGACCACATCATACCCACTGGGCATAGTCCCATCCTATACAGCATAGACAATATATACACAGCTATACCCATCATATTACCAGCATGAAACAGATAGAAAAAGCATAGGACACAGCATAGCACATCAATACTCAGCATAGGGGGGGGAACCACCCCCCCCCACCCCAAGCATAGACACAGCATAACACATCATATTAAACAGGCATAGACACAGCATAACACCAGCATCAACATATACACAACCATATACACAGCATATACACTCATATACACAGGCTTATACACAGCAGATCACAGCTTATACACATTCATATTACACAGCAATACACATCAATACACAGCAGACACATCATATACACAGCATATAAACAGCTTATACACACATATACACAGCATAGACACAGCAGTACACAGCATGGACACAGCATACACAGCTATAACATTAATATACACATCATATACACAGCTTATGTATACACATCATATACGCAGCTATACCAGCTTATACACAGAATATACACATTTAATACACATCATATACACAGCTTATACACATTCGATACACCAGCATATACACAGCATATACACAGCATCTACACATCATATACGCGCATATACGCAGCATATTACACCATATATACACAGCATAGGACACAAGCTTATACAATCATATTACACATCAATACACAGCATAGACACATCATTTAACAGCCATATACAACAGCATAGACACATAATATATACAGGCTTATGACAATTTCATATACACAGCATAGACACAGAATATACACAAGCCTAAACATAATAACACAGCATTACACAGCTTATACACCATTAATATACCACATCATATACACAGATTATACACATCATATAACAGCATATACACAGTTTATACACAGCATAAAACATCATTACACAGCAAAACAGCATAGACACAAGCTATTAACATCAGATACACATTCCTATAAAGGCTTATTACACATCTATACACCATTATATACCACAGCATATACCACATCATTACACAGCTTATACCACTCATATAACATCATATACACATCATATACACAGTTTATATACAGCATATACACATATATACAAGCATATACACAGCCTAGGGACACAGCTTTACCACATAATATAAACATCATATTACACAGCAATACACATCATATACACAGCTATACACATCATATACACATCTTATACAACATCATATACACCATATAAAACATCATATACACAGCATATACACCAGCATAGACACATAAATACGCAGCTTATACACATTCATATCACAGCTATACACAGCAATACACAGCATATACACAGCATATACACATCCTATACACAAGCATATACACATCATATAACAGCTTATACACATCATCTACCACCATATACACACCATATACACATCATATACACATTCATATTACACAGCATATACACAGCTATACACTTCATTACACATTATATTAACACATCATATACACAGCTTATACACATCATAACACATCATTATACACAGCTTATACACAGCTTATACACAGCATATTTACACATCCAGCATAGGGAGAAATTGTGACTGTATGTGTTTCCCTTGGACGCAGGCTGACTCCCCTTCAGGAGACTGCAGCAGCCGAGGGAATTTTCGGTCGTTCACGAACAACCGCAGGGCTGTCCTGAACAGTCGGTGGCCAGGCGCTAATCTGAGAAAGACCTCTACCACACACTGCTGATAAAGCTCTCGTACCATTGGATCCAACAGATCGAGGGGCGTTATCGCTAGTGTGGTACAAAAGCTTACTGTTCAGTTTCTATATGGGGCCACACTCTAATTAAGCCATTTACTATTGTATTGATTTTTTGATCCCGTAAAAATTCGCTGCTGTGAGTGATGGCTATGGGCGCTGCAATTCTTGTACCAGCTATGTTGTTGAGGACGCATGCGAATATTACGCAAAAATGTGTGCATTGGAATGCATTCCAATAACGGATCGAAATCCCTAAGACAAGTACAAACATGCTGGAAGCCCTGCCCCAGGCAAGGCAAGTTGCCATTAACAGAAACCCTTACTGTTCCACCAATACTAATATTTCTTTGTGGCAGCGTGGAGTTTGGCCACCAATCAAAAGGCCTACCCATGCAGCTTGTTTCCGGCTTTATAAAATGTCTAAAGCTCAGGTCAAAAACCGGTTTGGTTCCATGTCCATCTCGAATGTTAAATATCCCCCATAAAGTTATTCCCTAGTTATCTTGACTAACTTGCTTAGAAATCGTAAGTTTAAAAGTAATGGTAATTTTAAGTAATGGTAATTTTGAGTTAAGTAATGTAATTTTAAGTAAGGTTAATTTTGAGTAATGGTAATTTTAAGTAGATGGTAATTTTGAGTAATGGTAATTTTAAAGTAGTAATGGTAATTTGATTTTAAATGGTAATGTTAAGTAATGGTAATTTGAGTAATGGTAATTTTAAGTAATGGGTAATTTCCCCTCCCGCTTGAAGCCAATACATTTCACTGGTAAAATTATCTGGGAGATATCTCAAAAACCAAACCAGGCAATTAGTTAATGTTTATTTTACTGTGTAAGGGATGGGCCACACTGCTGCGCTTTTATTGCGTTTGCGTTTTTTTTTTCATTATAATTGAAAAACGTGGCAACGCACCGAAAATGGGCGGTTTTCGGGTGCTTTGAGTTCACGTTTTTTATATCGCAAGCGAACATTTTTCAATACTTATTGAAAATAACCGCATGCGCAGGACGCAACGAATCGCACATGAAAATCGCCTGCGATTCCGTGTCGATCGTGTGTTTGCGTTGCGTTGTGGCGGTTTGCCTAAGAAGAGCTGGTTTTCGGATCAGGAGACAAGGCTATTTTGGGAAGGGTTTGGTTTGTTCTCAATGCTTCTGTGCCATGTAAAGTTCTGGAAAGAAAAATTAGTAAAGTGGATTATTATATATTTATTATTATGCGCAGGCTTCTAATTAGACAGCTTGTTGAATAATAGATTGTACTGCCCCTAGACAGAAATCACATAAAGTAAAAACACAATTTAATGCAAATTAAAGTTCTCATTGGAGACTGCACATCTTACCATTAAGTAATATGCAACCTTCCCAGCGTTTTATAATAAGAACACTGACCATATGTATAAGACAGCCATACTGATTCTGTGTCTCCTTACACTATATTGTGCTAATTTTTCCCTTTGGGAGGACAAATCCTTGACCAAGTAATGGGTCATTTAATTTAAAGTGCCGGCTTGTATTACAATGCATATTACTGTAAATGACCACATTGTATTATGACAGTATGTAGTTAAATACAATACAGTGCATATTTCACGAATGCACGATATCCTCCATGAGACCTGAGTATTTTAGGACATAGGGGGTGGTGGTGGTAACATAGATGACCTGTATTTGTGGCCGTTTTGTTATATTACAAGCCACACCGATGCTGCCATAATAAAAAAACTCTGAATCAGAAATTGCCCAATACAATGTTTTTAGAAATATGGCCCAGCAAAAACTGTAGTGAATTGCAGGTTTGGAGCTACTGTGACCCTTTTAAAGAGCTGGACTGTGTAAAAATGTCCACAATGACTGGGCTAATATGAAAACTCTAGGCAGCTAGATCCTTTATCAGTGTTATATATTCTTCCTTCTGCGCATTCAATTACCCTGCTTAGAAATAAAAAATAATAGGCGTTGCATAGAGAAATAAATGTTTGTTTTTTCACCAATGAAATTACCGCAGTTAGAATGAAGACGGTTACATTAAAGGATACTTAACATTACAAGATCTGCTTTTTTAAAATGGTTTATTTTGTTAGAAAGAAAGAAAAGATGGAGAATTAGCGGTGGACAGCAAGGTCATATACTAATTACAGTGATTACTAATAAGGGTGAGAGCCAGAAATCTGTAATAATATACATATAAATGGAGCTAGGCATGTCATAAGTTACAATAGGGCTTTAGTCATCAGGGTCTGTGACTCACTTTATTGTACAGGGGGGGTTGGGTGTACCTGGTGACAACTGTTTGAACATGGCCTTAAGCATGCTATCAAAACTAATAAAGGTGAGTGGTGACTTTAAGACTAGATTTGCGGCAGCGCAGGGTCTCCAAAAAGAGTACCACAACCAGTCTGGGCAAGCAAATTAACAAAGTAAAATATCATAGCCATAGTCTTTTGCCGAGAATTATTTAATATCAGCTATGGTATGGTGTTAGGTGTGTGTTGCTTCTGCTGTATTACTTGATAGAGCTATAGTGTCATAACGCGTATTATGGCATACTATCAGGGGGGCCTCCTAACCATAAGCATGGAAAACAATTGCTCACGGGCATACCCCTGTGGTTCCATAAAAGGCGGCAGTTATGGCAAAAAGGGAAAGACTTTAGCTCCCGGCTAACCTAATTGACACCATTCGAGAGAGTTCATGTTCCCATCACGGCTGGCGTAAGGACGTGTGTGGCGTGCTTGTGGGGAGGGGCATCTATTCTATATGTACCTATTTGTGTCAGGTCAGTGTTCCAGTTAACCAGCCAGCACACCACACCCCACTTCCAAAGTGCTACCAACCCACCACCATAAGTCTACCATCCCACTTTCCTCCGACCAAGCCACACCAACTTTACTTGGAGCCTATAGCAGACATTTAAAAGTTGTTTCAGGTGCCAAAAACCCTAGAACACCCCTACACAGGTTTGTACCCTTTGCTGTCTAATTAAGGATCAATCCTGGGCCCAATTTCATTCTAATTGTTTTGCTAAATGCCGTTTGGTGTGGTGGAATGAAAAATTTTGTTGTCCCTTAAGAGAAACTAAATATAAATGAGAACCTTCTATAATAACTTTAGATTGCTATCTCTCGTGGTAAGTAGGCTCACTGAGTGTGTTTTGCGATCCTGCGATTTAACGTATCGATCCACGCTTTTTCTAGGCCCTTTGGTCAAATCGAAATAACCAGTCTATGGAAGCACATAAAAGCAGACAGAAGAGACACCAATTAACATGAATCCGATTTTCTAACTTCCTGAATACCCAATATCCCCCTGCAAAATGGCAAGCACAAAATGCATGTAAGTGGACAAAGTGGACACAAGCCGATGTTTACGCCTGCTCAAGTAGGGCCTAGCCCTTACCAAGCATTTCACAACACGACCCAGTTCCTACAGGGAGATTCAATAAAAGTCGTATAATCCGCTTAAAATGGTCTAATTTTGCCCTAACCAATCAGATCTTATTTACATTTGAAAGCTAAACATCTGATTGGTGGGGCAAAATTAGAACATTTTCAAACGATAAGAACTTTTATTGAATACCCTGAGAGTTTTTATGCTCAGAAATTCTCTAAGTGCCCTCCACACTGACAGAGCTGTCAGTATAATACTGGCTAACCTGCACAATACGAGCATGAGAAAACCAATGGAGGGAGGGAGAAGAAAAGAAATCAGCACATGCCAAAACCTCCGAAATACGGATGATTCCTCCCACAATGTTGCTCATCTCAGAGGGGAGGGAAGTTATGGGAAAATAGAAATCCATTTCAGGCTCATTACATTGTAAAGGGCACGTCCCGCCTTAAAAAAATTCATTTTTACTAGGTTCAACTACCCCAAAACAACCATTTTTGCATTATTGAAACAGTTCAAAGACTCTCCTGAAAGACGTTACCTGAACGGTTCCTCCTGCTCTGCCGCACTAATCCCTCGTGTCGTTCTTCTCTGGTCACAGATGTCAGTAAAAGGTGTGACGGTGACGTAAGCCCATTACCTGGGTACCTGAGGTTTGTAGAACGGCAGGGTGCTAGGGACGGGACACGCTGCTGTTCTGTACGAAAAAAGCTTGCGGGGGGGGGGGGGGAGGAGTCACCAGGGGGCGAGGGACCAGGTCAGGTAAGTCCCTTCGGGATCTTTATCTTTGAAATTTTTTGAAAATAGGGTTCTGGGTAAGTGAACCTAAATATAAAACTTTACTTTAGGCTGGACAAGCCCTTTAATCAAAGGCTCCCAGGTACACACGTAAGATTTATCCAGTGCTGATGGGTCAATCTCCTATGGGATCACACTACCGGTCCATGGTAGGATATGGACGAAACAGCCAGGCCACGACATTGGTTCGAAATGGCCAGACTTAAAATCACTTTAGACTTCATTACTTTCACTATTATTCGCGTTATAGTATGCACTAAAAGTCTTAATGTGATGTGGGCTAGGCCACAGTAATCGTTTTTTTTTAGGCGCTTTGGCCCACGTTTTTGTGCACACTTGTTAACCGAATTTCGTTTTTAAAATGGAAATCACGGGGAAACAAAAGTTTTGCGTTTTGTGTTGACCATTTATTACAAAAACGCTTGCGCCAAACAAGCCAGAAACGCTCCTTGATTGCGAGTGTGGTTTGGTGCGTTGTGTTTGGTCTCAACATCTTCGTAAGATATAGCACACAAAAACGTGGTTTGGTAAATGTGAGTTCAGGCTACTTGTGCAGATACAGGACTGCTTGAACTTCTTGCCAACTGGAGAGAGCTGTAGAATAGCAGACCATGTTCATCCATGGGCTTCAATGGAATCCATCTGTAGGATAATAAACAAAATGGAGTATAGACCGTGATTAACTCCTTTGGCCTCCTTTTAGAGTCCTGTATCCGTCCTAACAACACCTGTTTTCCTTTTGTGCTCCTTACCTTCATTGCTTCATTTTTATGTTATTCCTAAAAGGTTAGTGATTGTGTGCCAGTAGTTATGTTTTCACACTGCACCGAGCATGTAAATCCCGTGTAATTAATCCAAAGATGAATAGCCAGCGAGGTAGGTGATTGTGGCAGAAGGCCTGGTTCAAAATAATGGGATGCCATTCAGGCCTTTTATTAAGCGAATACAATTGGTTATTCAGACCTGACTCTTATTAACCCTCCAGCCTGTTCCTCCTTTACAGATAAGCGCCTTTGTCCTCACTCACAAAGCTGGGATCCAGATGTCTAAAGCTGGGTGCCAATTCGGAAAATCCTATGATTACAGCAGGGGAGACTGGCCCAGTAGCTGAGGGGCAATATGCCCGCCGGGCTGGTCTCCAAATGAAAAATTTGGGCTGCACGGAGCATGATTTCGTAAGTTACATGCATGAACGGGCTCAGTGCACGCCTCTAGCTCAAACATGGGTAGGAACAGGAAACTCCTCCTTCTCCTTCAGATCCTTTACACCGGTCAGCCCATTAGCAGTGCTAGTAGCCCTCCAGTCCCTATCCTGTTGTCATCAGCCATTTAGTTCAGTTAGCCAGTGGTGTGTCAGCCCTCCCGTCATTAGCCAGGAAGTAGCTCTCTATTTTAACTAAAATAATTAAAGGTAATGGGGAAAAATTGAATGAAGACAGATTGGGTAAGTTAAATGTTTAAAGTGGGTGTCACCCAAATACCAGCCTGTTCCGCGGCCTCCATCCGTAATGTTATTTGTTGCAAAGCTAGGGAGAAACGCTCGGGCAGGATAGCAGATCTTCCCCCAGCTCGAGCGATTTTTAGTATGCTTAGTACAGGGTTCGGACCGCAGGTGAATTTTCAGCAGGCATTTCCAAACGTTCGTCGGCCCTCCCGATTGTTCGGTAAACGCGCTACACAGCATAACGACAAAAGGGACCGATACTTTGGGATACAGATGTTCCCTTCTCTCATTTCTGTGTGTACCCACCTTAACCCTTTAAATGACATCCTGCAAGTGGTATTGTGGGACATCATGCTAGTGTATTGTGGAGATCCTGCAGTGATGTGTATTGTGGACTCATCCTGCAGGATGGTATTATGGGACATCCTGCACAGTGGTATTGTGGGACATCCTGCACGATGGTATTGTGGGACATCCTGCAGGATGGTATTGTGGGACATCCTGCAGGATGGTATTGTGGGACAAATCTGCAACAGTGTTATTGGTGGGACATCCTGCAGGATGGTATTGTGGGACATCCTGCAGGATGGTATTATGGGACATCCTGCACAGTGGTATTGTGGGGATCCCTTGCACGATGGTATTGTGGACCAAGTCCTGCAGTATGGTATTTGTGGGAACTCCTGCACGTGGTATTGTGGACATCCTGCAGGATGGTATTGTGGGACCATCCTGCAAGTTGTATTGTGGGAACAGTCCTGCAGATGGGTGTTGTGGGACATCGCACATGTGGTTTGTTAGCTGGGAATCGTTTCGATAGTGTGGGACATCCTGCAGGATGGTTTAATGGGACTTTCCTGCACAGGTGAGTATGTGTGGACACCTGCACAATGGTATTGGGACTCCTGCAACGTTGGTATTGGTGGGGACATCCTGCAGTGATGGTATTGTGGGAACAACCCTCACTGGGTATTGTTGGGACATCCTGCACGAGGTATGTGGGAATCCTGCACAATGGTATTGTGGGACATCCTGCAGATGGTATCGGGGAATTCCTGCACAATGGCTATTGTGGACAATCATGCACACTGGTATTGTGGGAACATCCTGCACGATGGTAATTTGTGGGACAATACCTGCAAGAATGGTTATTGGGGGACATCCTGCACAATGGTATTGTGTGGACATCCTGCCAATCGGTATTGTGGGACATCCTGCACAATGGTATTGTGGGACATCCTGCACGATGTATTGTGGGACAAATCCTGCCCGATGGTAGTGTGGGCAAGCCTGCACAATGGTATTGTGGGACATCCTGCACGATGGTATGTGGGACATCCTGCACAAGTGATTTGGGGACATCGACCAGGTAATTGTGGGGACCCCTCACTTTGTGACATCGCCATGGTATTGTGGGACATCCTGCCAGCACAATGGTATTGTTGGGAACATCCTGCACAGTGGTATGTGGGACATCCTGCACAATGGTTTGTGGGACATCCTGCACAATGGTTGTGGGACCTAATGATGTGGGACATCCGCCACATGGTTATTTGTGGGACATCCTGCACAAATGTATTGGGGGACATCTGCACATGGGTATTGTGGGAACATCCTGCACCAATGGGTAATTTGGGACTCCTGCACGATGTATTGTGGGACATTCTGCCACAGTGGTATTTGTGGACAATCCTGACACGATGGTATTGTGGGAATCTGGCACAGTGGTATTGTGGGACATCTCTGCCACAATGGTTTTGTGGGACATCCTGCACGATGGGTATTGTGGGACATCCTGCACAGTGGTTATTGTGGGACCCTGCAGCCCGATGGTATTGTGGGACATCCTGCACATGGTTTTTGTGGGGACATCCTGGCACGATGGTATTGTGGGAATCCTGCACAATGTATTGTCTGGACATCCTGCACGGTTGTATTGTGGGACATCTCGCAGGATGTTGTGGGACAATCCTGCATCAAATTGGTTTTGTGGGAGCACTCCTGCACAATGGTTTTGTTGACAATCCTGCACGATGGTATTGTGGGACATCCTGCACAATGGTATTGTGGGACATCCTGCACAATGGTTTTGTGGGACATCCTGCACGATGGTATGGTGGGACCTCCTGCACATGGTATTGTGGGACATGCGTCTGCACGTTTTGGTATTGTGGGACATCCTGCAGGATGGGTATGTGGGCCATCCTCAATGGTTTTGTGGGACATACCTGCACGATGTGTATTGGGGACATATCCTGACAGTGGTTATTGTGGGACCATCCTGCACGTGGTATTGTGTGACACTCCTGCACAATGGTTTTGTGGGACATCCTGCACGATGTGTATTGTGGACATCCGGCACAGTGGTATTGTGGACATTTACTGCACAGTGGTATTTTGTGACTCCTGCACGATGGTATTGTGGGACATCCTCACAGTGGTGTATTGTGGTGACATCCTGCACGATGATGTGGGGACATTGTGCATTCACGTTGGTATTGTGGGAATCCTGCCAATGGTATTTGTGGGACATCCTGGCAAGTGGTATTGTGGGAAATCCTGCAACAATGGTATTGGGATTCTCCTGCACTGTTGGTATTTTGGGAATCTGCACAATGGTATTGATGGGACATCCTGCACATGGTACTTGTGACATTCCTGGCACAAGGGTATTGTGGTACATCCTGCCCACGTGTATTGTGGGACATCCTGCACATGGTATTGTGGGGACCATCCTGCACGTGGTATTGTGGGAATCTGCACATGGTATTGGTGGGACATCCTGCCACGTTGTGTTTGTGGGAATCTGACAATGGATTGTGGTGTACATCCTGCACACAGTGTATTGTGTGACATCCTGCACGATGGTATTGTGGGCAAATCCGCACGTTGTATTGTGGGAATCCTGCACCAATGGTGCTTGTGGGACATCCTGCACGTTGGTATTGTGGAATCCTGCACATGGTATTGTGGACCATCCTGAACGTTGGGTATTGTGGGAATCCTGCAACAATGGTATTTGGAAGAAATCCTGCACAATGGTTTGTGGGAACATCCTGCACAATGGTATTGTGGGACATCCTGCACGATGGTACTGGTAGGGACTATCCTGCATGATTGGTATTGTGGGACATCCTGCACCTTGTAATTGTGGACATACCTGCACGATGATATTGTGGGACAATCCTGGCAGGATTGGGGATTGTGGGAACATCGCTCACGATTAGTATTGTGGGACATCCCTGCACAATGGTTTTTGTGGGACATCCTGCATGATGGTATTGTGGGGACATCCTGCATGAATGTATGGTCGGGACATCCTGCACAATGGTTTGTGGCATCCTGATGATGTGTATTGTGGGAACTCCTGCAGTGATAGTATTGTGGACATCCTGCACATGGTATTGTGGACATACCTGCACGATGATATTGTGGGACATCATGAAGGATGGTATTGTGGGACCATCCTGCACTATAGTAGTGTGGGACATCCTGCACAGTGGTAGTGTGGATCCTGCACATGGTATTGTTGGACATCCTGCACGAGTTATTGTGGGACATCCTGCACAATGGTTTTTTGTGGGACATCCTGCACACGTGGTAATTGTGGGAACATCCTGCACAAATGGTATTGTGAGACATCCTGCAGGTGGTTATTGTTGGGACATCCTGCACTGATATAGTATTGTGTGGACAATCCTGCCAGGGTTATTGTGGGAACTCTGACACAATGGTTTTTTTGTGGGACACCGAGCAGTGGTATCGTGGGACACACTGCACGTTGGTATTGTGGACATCACTGCACGATGTATATGTGGGAATCTCACAATGGTATGGTGGGACATCCTGCACGAGGATTGTGGGACATCATGCCACAATGGTATTGTGGGGACATCCCTGCACAATGGTATTGTAGGGACATCCTTCCCGTGGTATTGTGGGAATCCTTGCACTATGGTATTGTGGGACATCTGCCGTTGGATTGTGGGAATCCTGTCACAAATGTATTGTGGACATCTTGTGCACATGGTATTGTGGACACTCCTGCACGATGGTATTGGTGGAATCACTGGCACAATGGATTGTGGGACATCTGCAACGTTGGTATTGTGGGACATCCTGCACAATGGGTATTGGTGGGACATCCTGCACATGTATTGTGGACATAATGCACACTGGGATTGTGTGACATCCTGCACGATGGTATTGTGGGACATCCTGCACGATGGATGTGGGAATCCTGCACAATGGTTGTGGACATCCCTGCACGAGGTATTGTGCGATATCCTGCACAATGTGTATTGTGGTACGATCGCATACCGATTGGTATTGTGGGAACATCCTGCACGATGTATGGGGAATCTGCACGATGGTTATTGTGGGACATCCTGTCACGATGGTATGTGGGAATCACTGCAGGTGGTATTGTGCGCATCCTGCACATGGTAGTGGGTCTACATGGTGTGGGACATCCTGCACGATGGTATTGTGGGACATCCTGCCTGTGTGGGTTATGCAGTTGATGGGAATCCTGCCACGATGGTAGTTGGGGACATCCTGCAACGTTGGTAGTTGTGGGCATCCCTGCACATGGGTATTGTGAGGAATCAGGCAACGTTGAGTAAATGTGGGATCCTGCACTGTGGTAATTGTGGAATCCTGCACTTTGTATTGGGAATCCTGCACGTTGGTATTGTGGAACCTGCCGATGGTATTGTGGGACATCCTGCACGTTGATATTGTGGGAATCCGCACGTGGTTTGTGGGATCCTGCCCGTGATTGTGGCAATCCTGCACGTGGTATTGTGGGCTCTACACGTGGTATGTGGGAATCCTGCACGTTGGTCATTGTGGGACACCTGCACGTTGGTATTGTGGGGAATCCTGCACTGTTGGATTGGTGTATTGGGGTGTGGGAATCCTGCACGTTGGTATTGTGGGAGACTACCTGACGTTGGTATGTGGGAATCCTGCACGATTGGTTTGTGGACATCCTGCACGTGGTAATTGGAGGACATCCCTGCACGTTGTTTGTGGGAATCCTGCACCTGGTATTGTGGGGAAATCATCCTGCACGATGGTATGTGGGACTCCTGCACGATGGTAAATTGTGGGAATCCTGGCATGGTATGTGTGGAACATCTCCGGAGTGCATCCTCGATGGTAATTGACTCAGATGGATTGGGAATCCTGCATCATGGGTTATTGTGGGAATACACTGCACGTTGGTATTGTGGGACAATCCTGCATGATGGTATTGTGGGAATCCTGCACAATGGTATTGGCACTGACTTGGTATGCACTGCACGTGATTGGGGACATTCATAGTAGGATCAAAATGGTATTGTGGGACTCCTGCACGTTGGTATTGTGGGACATCCGCACGTTGGTATTGTGGGAATCTGCCGGTTGAATGTGTATTGTGGGAATCCTGCCACGATGGTATTGTGGAATCCCGCACAATGGTATTGTGGGACATCCTGCACAGATTGGGGGACATGACAGGGTTGTGGGGAATCCTGCAATGGATTGTGGGAACATCCTGCCAGTGGTTGTGTGGCATCTGGTTGGTGGACAGTCCTCACGTGGTATTGTGGGAATCCTGCACGATGTATTGTGGGAATCCTGCACAATGGTATTGTGGGACAATCCTGCACGATGGTATGTGGGAATCCTGCACAAATGGATTTGTGGGGAACTTCCTGCACGTTGGGTATTGTGGGGACACTCCTGCACGTTGGTATTGTGGGACATCCTGGCACGTTGGTATGTTGGAATCCACTTCACGATGGTATTGTGGGAATCCTGCACGATTGGGTTATTGTTGGGAATCTGCACAATTGGTATTGTGGGACATCCTGCCGATGGTATGTGGGAATCCTGCACAATGGTTTGTGGGAATCCTGCTGGCACAATGGAGTTTGGGAATCCTGCCATGGTATTGTGGGAATCCTGCACAATGGTATTGTGGTGCATTCGCTGCACAATGGTTTTGTGGGAAGCCTGCGCGATGGTATGTGGGAAATCCTGCCGATGGTATTGTGGGACATCCTGCACATTGGTATTTTGGTGGAGACATCCTGCACATGTATGTGGCATACTGGCAGTGCATTGGGACTGTATTTGGCCAACGCCCTATGGTATGTGGGAATCCTGCACGATAGTATTGTGGGACATCAGCCACAGTGGTATTGTGGGAATCCTGCACAATGGTATGGTGGACACTCCTGCACGCTGGTATTGTGGGACATCCTGCACAGTGGTATTGTGGGACATCCTGACGGTTGGTAATTGTGGGACATCCTGCACGTTGGATTGTGGGAATCCTGCACAATGGTATTGTGTGGACATCCTGCACGACTGGTATTGTGGGGAATCTGCACAATGGTATTGTGGGACATCCTGCCACGATGGTATTGGCATCATTGTGGGACATCCTGCACAGGTTTGGAATTCCGTTGATTGTTGGGAATCCTGCACGATGGATTGTGGGGACATCCGCCGATGGTATTGTGGGAATCCTGACAATGTTATTGTGGGACATCCTGCCACGATGGTATTGGGGACATCCTGCACAATGGTTAATTGTGGGGAAAATTTTTTTCCTGCACAATGGTATTGTGGGACATCATGCACACAGGTATGTTGGGACATCCTGCACGATTGTATTGATGCGAATCCTGCACAATGGTATATTGTGGGGAACATCCCTGCACGATGGTATTGTGGAAATCCTGCACGTTGGTATGTGCGAATCCTGCACAATTTATTGTGGAAACCTGCACGATGGTATTGTGGGAATCCTTCACGTTGGTAGTTGGGAATTTGCACCGAGTGGTATTGTGGGAGCCTGCACGATGGTATTGGTGGGACTCCTGCACGAGTGGATTGTGGGATCCTGCACGTTGTTATTGTGGGAATCCTGCACAATGGGTTTGTGGACATCCTTCACGATTTTATTGTTGGGAATCCTGCAACGTGGTATTGTGGGAATCCCGTGCACATGGTATTGTGGGGAATCTGCCGTTGGTATGTGGGGAATCCTGCACGATGGTATGTGGGACATCCTGCACCGATGGTCTTGTGTTAAACATCCTGCACGATGGTTATTGTGGGAAATCCTGCACGTTGTGTTTATTGGGGACCATCCTCGCACGATGGTATTGTGGCGCATCCTGAACGATGGTATTCGTGGGACATCCTGCACAATGGATTGTGGAATCCTGCACGATGGTATTGGGACATCCTGCACGATGTATTGTGGAAAAAAAAAAAATCCTGCACGATGGTATTGTGGGAATCCTGCACGATGGTATGTGGGACCCGACATGCAGATGTATTGTGGGAATCCTGCACGATGGTTATGTGGGACATCCTGCACGTTGTGTATTGGTGGTAACTCCTGCACATATGGTATTGTGGGACATCCTGCACGATGGTAATTGATGTCTTTCAACTCCTGCACGAGGGTATTGTGAAGGAATCCTGCACGGTGGTATTGTGGGACATCCGTCACGATGGTATTGTGGGACATCTGCACGCTGGTATTGTGGGACATCCTGCACGATGGTATTGTGTGAATCCTGCACGATTGTTATTGTGGGATCCTGCATCGATCGGTATTGTGGGAAATCCCCTGCACGATGTGTATTGTGGGAATTCCTGCACGATGGATTGTGGGACATCCTGCAATATGGTATTTGTGGAAATCCTGCACGATGGTATTGTGGGACACCAATAGTGTATCCTGCACGATGGTATTGTGGGCATCCTGCCTGATGTATTGTGGGAATCCTGCATGATCGAGTATGTGTGGGCAATCCTGCTCGATGGTATTGTGGGAACTCCTACGTGGATCGGAATCCTCGTGTTTGTGGGAATCCCACAATGGTATTGTTTGGAACATCCTGAACAATGATATGTGGGACATCTAACAATGGTATTGTGGGCATCTGCACGATGGTATTGTGGGAAATCCTTGAACAATGTATGTGTGGGAATCCTGCACGTTGTTGTGGGAATCCTGCACGTTGGTATTGTGGAATCCTGGCACGTTGGTATTGTGGACAATCCTGCACTGGTATTGTGGGAATCCTGCACGATGATTGTGGGACATCCTGCACATGGTATTGTGGGAATCCTGCACGATGGATTGTGGAAATCCTGCCGATGTATTGTGGGAACCTGCACAATGGTATTGTGGGAATCCTGCACAATGGTATTGTGGGACATCCTGCACAATGGTTTTGTGGGAAATCTGCACAATGGTATTGTGGAATCCCTGCCACAATGGTTTGTGGTACATCCTGCACGATGGTATTGTGGGAATCCCTGCACGTTGGTATTGTGGGAATCTGCCGAGGAGTAATCTGAAATGGAATCTCCCACAAGATTGGGAATCACTGCACGATGGTATTGTGGACATCCTGCCAATGGTAGTGTGGGAATTCCTGCACGAGGATATTGGCTCCCGAGGTAATTGCGTGGGAATCCTGCCTGGATCGAATTTTTGTGGAATCCCTAACGATGGTATTGTGGGACACCTGCACGATGGTATTGTGGGAATACTGCACGATGGTATTGTGGGACATGCACATGGTGTATTGTGGGACATCCGCATTGTTTGTGGGAGAATCCTGCACTGTTGGTATTGTGGAATCTGCATTCGTATGGTATTGTGGGACATCCTGCACAAAGGATTTGTGGGAATCCTGCACGATGTATTGTGGGAATCCTGCACAATGGTATTGTGGGACATCCTGCACGTTGGTATTGTGGTATCCTGCCCGTAGGTTGGATATTGGGAATGGGAATCCTGCACGATGGTATTGTGGGAATCCTGCACCAATGGTATTGTGGGAATCCTGCACGTAGGTTATTGTGGGAATCCTGCATCGATGGTATTGTTGGAAGAATCCTGCACGGAGATGGTATTGTTGGGACATCCTGCACAAGGTTATTTGGTGTTACTAGTCCTGCCCTTTGGTATTGATTGTGTTTTTTTTTTTTATACTGCGTTTATGGGAACACCTGCACGATGGTATTGTGGGACTCCTGCACGAAGTTTGTATTGTGGGGACATCCTGCACAATTTTTGGGCATTGGTGTATTGTGGCAAATCCTGCACGATGTATGTGGGGGACATCCTGCACGTTGGTATTGTGGGACATCCTGCACGATGGTTATGGTGGGAATCCGGCACAATGTATTGTGGGACACCTGCACGTTGGTATTGTTGGGACATCTGCACGATGGTATTGTGGGACATCCTGGCACGGTTTGGGTACTCTGGACATCGATGTATTGTGGGACATCTCTGCACAGTGGTATTGTGGACATCCTGCAACGTTTATGTTTGTTTTGGGATTGTGGGAATCCTGCACGATGGATTGGGGAAAGACTGCACAATGGTTTGTGCGGACATCCTGCACGATGGTATGTGGGAATCCTGCACTGCGTTGTATTGTGGGAATCCTGCACGATGGATTGTGGGAAATCCTGCAACGTGGTATTGTGGACATCCTGCCACAATGGTATTGTGGGACATCCTGCACTGGATTGTGGAATCCTGCACGTGGTTATTTGGGAATCCTGCACGATGGTATTGTGGACATCTGCACGTTGGTATTGGGGACATCCTGCAACGATGGTATTGTGGGACATCCTGCACGTGGTATTGTGGGACATCCTCCGTTGGTATTGTAGGACATCCTGCACATGTTTGTGGGAGCGACCCTGCACGTTGGTTTATTGTGGGAATTCGCAGTGTCATGTTGGTCCTGACGTATGTGGGAATCCTGCCGGATGGTATTGTGGGACCATCCTGCAAGTTACGGCTAGGTGGTATTGTGGACATCACTGCACGATGGTATTGTGGGACATCCTGGCACGTTGGTATTGTGGGACATCCTCACGATCGGATGTGAAATCTCCGTGGCATCTGTGCATCGTCCGTTTTGTACTTCTGCCGTTGGGTATTGCTGACTCACTTTGTTCGGAACACTGGTGGTATTGTGGGACACCTGCACAGTTGGTTATTGTGGGACATCCTGCACGATGGTATTGGATCTTCACAGGATGGAATCCTGCCACGATGGTATTGGGGCATCCTGCAATATGGGACATCATGACGGTTATTGTTGGACCGCACCATGTATGAGGCCTCCGCACGTTGGTATTGTGGGAATCCGCCGTATGTGGAATCTCAATGGTATTGTAGGAACATCCTTGTCACGTGGTTGTATGTGGAATCCTGCACGAGTGGTATTGTGGGGAATCGCACGGTGGACTCACGTTAGGTATTGTGGGGAATCCTGCACGATGTAGTGGGCTGCACGAGGTTGTGGGAATCGCAAGGAGTGTCGGACATCTGCACGTTGTTGGTATTGTGGAAATCCTTGACTCACGCTGGTATTGTGGGGAATCCTGCACGATGTATTTACTAAGGATAATTATAAAATCGGTAACTCTCAAATGTACGCGTTCGAAATTCGGTAAACCCTCGAATGTAGCCCAAGAGATTCGTAACCTCTAATGTAGCCTAGATTTCGGTAACCCGAATGTAGCCTAAGATTGCGGTAACCCTCGAATGTAATGCCTAAATTCGGTAACCCTCGAATGAAGCCAAATTCGGTAACCCTCGAATGGTAGCCTAAATTGTTCGGTAACCCTCTAATGTAGCAGATTTCGGTAACCCCGGAATGTAGCCCCAGATTTCGTAACCCTAATGTAGCCTAAGATTTCGGTAACCCTCGAATGTAGCCTAGATTCAGTAGCCCTCGAATGTAGCCTAAGATTCAGTAACCCAAATGTAGCCTACGATCGGTTACCCTGAAGTAGCCCAAGATTTTCGTTAACCCCCGAATGTAGCCTAATGGAGATTTTGGTAACCCTTGAATGTGTCTTAAGATTTTTTTGTAATCCTCGAAGGTAGCCTCAGATTTCGGTAACCTTGAATGTAGCCTAAGATTTGGGTAACTACCTCGAGTAGCCTAGCCTAAGATTCAGTAACCCTCGAATGTAGCCTAAGATTTCAGTAACCCTAGAATGTAGCCTACGATTTCGGTAACCCTCGAATGTAGCCTAAGATTTTGGTAATCCTCGAATGTAGCCTAAGATTTCGGTAACCTTTGAATGTGCCTAAGATTTTGGGTAACCCTCGAATGTAGCCTAAGATTTCGGTAACCCTTGCCTTGAATGTAGCCTAAGATTTCGGTAACCCTTCGAATGTAGCCTAAGATTTCGGTAACCCTCTAATGTAGCCTAAGATTTCGGTAACCCTTGAATGTAGCCTAAGATTTTGGTAACCCTCGAATGTAGCCTAAGATTTCGGTAACCCTCGAATGTAGCCTAAGATTTCAGTAACCCTCGAATGTAGCCTAAGATTTCGGTAACCCTCGAATGTAGCCTAAGATTTCGTAACCCGAATGTAGCCTAAGATTCAGTAACCCTGAATGTAGCTTACAATTTCGGTAACCCTCGAAGTAAGCCAAGATTCGGTAACCCTCGAATGTAGCCCAAGATTTCAGTAACCCTCGAATGTAGCCTAAGATTTTGGTAACCCTTGAATGTAGTCTAAGATTTCGGTAACCTCTAATGTAGCCTAAGATTTCGGTAACCCTTGAATGTAGCCTAAGATTTTGGTAACCCTCGAATGTAGCCTAAGATTCAGTAACCCTCGAATGTAGCCTAAGATTTCGGTAACCCTCGAATGTAGCCTACTAAGATTTCAGTAACCCTCGAATGTAGCCTAAGATTTCAGTAACCCTAGAATGTAGCTTACAATTTCGGTAACCCTCGAATGTAGCCCAAGATTTCGGTAACCCTCGAATGTAGCCTAAGATTTTGGTAACCCTTTAATGTAGCCTAAGATTTCAGTAACCCTTGAATGTAGTCTAAGATTTTGGTAATCCTCGAATGTAGCCTAAGATTTCAGTAACCCTCGAATGTAGCCTAAGATTTCAGTAACCCTCGAATGTAGCCTACAATTTCGGTAACCCTCGAATGTAGCCCAAGATTTCGGAAACCCTCGAATGTAGCCCAAGATTTCGGTAACCCTCGAATGTAGCCTAAGATTTTGATAACCCTTGAATGTAGTCTAAGATTTCGGTAACCCTTGCCTTGAATGTAGCCTAAGATTTCGGTAACCCTCGAATGTAGCTAAGATTTCGGTAACCCTCGAATGTAGCCTAAGTTTCGGTAACCCTCGAATGTAGCCTAAGATTTCGGTAACCCGAATTCCCCGATTGTGGGAATCCTGCACGATGGTATTGTGGGAATCCTGCACAATGGTATTGTGGGAATCCTGCACGATGGTATTGTGGGAATCCTGCACGATGGTATTGTGGGACATCCTGCACGATGGTATTGTGGTATGGGACATCCTGCATGATGTATTGTGGGACATCCTGCACGTGGGTATTGTGGGAATCCTGCACGTTGGTATTTGTGGACATCCTGCACGATGGTATTGGTGGGACATCCTGCACAATGGTATTGGTGGACATCTGCCACGTTGGTATTGTGGGAATCCTGACGATGGTATTGGTGGAATCCTGCCGTGGTATTGTGGAATCCTGCACAATGGTATTGTGGACATCCTGCACATGGTATTGGGTGGGAATCCTGCACGTTGGTATTGTGGGAATCCTGCACGATGGTATTGTGGGACATCCTGCACGTTGGTATTGTGGGACATCCTGCACAATGGTATTGTGGGATCATCCTGCACGATGGTATTGTGGGAATCCTGCACGATGGTATTGTGGGAATCCTGCACGATGGTATTGTGGGAATCCTGAACGTGGTAATTGTGGGAGCATCCTGCACGATGGTATTGTGGGACATCCTGCACGTGGTATTGTTTTTATGGAATCCTGCACGTTGTATGAGGAATCCTGCACCGATGTGTATTGTGGGACATCCTGCACGTGGTATTGTGGGAATCCTGCACGTTGGTATTGTGGGAATCCTGCACGATGGTATTGTGGGGACATCCTGCACGATGGTATTGTGGACGATCCTGCACGTTGGTGGTATTGTGGGACATCCTGCACGATGTATTGTGGGAATCCTGCAGTTGGTATTGTGGGACATCCGCACGATGGTATTGTGGACATCTCCACGATGGTATTTGGGAAATCCTGCACGTTGGTCTGATGTATCGTACGTGTGGACATCCTGCGATGGTATTGTGGGACATCCTGCACGTTGGTATGTGGGACATCCTGCACGATGGTATTGTGGGATCCTGCACGAGGGATGTATTGTGGGACATCCTGCACAATGAATTGTGGGACATCCTGCACGTTGGTATTGTGGGAATCCTGCACAATGGTATTGTAGGACATCCTGCACGTTGGTATTGTGGGAATCCTGCACGATGGTATTGTGGGAATCCTGCAATGGTATTGTTAGGGAATCCTGCCACGTTGGTATTGTGGGAATCCTGCACGATGGTATTGTGGGAATCTCTGCACGTGGTATGTGGGAATCTGCAAATGTATGTGGAATCCTGCACGATGGTATTGGTGTGTGGAATCCTGCACGTTGGTATGTGGGAATCCTGACGATGGTATTGTGGGAATCTGCACAATGGTATTGTGGGACATCCGCACGATGGTATTGTGGGACATCCTGCACATTGGTATTGTGGGGGGAATCCTGCACGATGTATGTGGGACATCCTGCACGTTGGTATTGTGTCATGCACAGGATGTGGGACATCCTGCACGATGGGATTGTGGGACAAATCCTGCACTGTTGGTATTGTGGGACATCACTGAACGATGGTATTGTGGAGACATCCTGCACGTATGGTATTGTGGGACATCCTGCCATCCCGGTTGGTATTCGTAGGAATCCTGCACAATGGTATTGTGGGACATCCTGCACGTGGATTGTGGGAATCCTGCACGATGGTATTGTGGGACATCCTGCACGATGGTATTGTGGGACATCCTGCACGTTGGTATTGTGGGACATCCTGCACGATGGTATTGTGGGACATCCTGCACTTGGTATTGTGGGACATCCTGCACGATGGTAGGTGGGACATCCTGCACGTTGGTATTGTGGGACATCCTGCACGTTGGTATTGTGGGACATCCTGCACGATGTATTGTGGGACATCCTGCACGTTGGTATTGTGGGAATCCTGCACGAGGGTATTGTGGGAATCCTGCACGTTGGTATTGTGGGACATCTGCACGATGGTACTTGGTGGGAATCCTGCCGATGGTATTGTGGAATCTGCACGATGGTTTGGGGACATCCTGCACAATGTATTGTGGGACATCCTGCACGTTGGTATTGTGGAACCTGCAAATGGTATGTGGGAATCCTGCACGATGGTATTGTGGGAATCCTGAACAATGGTATTGTGGGAATCCTGCACGATGGTATGGGGGGAATCTGCACGATGGTATTGTGGGAAGGGATATCCTGCACAATGGTATTGTGGGAATCCTGCCGATGGTATTGTGGAGCACGGGAACTCCTATTTGAAAAATAGTTCTGTTTAGTTCAAAAAAATCTAAAAAAAGAAGGAAATCCACAATGTCGAGTTCCAGTGGATCTGTGAACCTTGCTTAGGAACCAGGTCATGTTCGTTTTGGGTCCATATCTAATTCCCAGTATATTAATCCGGTAACTCCTTAAAGTCCATTTGTTGGCATAAAACAGAACTTTATACTTCTGTAGGGGCCCAATTGAATTGCCACTAGATCAGCAAGCAATCCAACAATGTCAGTCGCTTAGAAAAAAACTTTTGCATGCACATATCAACAGGAATGAACTTGCCACTTTGCAGACAACTCATAATTTGATGATTCAGACGCGACAAACGGGAAGAATATTTGGAGGATTTGCTTTATGAGTCAAAACTTTATCTGAGTTCGTACAAACTCGAACTATCAAATTACTAATGATAATATCAAATCGGTAACTCAAAGGTAGCGTTCGAATTCGGTAACCCTCGAATGTAGCCCAAGATTTCGGAAACCCTCTTAATGTAGCCTAAGATTTCGGTAACCCTCGAATGTAGCCTCAAGATTCGGTAACCCTCGAATGTAGCCCAAGATTTCGGTAACCCTCTAATGTAGCCTAAGATTTCGGTAACCCTCGAATGTAGCCCAAGATTTCGGTAACCCTCTAATGTAGCCTAAGATTTCGGTAACCCTCGAATGTAGCCTAAGATTTCAGTAGCCCTCGAATGTAGCCTAAGATTTCAGTAACCCTAGAATGTAGCCTACGATTTCGGTAACCCTCGAATGTAGCCCAAGATTTCGGTAACCCTCGAGAGCCTAAGATTTTGGTAACCCTTGAATGTAGTCTAAGATTTTGGTAATCCTCGAATGTAGCCTAAGATTTCGGTACCTTTGAATGTAGCCTAAGATTTTGGTAACCCTCGAATGTAGCCTAAGATTCAGTAACCCTCGAATGTACCTAAGATTTCAGAACCCTAGAAGTAGCCTACGATTTCGGTAACACCCTCGAATGTAGCCTAAGATTTGGGTAATCCTCGAATGTAACTCTAAGATTTTCGGTAACCTTTGAATGTAGCCTAAGATTTTGGGAACCCTCGAATGTAGCCTAAGATTCGGTAACCCGGCCGTAGATGTAGCCTAAGATTTCGTAACCCTTCGAATGTGCCTAAGATTTCGGTAACCCTAATGTAGCCTGAATTTCGGTAACCCTTGAATTGTTAGCCTAAGATTTTGAGTAACCCCGAATTGTAGCCTAAGATTTCGGTAACCCTCGAATGTAGACTAAGATTTCAGTAACCCTCGAATGTAGCCTAAGATTTCGGTAACCCTACATGTAGCCTAGATTCAGTAACCCTCGAATGTAGCCTAAGATTTCAGTAACCCTAAATGTAGCTTACAATTTCGGTAACCTCGAATGTAGCCCAAGATTTCGGTAACCCTCGAATGTAGCCCAAGATTTCAGTAACCCTCGAATGTAGCCTAAGATTTTGGTAACCCTGAATGTAGTCTAAGATTTCGGTAACCTCTAATGTAGCCTAAGATTTCGGTAACCCTGAATGTAGCCTAAGATTTTGGTAACCCTCGATGTTAGCTAGATTTCGTAACCTCGATGTAGCCTAAGATTTCGGTAACCCTCGAATGTAGCCTAAGATTTCAGGAACCCTCAAACTGTAGTCTAAGATTTCAGTAACCCTTAGAATGTAGCTTACAATTTCGGTACCCTCGAAATGTAGTGCCCAGATTTCGGTAACCCTCGAATGTAGCCTAAGATTTGGAATAACCCTTTAAATGTAGCCTAAGATTTCAGTAACCCTTGAATGTAGTCTAAGATTTTGTATCCTCGAATGTAGCCTAGATTTCAGTAACCCTCGAATGTAGCCTAAGATTTCAGTAACCCCTCGAATGTAGCCTACCAATTTCGGTAACCCTCGAATGTAGCCCAAGATTTCGGTAACCCTCGAATGTAGCCCAAGATTTCGGTAACCTCGAAGTAAGCCTAAGATTTTGATAACCCTGAATGTAGTCTAGATTTCGGTAACCCTTGCCTTGAATGTAGCCTAAGATTTCGGTTAACCCTCGAATGTAGCCTAAGATTTCGTAACCTCGAATGTAGCCTAAGATTTCTGGTACCCTGATGAGGCTAGATTTCGGAACCTCGAATGTAGCCTAAGATTTCAGTAAACCCTAGAATGTAGCCTAGATTTTGGTAATCCTCGAATGTAGCCTAAGATTTCGGTAACCTTTGAATGTAGACCTAAGATTTGGTAACCCCGAATGTAGCTAAGATTTCAGGTAACCCCTGCCTTGAATGTAGCCTAGATTTTGGTAACCCGAATGTAGCCTAAGATTTTTTAACCCTCGAATGTAGCCTAAGAGTTTCGGGAGCCCTTGAATGTAGCCTAAGATTTTGGTAACCCTCGAATGTAGCCTAAGATTTGGTAACTTTTGAATGTAGCCTAAGATTCGCTAACCCTTGAATGTAGCCTAAGATTTTGGTAACCCTCGAATGTAGCCTAAGATTTTGGTAACCCTCGAATGTAGCCTAAGATTTCGCTAACCCTTGAATGTTAGCCTAAGATTTTGGTAACCTTGAATGTAGCCTAAGATTTTGGTAACCCTTGAATGTAGCCTAAGATTTATTAACCCTCGAATTGTAGCCTAAGATTTCGGTAAACCCTCTAATGTAGCCTAAGATT
The DNA here is from genome assembly GCA_019447015.1 of Hymenochirus boettgeri. Taxonomy (NCBI): domain Eukaryota; kingdom Metazoa; phylum Chordata; class Amphibia; order Anura; family Pipidae; genus Hymenochirus; species Hymenochirus boettgeri. The sequence continues at coordinate 24,516,758 of CM033477.1, forward strand.
CGGTACCCTTAATGTAGCCTAAGATTTTGGTAACCTTCGAATGTAGCCTAAGATTCGGTAACCCTCGCATGTAGCCTAGATTCAGTAACCCTAGAATGGCTACCTAAGATTTTGGTAATCCTCGAAGTAGCGCCAAGATTCGGTTAACCTTCGAATTGTACCTAAGATTTTGGTAACCCCGATGTAGCCAAGATTCTCGTAACCCTTGCCTTGAATGTAGCCTAAGATTTGGAACCCTCGAATGTTAGCCTAAGATTTTGTAACCCTCGAATAGCCTAAATTTTTCGGTTAGCCCTGGAATGTAGAACTAAGATTTGGTAACCTCGAATAGACCTAAGATTCTGGTAACTTTCGAATGTAAGCCTAAGATTTCGCGAACCCTGAATGTAGCCTAGTTTCAGTAACCCTCAAGTAGCTAAGATTCAGTAACCCGAATGTAGATAAGATTTTGGTAACCCTCAAAGTATTGTTCAGTACCCTTGGATGTAGCACGGTAACCCAATTGCCCGAAGTGGGGAAAGGGAGTGGAGAGAGTTTGGAATCTTCCTCAGACCATTTACATAAGTTAACAATGCTATTTATATGTATTTATGATTTTCTCCCCATTGACTCTAATGAGTGTTTTCGAACCCTGATAAAAACTAAAGTCTGGAGTTGTCCCTCTCTGTAAGACCCGTGATTCCACGGAGGATAGAATAACAATACGGTAAAGTAGTAGCTAAAAAATCCAGGCAGTGCTTTTAGCTCTGTGAGCTTTAATTTATTAGAAAGAAGTATTTTTTTATTTAGCAGAAAAATACATTTGAATTTTGATGGGTCTCGTTCTGTTGTTGCTAAGAGATAAGTATCGCTTGCTGTTCTGGTCTCCCTCATCTTTAATCCCAGGTTTTTGTTTTATCGCTTGACTGCAAGGTGCGGCCGGGTAAACCATCTCTGTCCTGAGCTCTTATCAGAGGAGAAGGGCAACTCTTCTGCCGATTGATCTTTTGATCCGGGTCTTAAAATCTGCATTCATTTTCGCAGTCAGCACGTTGTATCTCCGTTGACCCTGCCCCTCTTGTTCTGCACCTTTTACTTTTATAAATAAATTGTTGTCCTTTTTTTCTACGAATAACAAGTTTCCTGTTTCAGAGTTCTGTTCTAAATAACCTTTATTGTATGGATTGGACAGATGTTTAGTGGGGATTTGTACCTTTCACACAGGTCACCAATAGGGGGCGCTATTGTACAGAACAACACTAAGAGCTTTGGGGCCCCACTTGAGGGATGTCATTACCAACCCCAACTGCTATTTTAACAGTTTATTACAGATTTTTAATGGTAAGTTCTATTCCATTTTGGAAAGGCATCTGCCTGCTCTCTCTGCTCAATGAGCTTTAAATACAGACACCGTGTATAGAGACCAGACTTACCTTTAATCTATATGATGAAACTCAGTATCTGCCCATGGCACACTTGTAATTTTTACCCCATATAATATGGAAAATACCACTTATAACTATATCAATGAATCCAGCACTCAACAATTTCAAAAATTCAAACATTGTTTATTGTTACAGGTCCACCCCCCAACAGATATCACACCCTGTGTATATAAAACCCATGTGGTGTGTCGGGAAGGATATTTAAGAGTTCAGGGCCCTTTCGCTAATGAGGCAACATGAGTAACTGTGCAGAGCGGCACCCCTATCCAGCAGCCAGCGTGAGTGTCTGTAGTGTATGTGTGCACTGGCAACCATGCCATCTATCAGTTTTTGCCAATCATTTGCAGTATCTGTGTGTGCCAACCATTATTAATATTTGTGCCAATGTGAACGGTTGCACCCAATCTGGTAAAATCATTGGATAAAAACTCAATAAATGGTTGGACACAGATACTGGTAAAATCAGTGGGCACAAACTCTGATAAAGGGATGGCACCCAGACGCTAATAAATTGTTGGCACACAGTACTGTTAAAATATTGGCAAAAACTCTGAGTCTTTGCCAATGATTTCACCAATCTGTGTGCCAACAATTTAATACCATCTGAGTGCCATCCCTTATCAGAGTTTGTGGCCACTGATTTTACCAGTATCTGTGTGCAACAATTATTAGAGTCGGCTGCCCATCCCTTTATCAGAGTTTGTGCCAATGATTTCACCAGTATCGTGTGCCAACAATTATCAGAGTTTTGCCAATAATTTCACCAGTATCTGTGTTGCCAACCATTTATTAGAGTCTGGCTGCCAACCATTTTCAGAGTTTGTGCCAATGATTTCACCAGTATCTGTGTGCCAACCATTTATTAGCGTCCGGGTGCCATCCATTTATCGAGTTTGGTGCCAATGATTTACCAGTATCGGTGTGCCAACATTTATTAGAGTCTGGGTGCCATACCTTTATCAGAGTGGTGTGCAATGATTTCACCAGTATCTGTGTGCCAACCATTATTAGCGTCTGGGTGCCATCCCTTTATCAGAGTTTGTGCCAATGATTGTTACCAGTATCTGTGTGCCAAACCATTTATTAGCGTCTGGGTGCCACCCTTTATCAGAGTTGTGCCAATGATTTTACCAGTATCTGTGTGCCAACCATTTATTAGAGTCTGGGTGCCATCCCTTTATCAGAGTTTGTGCCAATGATTTCACCAGTATCTGTGTGCCAACCATTTATTAGCGTCTGGGTGCCATCCCTTTATCAGAGTTTGTGCCAATGATTTTACCAGTATCTGTGTGCAACCATTTATTAGCGTCTGGGGGGTGCAACCATGTATGTGGTGAGAGGGGTGATGTACAGTATGTATGAGAGAAAGGGTGTGTGAGAAGAGAATGTGAGAGATAGAGGATAGAACTATGTATGGGACCTGTTACTACTGTTTTCACCATATGGGACCTTTACTGTCTGCTCTTTGTATGGGACTCTTTACTATCTGTTTTCACCATATGGGACCTTTACTGTCTGCTCTCCATCTGTATGGGCCTTTACTGTATGTTCTCACTGTTATGGGACCATTACCGTCTGTTCTCACTGTATGGGACCTTACTGTCTGCTCTCACTGTATGGGCCTTTACTGTCTGTTCTCACTGTATGGAACCCTTTAATGTCTGTTCTCATTGTATGGGACCTTTACTGTCTGTCTCACTGTATGGGACCTTTACTGTTTGTTCTCACTGTATGGGACCTTTATGTATTGTTCTCACTGTATGGAACCTTATGTCTGTTCTCATTGTATGGGACCTTCTGTCTGCTCTCATTGATGGGACATTTAGTCTGTTTCACTGTATGGGACCTTACTGTCTGGTCTCACTGTATGGACCTTTACTGTCTGGTCTCACTGTATGGGAACCTTTTTGTCTGTTCTCATTGTATGGGACCTTTACTGTCTGCTCTCAATTGTATGGGACCTTTACTGTCTGTTCGTCACTGTATGGAACCTTTAATGTCTGTTCTATTGTATGGCCTTACTGCTTGCTCTCATGTGATGGGACATTTTACTGTCTGTTCTCACTGTATGGGACCCTTACTTCGCTCTCACTGATGGGACCTGTTTAATGTATCGGTTTCTCACTGTTGAACCTTAATGTCTGTTCTCATTGTATGGGACCTTTACTGTCTGTTCTCACTGTATGGGACCTTTACTGTTTGTTCTCACTGTATGGGACCTTTACTGTCTGTTCTCACTGTATGGAACCTTTAATGTCTGTTCTCATTGTATGGGACCTTTACTGTCTGCTCTCATTGTATGGGACATTTACTGTCTGTTCTCACTGTATGGGACCTTTACTGTCTGTTCTCACTGTATGGGACCTTTACTGTCTGTTCTCATTGTATGGGACATTTACTATCTGTTCTCACTGTAAGGGACCTTTATTGTCTGCTCTCATTGTTTATCTGTATAATTGCACATATCACCTTATTGTATCCTCTGTATCTTTATGATGTGCAGTGTAGGGACACAATGTATATATGTTAATATAAATTAATAAAGGGAATTAACCCCTTTCCAATCACAGTCTGATCCTTATATTGAAAAGTAAAATATAAAGCCAGGAGGAGAATGAGAATAAAATACAGACGCCAATGTTTAAGTATAATATGAAATATTTTATTTTCATTAAATAAATAAAAAAAAATAATACAATCCCAGAGTTGATCCAGAGGAAGGGGAAAACCCCATCTGAGACAAGGGCCAGAGGGGGGGGGATTCCTTCCTGACTCCATGTGGCAATCGGATTAATCCCTGGATCAACTTAAAACATTTTTAATTTTAAATAAAACCAAAGCCTAAATATAACTCACCTCCCTTGGCTGTACCCAGAGTGAGGGCCTAAAACACTATCAGCCTCATTTACACAGAGCCGCTATCGCTCTGGGTAAATGCTTGGCCTTCCGCAATTTAATATCAGGATTTACCCACTGCGGGATTTTAACGCTAGCTATTTGCTGGCATTAAAAGCCTGCGCTAAAACTAGCGCAAACGCGTTATTAAATTGTGATTTCCGCGTAACCTGCGCATCCGGCGCTAATATGGAGTTAAAGTCGCACTAACCAGTAGTGAACCATTTAGCGTGACTTTACCTGCATATATTTTCCCAGCAAGTCCCAAGGCCCTAGGTCCTCACCTCTGGTACAGAAGGTGGCCTGTGTACCTACCTACTAGTTGCTGAGGCCACCTCTCTCTGGCCCTGCCCCCTCCCCTGGGCTGGCCATTTAGAAAAGGAGGTAGGGCTAGACCAGACCAAGATAGAGTGGCACCTGAAGCTCGGAGGTAAGTATCCAAACTACATTCTGTACTACCTGGGGAGAGGACATGGTAGTCCTCAGTAGGTCCTCACTCTGAATACAGCTAAAGGCAGGGGGTATACAAATTCTAACAAACCCCGAATTTTACCCTATCCCAGAGCTGGTCCATAGGAAGGAGAATAACCCATCTAAAGCCAGGGATAATTTGCCTCAGAAGAGAAAAAACTCCTTCCTGACGCCAAGTGGAAGTCGGACAAATCCCTGGACCAACTTGGAACTTTATAACTCTTATATAAGTCTTATAAGTCTTCATTAAACCTCAACAACTATGGAACTAGTCCAAAATGTTGCAATGGCCATTTAGTCCGGCCTAGTTGGTGATCATCTGGGTCAGATCATCAACAAAAACTGAGGTTTGATAAAGACGGCCCCACCCAATCCCTGTCCATTGCTTGTTTGGTCACAGCAGGGCCCCTTCTCCCATGAGGCACACTGAGGCATTTTTCTATAAGGAAAGAGACAATAAAGAGGATTAGGAAGGGATAATAATAAATGTGTCTGTGTTAGTAGAGGGAAGAACAGGCAGGTACCAGACTGGGGGCTGGGAGTCATTTCTATGACATGCAGAGGGAACTGTAGATCCCTTTGGTAACTTACCCTTTAGGCTTGTTCAGTATCTCTGTCTTGTTCCATAATCTGAAGGGCCTATCGCTTTTCCTAATACCAGACAGGGGTTAATAGGCTAACCCATTAACCCCTTCCATATTCAATATGTTACCAGGCTATGCTCCCGTCTTCTTATTGTTCACCCGTTTCTTCTATTTCCTGCAGGACCTCCAGGGTCTTCTTTCTATCTTCACAAATGTCCCAGCGCAGTTCTCTTTGTGCTCCTGGACCCCTTGTAATTCATGGCGCGGTGGGTAGTTTATTATCCTCTCCACCAGTCTCCTACATGGGCCAGTGCATCTCCATGCGTGGGGATATTGGGCCGCACTTTCTTTTCCATTCATGTATTTGTAGATCTAATGATTATTAGATGAAATGAACAGTTAAAGCTTTCCATGTAGTAACTATAGAAATCTACAGAGTATCATAGTCACTGAATTCCTTTCTTATGGGTGTTACTATATGTTTTATAGTAAAGCTCCTACCGTAATGTTTGTTCCCAGCTCACTGTTCAAGGTATTCATTACGGCTTGGAAATTCGGCCCATGGTTGTCATTTCTATTAGTTATTGTCACGAACGCCAGTTCACTGGGCACATGATCTGACCAATCAATTGGTACTCGCTGCCACCACTTTAAGTTACGGCCTTAAAGACGCCCCAAAACACTCTTGACTCTCACTGACTATGCACACCCCTGTCCTGGCAGCTAAATGGTTAACACTACACCATTCACTCCAGCAACTAACTGGTTAATTAGCATCAGTCCTTCACAAGCAGTCACAGAGTTAATTAGCATTTACACTGCACACTCCATTCAAACACATATAAATTTATCAGAGGCTAACTGAGTTCTTTTAGAGCATCAAAGACAAAACTTATTAAATTTTAGATTTAATATTCCAAAAGGTGGACAGTGCATATAATACAAAAATAAAATAAAATGGTGTTACAATAAAATGACAACAATAGGTACAACATTCACAGACCCTACTCACTAGAAGAAGTCCTGTATCCCGGGGCGGGAAGAAACATTGGGTCCATACACACGTTTTAGCCTGTCCCCTCAGTATGAACACAGTTATAGGGGCTACAATGATTTTTAAACCATTTGATGGACCACCCCCTCCTGGCTATACATGAGGTGGGAGTGTCCAGATTTACGACTAGCCAAAAGCATTCATTCACCCTCAGTTAGGCAGATTCCATATAAATGTAGATATGTACATTGTACTGGGATATTGACCACATATTCCTCTCCTGTATTAATTATCAATTCCTCCAATACCAAACATGACCTGTGTGTAATCCATATTTCCCAAGATATTAATAACTCGCCTTGGCAAGGGAATAAGGGCTCCATGTTGGGTATCATTTTGAGGGGCCTTCTGTTCCATTCATAAATATAATATTGGTTTCTGTCTTACATATTCCAATACCGAAGTACATTTATTTTACATGTATGGTTGTCCTTAAAATGACCTCTTAGGGTACCCACCAGACCCCTAGCTGAAGAGAATTCCTGATACACGGTTCGGCCCCACATTGTCTAGAAAAGGAGATCTGGTTCCATGCTTCACTAATCGTAATATAAACAATTGGACTGTTCCAGGGTGGAATGGTATTTTTATTGGTCCTTTGCAAGAACTAATACCAATAGTTAACCCATTCTTGCCAAGTCACTACACATTTTCCTGACAGTTATAATCAGATAAAGGTGGATCATCTCGTGGAGGAGGCTCTGCAGGGTACAATAAAACCATTGAATTACATATTGTCTCTTACATATTGTTTATGAAAATAAATCCAACAAATATCATTTGGATGGTCCCTTTAAAATATGATGAGATCCTACCTTGTCCTCTGGAATCATTTAGTTTATGTCTGCCATGTTTGTAGAAAGGGGTAGTGCGTGTTAATGTCTATATTTGTTCACGCGCCCCCTTCAGCAATTTAGTGAGCTGGTTATGAGTTTGACCATGAGGAGGCAGATAGGGGAGGAGGCAGATAGGGGATTAGCATTCATTTATGATAATGAGATACTTGAGGTTTTCTAGCTAGTGTTAGATACCAACTGATTGGGCAGACCTAAATCTAACGCCGTGCTTTCCTGCTTACTATTTTATACCTTTCAGCCATCTCTTCTTGTCCAGTCAGGCTACTCACAAAGCTGTCCATCTGCTTTGCAGGATGTTAGTCTTTCATCCATCCATTTTCCATACATACAACTCTTTGACCTAGACTGGGTTAGCATCTGGGTCATTATTCTGTGTTAGGATGATCAAGCCATGTCTTTTAGTGACGGGGTTATTGGGTGCTTTGTAGATCACTGAGCACTCAAAGGTCATACTGGACCAGTTTACTAATCTATAGACCTCCACTAACTGCACGAGGGGTGAGGAGGGATATTGAGTATATGCTCAAGTATAAACCAAGTTTTTCAGGCTGTTAAAATCGGCCTGAAAACTCTGCCTTGGTTTATACTCGAGTCAGTAACTAACCTTAGCAATCCGGCAGCCGCTCGCTCACTCCCCGTACTGGTGCTCCAGCTGACGTCACTGCCCCGGCGCAGTAGTAGTGACATCAGCGCAGTAGTAGTCACTGCCCCGGCACAGTAGTAGTGACATCAGCCGGCCCGCCAGTACAGGGAATGTGTGAGCGTCTGCCGGATTGTTAAAGAAAGTTACAGACTGCAGTTAGCAGTCCACAGAGAGCCCACAGATGGATGAACTCCGTAGAAAACCCACAGAAGGTACCCACTAAACTGTGTGGGAGGCTGAGGGGGTAGATGTTTGGAAACTACAACAGAATCAGAAGGAGAATGACATCTATTGCTGCCTTCTGATTCTGTATTGTTTTGAGATTTTAGTTTCCCTTTAAATGGACAGCAGAATTCCCATACAGTAGTCCCATACAGTAATAGTCATACTGGATTGGGCTATTACTGTATGCACTACTGTATGAGAATTCTGCTGTCCATTTAAAGGGCAACTAAAGCCTCAAAACAATACAGAATCAGAAGGCAGTAGTGGTCATAATTTTTACCCTTGGTTTATACTCGAGTCAATCACCTTTATTAGTTTTTTAGGTAAAATTATGTACCTCGGTTTATACTCAGGTTGGTTTATACTCGGTTGGTTTATATCCGAGTATATACTGTGTACTTTAAATGCCATCTGTTCCATATACATGTAATTTTGAGAGTTTATTCATGCCTGTAACAATGCATAAAACTATAGCAGTACAGCTATATAATAAATACTGTATAATAAAATATATATAATAAAATAAAATAATACATACTATAGCAGTACAACTATATAATAAATACTATATAATAAAATATATAATAAAATAATATATACTATAGCAGTACAGCTATATAATAAATACTATATAATAAAATGTATATAATAAAATAAAATAATACATACTATAGCAGTACAGCTATATAATAAATACTATATAATAAAATATATATAATATAATAAATACTATAGCAGTACAGCTATATAATAAATACTATATAATAAAATATATATAATAAAATAAAATAATATATACTATAGCAGTACAGCTATATAATAAATACTATATAATAAAATATATATAATAAAATAATACATACTATAGCAGTACAGCTATATAATAAATACTATATAATAAAATATATATATAATAAAATAAAATAATACATACTATAGCAGTACAGTACTTTTCGTTTTCCTGTGGAGACAAAAAAGAGAGCTCCCCCTCCCCCTTGCTCCTCCCTTTATATCCCACCTATCCACCTATCCTGTACCTTTCTTTACTTCTGAAACTCCCAATCACCTTCCTGCCTATACTATTCCACTACAGTCCACTTACCTAACCACCCCCACCTTTTCTTGCTCGTTTTCCCTGACAACCTGCCATGACCTCCATTTCCTTTAGTTATTCCACTACTGTCTGAGTGGCCTGGGCAAAAGGGTATCTTATATTTACCAGACTATGTGGGATTGACATGAGGGTATCTTAATTTAAGTCAGCCCACCTGACCTACCTTCACAAGCCATGCCCACCTCCACCTCAGGTAAAAAAGGTCTAGGAACACCCCTTGTTGCAGGTCTCTAACTAGCTCTAGAAGTTGTTTGGGAAGTGGGGCGTTTTAAGGTGGCCATATACTGCACCTCCCCAGTGATCCCACGACATTAAATCGCTTCTGCTCGAACCGCCCGTTCTTCTTTGCAACTGACATGCGAACACAAATACCAGCAGGTGGTTCCAGCAGGACTGGTCTAATGTTGTGGGATCGCTCGGGAGGGTAAGCGCAGCGTATGGCCACCTTTACACAGCACATCATGGGGCTTTTACAGACTCAGATATTCATTGCAGACATGGAGATGTAACTTTACAAGCCTATAACTTAAAGGCTGGTACACAGTATATGATCCTGACTGACCGCTCAAGGCTTTTCGTTATTGGTATTGGTAATGGCCATTAGGCCCCCAGTGTTAAAGATAACAATGCACATTGGAAACAGGGCCACTTGGAAATGACAGAGCCCCATAATAAAGCTTGCTCGGGGGGGGGGAGGGTTCTCTCACAGCTGTCTTTTCACATTGACTTCTACATTGTCTTGGAATATGCTGAAGATAAGGTAGGGTCCTGCATGGGTCTAATTTTCCACACCAGCACCCCACATACAACGACGATACCCACACCTGAACCACACCTGCTTTGCAGTGAATTCAGGTATATGCATTTGGTCCCCTTTAAAACTATAAGCAAAAAATTCCAATTTGATCCAGGGATTGGTTTATTGCAGAAGCAGCCACGCCTGACATTAACCACGACCGAGCCGTGGTTTTCCGACCTATCTGATCGTGCATTCGGACGAAATTTTTTCAAGCGATCGGGCTACACACAGTCCCGAGTGCATCCCCCATGCACACGTTCCCCAATTGGGAGTCTACTGCGGCCCATGGAAATTTTCCCTTTTCTGAACCGACCCGATCCTTCAGCAGCCGCACGCACGTTCGGAAAAGATAAATCCGAGTATAAGGCTTTATCGGTACTCTGTGTACCCAGCTTTAGTGTTTACCAGTCTGGGGTTTTGAAACTTGGGGCCATATTTATAAAGGAGCGGTATTGTATTGTGCTACGGTAACTTTACAATAAACCCGCGGTATCAGACCTTTCCGGTATGGTACTGAAGTCCATGGTTGGAAGTAAAACAACCAAAGTTGTTTTAATAACTTTAATAGCAACATCACTTACAGCAGCCAAAGTGTGTAAAGAAAAACCTGGTCACACTACTTTCACTATCGGATTGCACGTTAAAAAGAGCACGCTGTTGGCCTGGCCATAATAGGTGGGCTGCAAACTGCAATCTGCTTATTGGAGTGCATGCAATGCGATCTTGTCACCATCTTGGAAAAAGTAAACATAAACATTAGTAAAGTAGATTACAATTACTACTGCTATTTAAAGGCTATGTCCAGCCTGAAAAAATTTTTTTAATATATGGTCCCCCCTGGGCTCCCAGCCCCAACCGCTATAATTATTTTTTTAGAAAGCCCCCCAAACTCTACTTACCTCCCCTCGATCCTCCGCCGCGCTCCCGGCCCTCGTCTTGCAAGGAATGCAACAAGGGGCGGACCGCAGCCGCGTCTGTGATTGGCTGAGCGGCAGCCAATCACAGACGCGGCTGCCGCAGCTCACTTCGCCGGAGGAAAGAGAGGTAGTAGAGTTTTGGGGAGCTTCCTAAAAAAAAAAAATATGCTGGTTGGCTGGGAGACATGGGGGAGCACAATATTAAGGGGAATTGAGCTAGGGGGAGGGATAGTAAACGGGAGGGAGAGGGAGGGAGAGGGAGGGGAGGTGGGAGGGAGGGGAGAAGGGCGAGCTAGCGCATGCAAAATCTACCTGAGGCCAGCTAGCAGGCAGTGTCCTATATGGACCTGCTAGCCTCCTGGTAGTCCTTTTTTGGGACTTTGGGGGGGACTACAGGAGAACCCTATGGAGCTGGGATGTGAGGTAAGGATTAAACATACTACAGGGGGTCAGTCTTTGGTGGAGATAATAGTTTTGGGGGTGGACATGCCCTTTAACAGGACAATGAGATCCTCATATACTCATAGCAAAGTGCTGCTTTCAAATTGGCAGCGATCCTGCATCCTGCATTTCCCCATCATACTGAACTGCTTTACCAATCAGAAGCTTCCGTCAATAACAGGTCTTTTATGGTTAAAATTTAATCAGATGTGCAAAAACATGTCAACAACACATCTTTGGAGTATGGGGCAGGCAGCTGACATGAGGCCATTTTTTGTTTGAAGTGTGAACATGCCCTTTAAGACATTTACAGTGCGATGCACGGAGGTGCACTATCGGCTCTCCCAGCGATGCTCCATTCGCATAGCGTCTTTCTGTGCATTCCGAAATAGAGTTTTACCATTGCTGGACTTTAAAAAAGTCCCTTAAAGGTAAGGTGCTATGCGAATATAGCATGGTCAACTTCCGCATTAACCACGCAATGATGGATGGCGCAGTGATAGCCGAGTGCCAAAAATGAAACCCAAAACCCCACTTTTTAATGGATAGTGCCAACATGGTCATTTAACCTGAATACGGAGTTTTTCCATTTGAAAAAACAACTCAAATAGACACAGACCAATACAGTAGATAGAATGGATTATAGATTATTATCTATTAACCACTACATTACCACACATTACAATACTGTAGATAGAATGGATTATAGATATCTATTAACCTCTACATTACCACACATTACAATACAGTAGATAGAATGGATTATAGATATCTATTAACCTCTACATTACCACACATTAACACAGTATGTGGCCTCTCTCTGCTACAGACAGCCTCTACACTTTCTCTCTGGCTTTCTGGTAACAAACTCTGGTTAACACTGCTGTGCATGAGGGCATGGCCCCACTACTATGCACTAAATTGCGCTCGCAATCGTAAGCATTATTGCATGTGCACGATTCTTGTGCATTTTTCTTTTGCGCATGCGATTGTGGCATTTTTCCTTTATGAAAACGACTGCATTAACGCACCAAAAATGGTGAATTCATGCGTTACCAAAACGTGAACAGACGTGCAATCGCATAGGAAATCGTGGGGATTTTTCGCGTTCCCGCGATTTCCATTATAACCAAATCGCATGAGTGCCCACAGAGAGGGCTCCGGGTGTGACCTCTGGCATGGGTGCCATAGGTTCGCCTATTGATGCCTCTGGCCCAAGGGTTTACGCGGAAGTCGCTGGTGTAATTAGTTGTCCACTGTGCTGATTTTCTTGATTTTGCTGGACTGTGGGAACATGATGAAAACAGCTGAGGTTAACCCACTTGCAGGGGCTACAAGAAACAGGCAGCTGTGGTACTGGGAATTCATAAACACCAGAGGGCAGTGGTGGTTCTCATAGCGTAATCCTACCGTTAGGGGCTTACCATGATTTCTGTAGCGTTTAACAAGTCTCCACTCCATAAGGTCTGCTGAGGCACTGATATGGGGACAGTGAGGCAACAATGATAGGATGACTGTGTTTCTCGAATCAGGGAGATGTAATAAAAGTTCTTATCGTGAAAAATGGTGCTAATTTTGCCCCAACCAATCAGATGTTAGCTTTAAAATAGTAAATAAAATCTGATTGGTTGGGGTAAAATTAGCACCATTTTTCATGATAAGAACTTTTATTACAAATCCCTGAAATTCTTTAAAGGTCGGTACGCACAGTAACGAAAAATGGACGATACCGGCAGATGGTATCTGTAATTTTCTAACTATCATGCAAGTGTGTACACTGAGAAAATTATAAACATATAATACACAAGTGATCTTTTTTAACATAGGACCTGCAGTGGATTATATCCTTATAAAAATCACTCAACTGCGTAGATGAGTGATTTTTATAAGGATATATTCCACTACAGCTCCTCCAAACATAAACAGCTGATATGGGCTAAAAAAAACAACAAACTTACCTGCAAACCTCGCTCTGCCGGAGCTGCAAACAGACACCGCTAACCGCTAACCCGATAAACCCAAAAGCCCGGAATAAATCAACGAACAAGTGCACGCCGCAACTGAAGGGCAGACATGCGCACTCTACCAACGGAAGCCGAAACCAGTACTGGCGCGCATGCGCAAACGGCACATAACAACGCCGTGCAATGGAACAATCTACAGGAAATCGGCAGGGGGGAAACAACCTACTAAAAAAATGGAACAAACTACCCGAAATTTAAATAATACATAAAACAAACACAACAAAGCTAAATAATATATAAATAAAATGCAAATAATAACAAAAAACCCAAAACAACTTATAAACTAAAATTAACCAATAAACTAAAATAAAAAGCACACCTGTATTAATAAACCAAACCAAACCTCTCACAGCAAAGCGAAATCACCACAAAGAAACAAACCAGTTGGATACAAAAGGAAAACAATTACAATTCAATATACAAAGAAAATTTACATAAAATAAAAGAAACAACACAAAACAAATTTTAATTTACACTTTTTATTAATTTTTACCATCATTAATGTCTCTTATTTAAAATATAACAACTTGTGTATTATAAGAAATAATGCGCCCCATTACAGTGTAATATACGGCAATTACGCCACCTCGGCGTTCCCTGACCTGTATAAAAGCACTCGGCCTACTTTTATATGGTCAGGGAACTCCTCGGTGGCGTAATATCCTTATATTAACACTATAATGGGGCGCATTATCCCTTATATAATTCTTTAATTATTAATTCTTTAATTATCATTAAACTTCCACATGCGGACTAACGTTCCTGATCTATCCATCTATCTAATGACATTATGATGGGTGACAAGGACGCTTTACAAATAAAGGAATTGAAATACAAATCACAGGATAAATAAGACAAACCGGTGGTATTTATCACTTTTCTATTAGCAACATGACAGGACTAATTGATCTGCTCTTTCATGCATCATCATTTCCAGCCCATGGTAAATGAATTAGACCTTGGGGATGTATGGCGGTACAGCCTGCGGCGAGAGGCAGGATATAGAAAAGAGTCTCAGTTAAAATGATCTCTTTTTCTTCTCTCTGTTGACAATTGTGTTGACTTTCAGACAATGGCTGTTTGTCTCATCCTACAATGAACGAAGCTGAAAATGAATATTATCGCGCTATGGCTGTAAGGTCGGAGATCACGTAACACCATTCAGAGCGCTGATATACAATAAAGTTGAAAGCTACACTGTAGCGATTGCAGATGTAACGTTATAAGCTCTGAATAAATAACAGGTTTATGAGAATTGTATGGGAAGTTTAAAGGGTAACTGTGGTTTTTAAAAGAAAAAAACCAAGCCCTGGATCGTAGCATCCTGTCAGAAGTTAGGGAGCAGAAAAGTGATGTCAATAGCACCCTCTGCACTGTCCCTCTCCCTGCAGGGTAAACCTGTGCATTAAAGACATATTGCTGACACAGAGATATAGAGATACTGCATCATCTAATGACTCAGCAAGACGTGAAGCAGGAACATTAACCATTAAGGGCTAGGCCACACTAGCGTGTTTTTCGCGCGTTTGCGAATTTTCGCTAAAATGGAAATCGCGGGAACGTGGAAATTCCTGTGATTTCCGATGCACATGCAAAACGCACAAGAATCGCACACACAATCACGTGCGATAACACTCACGATTTTGTGTGCGATTCCTTTGCGTTGCAGTGTGGCCTCAGCCTAAACCAATATATCTCCAGACAAGCTGCATATAGAAAAGGTCATTGGTACCAGTTTTGGGGATCGGGCATGTTACAGAACTTTCACTATTTTGTGACACTGCACCTTTAACAATTGTGAAATAAAAATTTTACATTCACGCTAGTATAATTACAATGGCGAACATACGTTGGTCTATACAATACCAATGCAGCAGTATGGTATGTAAGACCATACCATACTGCTGCGGACATACATTAACGATAACCTGCTGCGTCCCAAGATTCCAACTCCACAGGTTAGTTTCTAATCACAGAAATATAATTTGAATAACCTGAATGTCTCCTCTTCTCCCATAATGCTTTGCATAGAAAGTCTCCAAATATCAGGTGACACAAAAGAAATACAAATATATTTTTTTATATTCTTATCAATATTGCTTTCAACTTTTTATTCTATTCTAGTGTCTTGAACTGACTCTGCAGGGACCAATCAATTCAACAGCAACCTGAAGGATTATAATGACAGAATTGGATGGAGTCCCAAGTGTTTCTGTTGAGATTTAATGAGTTGTGATTGGTTGAACAAATATGTATTTGCTAGCTAGATTATCGGTTTGTGACAACCTCTGGGTATCTTTCTCCTGATGCTATTGAAACGTGGATGGATGTAGACGACATGTTATGGAACACTTGTCCATAGGAAGATTCTATCCAAAGAACATGAAAAGGAAAATTTGACAATTGGAAATAATGAAAATGTAGTTTGTGTTTTGAATGGTTATCAATATAACCATTGGGTATGATCGCATATAGGTGGAATGTGTTTGTATAAATAAAAATACTCCCACTGACCACTTTATTGGGTACACCTTGCTAGTACCGGATTGGACTCTCTTTTGTCTTCAGAACTGACTTCATACTTTGTGGCATAGAGTCACCAAGGTGTTGCAAATATTCCTCAGAGATCTGGGTCCATATTGACATGACAGCATGAAGCTGTTGGTGCAGATTTGTTCTATGTTGGATTGAGATCTGGTGACTGTGGAGGCCATTAGAGTTCAGTGAACTCATTTTCATGCTCAATAAACCAGTTTGAGATGATGTGAGATTTGTGACATTGTGTGGGAAGTATATGTATTAATACTAGTAATTCTCAATATTATATAGTATCCCCGTACCAACCAGAACTACAGTATATGTATTAATACCAGTAATTCTCAATCCTATATAATAAAACCATAAGTGTGCGTCCTTGTGTCGCGTTGTGTGAGTCTCTGCCAGTTCTATTGACTCTCCACTAGAGGGAGAGTCTCTGCAGTTCCTATTGACTCTCTGCATTTCTTATTGACTCAACACTAGAGGGAGAGTGTCTGCTGTTCCTATTGATTTACCACTAAGGGAGAAACACAGGAAACACACGGAGGGAGAACAGCAATTAAACAGACGCAGGTAAGGTTGCTTGGGACAGGGGCCCCTGGATTGGGACAGAGGGGGGGCGGCGGGGGCCTGGATTTGGGATAGGCGGGGGCCCTTGGATTTGTGACAAAGGGGGCCCCCTGGATTTGGTACAGAGGGGGGGGGCTTAAATTGGTACAGAGGGGGAGCCCTGGATTTGGGACAGAGGGGGGCCTCTAGATTTGGGACACAGAGGGGGCCCCTGGCCTTGGACAGAGGGGGACACTAAGAGGGTACTCTGGCCTTGGGACATGGAGGAGGAATATGGCCTTGGGACACTAAGGGGGCAAGGCCCGTTGTTGTAGTGGGCTTAATGTCTAGTATATATATTATCCCCGAAACAAACAGAACTACAGTATATGTATTAATACCAGAAATTCTTAATATTATATAATATCCCTGTACAAACAGAACTACAGTATATGTATTAATACCAGTAATTCTCAATATTATATAGTGTCCCCGTACCAACCAGAACTACAGTATATGAATTCATACTAGTAATTCTCAATATTAGATAGTATCCCTGTACCAACCAGAACTACATGACATGTATTAAAACCAGTAATTCTCAATATTATATAGTATCCCTGTACCAACCAGAACTACAGTATATGTATTAATACCAGTAATTCTCAATTATATAGTATCCCTGTACCAACCAGAACTACAGTATTGATAAAACCAGTAATTCTCAATATATATAGTGTCCCCATACCAACCCAGAACTACAGTATATGTATTAATACCAGTAATTCTCAATATTATATAGTATCCCGTACCAACCAGAACTGCAGTAATGTATTAATACCAGTAATTCTCAATATTATATAGTATCCCTGTACCAACTAGAACTACTGTATTTGTATTAATACCAGTAATTCTCAATATTATATAATATCCCCGTACCAACCAAAACTACAGTATAAGTATTAATACCAGTAATTCTCAATATTATATGTATCCCTGTACCAACCAGAACTACAGTATATGTAATAATACCAGTAATTCTCAATATTATATAGCCTCCCTGTACTAACCAGAACTACAGTATATGTATTAATACTAGTAATTCTCAATATTATATAGTATCCCCGTACCAACCAGAACTACAGTATATGTATTAATACCAGTAATTCTCAATCCTATATAATAAAACCATAAGTGTGCGTCCTTGTGTCCGCGTGTGTGTGTCGCTGCAGATCTTATGGACTCACCACTAGAGGGAGAGTCTCTGCAGTTCCTATTGACTCTCCACTAGAGGGAGAGTCTCTGCAGTTCCTATTGACTCTCTGCATTTCTTATTGACTCAACACTAGAGGGAGAGTGTCTGCTGTTCCTATTGATTTACCACTAGAGGGAGAAACACAGGAAACACACGGAGGGAGAACAGCAATTAAACAGACTGCAGGTAAGGTTGCTTGGGACAGGGGCCCCTGGATTTGGGACAGAGGGGGGGCGGCGGGGGCCTGGATTTGGGATAGGCGGGGGCCCTTGGATTTGTGACAAAGGGGGCCCCCTGGATTTGGTACAGAGGGGGGGGGCTTAAATTTGGTACAGAGGGGGAGCCCTGGATTTGGGACAGAGGGGGGCCTCTAGATTTGGGACAGAGGGGGCCCCTGGCCTTGGACAGAGGGGGGACACTAAGAGGGTACTCTGGCCTTGGGACATGGAGGAGGACTATGGCCTTGGGACACTAAGGGGGCCAAGGCCCGTTGTTGTAGTGGGCTTAATGTCTAGTATTATATATTATCCCCGAAACAAACAGAACTACAGTATATGTATTAATACCAGAAATTCTTAATATTATATAATATCCCTGTACAAACCAGAACTACAGTATATGTATTAATACCAGTAATTCTCAATATTATATAGTGTCCCCGTACCAACCAGAACTACAGTATATGAATTCATACTAGTAATTCTCAATATTAGATAGTATCCCTGTACCAACCAGAACTACATGACATGTATTAAAACCAGTAATTCTCAATATTATATAGTATCCCTGTACCAACCAGAACTACAGTATATGTATTAATACCAGTAATTCTCAATATTATATAGTATCCCTGTACCAACCAGAACTACAGTATATGTATTAAAACCAGTAATTCTCAATATTATATAGTGTCCCCATACCAACCAGAACTACAGTATATGTATTAATACCAGTAATTCTCAATATTATATTAGTATCCCCGCACCACAGAATGCAGTATATGTATTAATACCAGTAATTCTCAATATTATATAGTATCCCTGTACCAACTAGAACTACTGTATTTGTATTAATACCAGTAATTCTCAATATTATATAATATCCCCGTACCAACCAAAACTACAGTATAAGTATTAATACCAGTAATTCTCAATATTATATAGTATCCCTGTACCAACCAGAACTACAGTATATGTAATAATACCAGTAATTCTCAATATTATATAGCCTCCCTGTACTAACCAGAACTACAGTATATGTATTAATACCAGTAATTCTCAATATTATATAGTGTCCCCGTACTAACCAGAACTACAGTATATGTATTCATACTAGTAATTCTCAATATTATATAGTATCCCCGAACCAACCAGAACTACAGTATATGTATTAATACCAGTAATTCTCAATATTATATAGCATCCTTCTTCTAACCAGAACTGCAGTATATGAATTAATACCAGTAATTCTCAATATTATATAGTATCCCTGTACAAACCAGAACAACAGTATTTGTATTAATACCAGTAATTCTCAATATTATATAGCATCCCTGTACTAACCAGAACTACAGTATATGTATTAATACCAGTAATTATCAATATTATATAATATCCCCGTACCAACCAGAACCACAGTATATGTATTAATACCATATTATATAGTATCCCCGTACCAACCAATAACCACAGTATATGTATTAATACCAGTAATTCTCAATATTATATAGTATCCCCGTACCATCCAGAACTACAGTATAGGTATTAATACCAGTAATTCCTAATATTATATAGTATCCCTGTACCAACCAGAACTACAGTATATGTATTAATATCAGTAATTCTCAATATTATATAGTATCCCTGTACCAAACAGAACTACAGTATATGTATTAATACCAGTAATTCTCAATATTATATAGTATCCCCGTACCAACCAGAACTACAGTATAGGTATTAATACCAGTAATTCTCAATATTATATAGTATCCCTGTACCAACCAGAACTACAGTATATGTATTAATATCAGTCATTCTCAATATTATATAGTATCCTTGTACCAACCAGAACTACAGTATATGTATTAATACCAGTAATTCTCAATATTATATAGTATTCGGTACCAACCAGAACTACAGTATATGTATTAATACCAGTAATTCTCAATATAATATAGTATCCCTGTACCAACCAGAAATACAGTATATGTATTAATATCAGTAATTCTCAATATGTTTTAGTTTTAGAACTTATCTAGCAGTGGCATAACTACCCCCCCAACCCCACACCCTGGACAGTAGTAGGGCCCGCCACAAGCCCATAATCCATGCAGCATGCAGCCTTTTTAAACAGCTGATTGCGCGTATAAAGAAGAAAACATATGCGTGATCAGCTGTTTAAAAGACCGGACCCAAACTTCCGGTGCAGTTTTGGAAGTTCGGGTCTGGTTTTTAAACAGCTGATCGCGTGTATGTTTTCTTCATACGCGCAATCGGCTGTTTAAGGAGCTGCACACTGCACGGAGGGGCTGAGACCTGCGTGGAGGGAGGAGGGAGTCAGGGGCCTGGCCCCCAAACTACCCTTCAGGTAGGCCCCTGTTATCTAGGCCACTTTTAAAGCTATTAAGTGAACTTGCCATTACCATATCTGCTGGAAGACAGTTCCACAGTTTCACCGTTCTCACTGTAAAGAAACCTTTCCTAACCTGAAAATGACATTTCTTTTCTTCCAATCTTAAAGGATGTCCATGTTTCCTCTGATAAGACTGATTAGTAAACAATGCACCAGAGAGTTTATTGTATGGCCCATTAATATATTTATATAAAGTTATCATATCCCCATGCAAACGTCTCTTCCCTAACTTGTCTAATCTGCCTGCATAGTCAAGCCCCTCCATTCCCCTTATTAATTTAGTTGCCCTTCTCTGAACTGCTACGATTTCCAAGATGTCCCTTTTGTATATGGGAATCCAAAACTGCACTGCATATTCCAAATGAGGCCTTACCAGTGCCCTGTAAAGAGGGAGTATAATGTTTGAATCTATTCCTATCTTTATGCAAGACAATATCTTGCTAGCTCTAGTCGTTGCTGTCTGGCTTTATTTGCTACAGCTAAGTCTGTTATCTACTTAAACCCCCAAATCTTCTCAATTAGAGATTCACTTAGCATAGAGTTATTTATGGAGTAGTTGGCACAAGGATTGTAAAACCTTGTTAAACAGCATCACCTTACATTGATCTACATTGAATCTCATTTGCCATTCTGCTGCCCATTTGATAATCTATCTAGGTCAGCTTGCAGCAATTGCACATCATTTGAAGTTTCCAAAGCTCTGCATAGTTTAGTGTCATCAGCAAATACAGAGACCTTCTCTCAATGCCCCCTTATTCATTCATAAACAGATTAAAAAGCGGCCCCAGTAAAGAACCCTGAGGCACGCTACTAAGAACTTTAGCCCACATAGATGTAGTTCCATTAACCAGCACTCTCTGTTTTGAAGTAGTAATAGAAGTGACAGACATAATCATACAGTGGTAATCGGATCTCTGTTCCCTTTTTGTTTTCAGAATTCTATTGATTATTTGCTATAACAGATTTTCATGCTGCAATGTTTCATCTTATTGTCCCACAAACAAAACAAGGGCTATTACAGTTACAGTTTTATAATAAATATATGTATATTGTATGGTTTGCTACTTTTACTTCTTTTCCTATCATGGAGCTGTGATCAGTCTTAGATTGGGTTAAGCCATTTTGAGAAATGTCCAGATTGTGTCGCTGGGTCCAATCCAAACTGGACAGATGTGTCCTCAGTCTTTCTAAAGCTTCCATCAGATCACAGAGGGAATGTTTGGCATGAAGGGATTTGCTCCATGATAAAAACCACCAGACCCTTCCAGTTCGGAACAACACAGACAGTAATTAGACACTTCTGTGATGGCATTATATCTCTTGGCACGAGCCACTGGCACAGGTGCCATAATCGCACCTGCTAGTCATTAACACACAAACAGTTATTTTAAGAAATGTTTCTGATTTGTAAAAACCCTGATCATCTTAAGGGCTCCGACAAGAATACGAGCTTCTCAGTACGGAGCACAGAACATCGATTAAACCTCAATTAAGGAATTAAACGACAATTAAAGATAAAATGTACAATTTTTACCTAAAATTGCTTAGATTCTTATAGAACTTCATTTTTATGAGAAATCCAGCTCCAAAGTGGACAGTACGATATGGTAAGAGCTGCAAGGATAGTGGGCAGTTATATTATCATGGTTGGAGGTTGGAATCTTACCTATTATGTGGGAGATTTCTCTTAAGCCTCTTGAGCCATATGATTGGCTCACAGTTTGTGGTACCACCAACCACAAGGAATCATAATGATGTCGCTGCCAGGGAGCAGACCCAGTTATTTTCCTTATGACAGATATAGCCTCCTTCTATAAAACCATTGTAGAGAAATCAGGAATAGTTGCCCCATATAATTTCTAGTTACGCCACTGAACTTTCTTATTTTTTACTTAAAGGGCAATTGTGGTCTCCAAACAAGTTAGTGTGAAGTGAAAGTGTGCAGTATTTCCTTCAAAACAAGCTGCCAATCACATTCCTGGCTTCAGCCTGTGAGAAATTATATTGGTGTAAATATTCAAATTTTCTGCTTTCAGTTGGTTGAGTAACATCACCTGACCTCTTCCCAGCCCTCCACCCTGGGGGAGAAGCATTCTCAGTTAAGACTTAAAGGACATCTACAGTGGGAATATGTCTCTTTCTATGTGTTCTATAATTCCCCCCAGCCCCCAGAGTGCCTTTATTTTCTTCAGTTTCCTCCTCTGTACCGAGATATATAAGTTAAAAGAAGTCAAGATCAAGATATCAATACACCACTCCTGCTTGAGCTGTCAATCAAATCCCCTAATAGCATGCCGGTGTAGGGTGTTTTACAGCAAGTCTCCTAATGACTCAGGTCTCTCCTAACCCCCCTCCCACTCCTGGTGTTGCAAGTACTGCATCTCCAGAACATTATAGGGGCTTCCTCTCTACAGGAGAGGAGTGACATGTCGGAGGATTAATGCGCATGAGCGGCTTGTTTCACAGGCTTGGTTCACAGCCGGACTATATTAATGTGGGAATGACCAGAGAGGGGAGGGGGAGGGGGGAGCCCTGCAGTGAATCAGACTGTGTACAAACATGGAGCCACAGAGGAAGGTGGGAATGAGACAGAATACACTAACCTTTTATTATGTCTGGATTGGAGCAATGTATGAATTTCACTAGATGCCCTAAAATGCTGGGGAGAACAGTAAATAATATTGCTGAACCTTTCCAGCAATAACTTTTTTAACAAATGTATCTAGAGATGTGATTTAGATTTCATTTTGAAGGTACGATGGATGGCTTTTTATAAATTCCTTACTAGTTTGGAAGAATCGAAGACCACAATTAAGGTTCGTACACATCGTGCGTCGGGACCCGCGATCGCACGTGTGTACGAACCTTAATTGTGGACCGTTCGTTTCGGTCGATAATCGGCCCGTGTGTGGGGTGTTTATCGGCCGAAACAGACGTTCAGTCGGGGATCGTCGAACGACCGACTTGGCGGATCTCCGAACGACCGTCCGTTTCGGCTGATAAACGCCCCACACACGGGCCGATTATCTGCCAAAACGAATGGTCGTACACATCATGCGTCGGGACCCGCGATCACACGTGTGTACAAACCTTAATTGTGGACCGTACTCTTTAAGGTGCCGACCAATCTCCAAGGAGTGGACCAAAGTTGGACAAATGAGGGCTTGGTCCATAATTACTGCTACCCAATCAGGGGGAAGGTTCCATTGGAAATTTTATCACATTTTAAGAATCACTAAATACCACTGCCCAATATTTATTTAACTGTATTTCATCTGAAATGTAGAAGTGCTAAAATAGTATATTGGATTATAACATAAAATTACTACTCAATAAAAAGCCGAAGGAACATAATCACTTTTATACATTGACCACATTTAAAATAAACTCATATTTTATAAAGTAAATAATCTTTCTTTAAATATGACATTTCACCAAAAGGATTGGTTCAAGATGAAATCTTCCCAAGATGGACAGTGCAAGGGGATGTTATTCAACCACTACTTCCTGATCCAATCAGAGTTATTGATTGGTTGCACCGTCCATTAGGCTGGGTACACACTATCAGATGTTTCCAGCCAACCAACCGATAGTGACGTGTTGCAGTGGCCTCGACCAATCGGACCTGTTGGTAAAGGGAACCGCAGCTTTGTTACCCTATGAACTGCCAGCCACTATTGCCGCGACCGAAGTCATTTGTCCCGGCCGAGCTCTCGCTATTAGCAAATGCTTGTTCAAAACAAATAGACCCCCATGTGTACCCACCCAGCCTTCTTGTATGGCCTGCTTGCCCAGAACCTTTTTGGCCTATATGGTAAAGGAAAACAATGTGTGAGGCTTCTATTAAATACTGATAGATTTTGTGTCTCAGGAAAAAAGATTAAACACAAAGGGCTGAACAAAGTCTATTCCTGCGTCAATCTAAGCAAACAGAATTTATCAGAGTGAAAGAATAAATGGGCCAGGAATGAGCAAACGCAGTAAAGTGCAATTTGTGTCACTTTGGATTATAACTGCCTAATATAAATTCTCCTTCTGTGCTCAGACTAATGGTTTCCCCTTTCAGGGTAAGTGTGAAAGATAAGAAAGGCGACTGCATATTTACTCTTATTTATTTAATCTAATTCAAGCCTAATAAAGGCAACCGTGGGATCAGTGCTGTGCCTCGTGTAAAGTATTTCCCCTTTTACTTGACAGTGACACATGTTTCATCGGCCATTTAAATACCTAAGGCTTAAAGGAGCATTATAGTTACAAATCATTTCTTTTTCCAAATGAGAGGCTAGAAAATTAAATCACGAACAAGTCATTCAAACTCTTAAGGTGGCCATACATCAGTGCGATATTAATTACCAGACCGAGCGCTCACGCGATGTTCCTGCGATCCTGCCGGAACCACCTCTCCCGATCCTTTACTCAACCGATATGCGATCGCAAAATGAATGAGATTTTGCGATCGCATGTTGGTCGGATATAAGATCAGGAGAGACGGCTCTGGCAGAATCGATGAACGTCGTGTGAGCGCTCGGTCGGGTAAGTAATATCGCACTGGTGTATGGCCACCTTTAGGCTGGGAACACACCAGCAGATATTTCTGGCCAATAGTGCTGTGGATTAGTCGGTTGGATGGAAATATTTGATGGTGTGGGGCGGCCAGCCGTGACCGAGCTTGATTGTCCATTAGTCTGAATCAGATAAAAGGTTGTGTGGTTTAATATGGGACCACACGATTAGTCTCGCACACTGTCGGCCATAGCCAAAATTGCCATGACCAACAGTCATTTGTCTCGGCTGAGCAGCGAACGCTCATTCGGGACAAGTAATAGCCCAGTGTGTACCCAGCCATAAATTCCAGCGAATCGGGGGGATCCATTGCTTGTCATCCTGCAGCCAGTGGGTACGGCCATGTCTTTTGAGCTTACCTATTAAAGCATAAAGCTACTGCAATGACTGCATGTATACAGACTAGAATAATCTTGTAGCGATCCAGACAAGCAGCTCGGCAGTGCTATGGGAGGAAAAGTGGAGAGATCAGAACTGATATGGACGTACACACATTACATCCTCTGCCAAATCCGTCATTCATTGATTGGCTGATGACAATATAATGTCACAGTTTGGGGAATGTGTCTGCTACTTGGTTTTGCTTTCTGACACCCCATGCTGCTAATTTACTGATATTTGTGGGCTTCCAGCACAGAGAGACGTTTTCTGGTATAATTGTTTATCTTTAATTTGAAGTTACCCCATCCTCAGTTTATTGTACATTCAGCTAAATATCTTTTTTATTGTGCAATGGTTCGCGTCTCTGAATCCGATTCCCTTTCTATCTACATGATGGATATAATGATTGGGAACACTTCAAACAAATCAAAGAAAGTTAGAAAACAGCCTCATGCATTATTCATCGCTCTGCAAATAATCCGTGTCGGGAAACGGGAAACCTACAACCTGATCAACATAGAAATACGTTAAAGCTTAGAAAGAAGAAGTGGGCCTAATATCTAACAATATTTATCTGTGGGTAAACAAGTCTGTGTATTCTATAATTAAAGGGAAGGGTGACAGTCAATCCAATGAAAGTAGAAGTGAACAGCAGAAAATATGCCAGAGTATATCTTATTATCTTGGAAAAATAGCATATTGCAGCTTATACCTACTCTTATACCTACAGAGCTTATACCTACTATTATACCTACAGAGCTTATACCTACTCTTATACCTACAGAGCTTATACCTACTCTTATACCTACAGAGCTTATACCTACCCTTATACCTACAGAGTTTATACCTACTCTTATACCTACTCTTATGCCTACTCTTATACCTACAGAGCTTATACCTACTCTTATACCTACAGAAGGTTATGTACAAACATGGGCAAAGTTTGTCATATCTCAGGTTTACTTTATTTGAAGCAGTCAGTTGCCCTTTACATGTGTGAATGTGCTGTATATCTGTGACTGCTGTACATTTACATACATGATTGTGAACTCCACCCTTATAATGACATCTTTTAAAAGGAATGGCCCCTTTAAAACATGTTGACATATCCTACTTTGTTCTCTGGAATAATTAGCGTATGGCTGCTGTGGTCATGTGTGTGTGATCAGCAATTTTGTGAGCTGGTTATGAGCTTGAGCAGGCTCAGAGGAGGCTGTTAGGGGAATGGCATTCAGTCATTGGCTGTGATGTCAACTATCATATCCAATGACTGACAGAAGCAGGGGTAACAGGAGATTGGGGTTTGAGGGGTGATTTACCTGTATATAGAGAGATACGAAACTGGCGAGTTTTGTTCCATTTAAGAATTTTCAGAAAAATGTGAAAATCACAAAAATTCAAAAATGGTCCCATAGAATTCAATGGGGGGGAATCTAAAAGTTCTGTGTAAAGTAAGTAAAGTAAGGGTTAATAAAGCATGGTAACTGTAGATGGATTAGGCACCTGGGAAATTGTCAGGGGAACACCTAGGAACACGTATGAAATAAAATCGAATTTCTTACACACAAACTATTTTCAAACTTCCGCGTGTATGTTCATGTATATGTTACATTCAGTAACCTTTAAAAGTAGCCTCGTATATTCGGTAAACGTAAATATGGAAAGATCCTCAAACTGAAAGTTTCTGATCGGTTACGAATAGATCCGAAAGCAACTTCGCATCCGGGTGTTCAGATTCGGACCCGGATTTCATCTTTACCTATGTAAAAAATACATTTATTTGAGGGATGAACTTGCCCTTTATGACACTGTGTTGGTCTTTAACATTTCGTATGTTAGAGTTTTTGGGTTATTACTAGCCAGGCAAATCACATGGTGATAGTTATAGAGCCACAAATTACCAGTCTGCCTCTTATACATTTATTACACATTTAAGCCACCAACTGAAGTTTGTTCCCTTTAAATAAACATCATTTTCATTCACCAAGAGAATGAACTGCCCAGAGTTCTAATTACTTTACAGATTATAGCCCGAGCATCATCCTATTGATTTATTGATTCTGCCTTCCCTATATTTCCACCTCTGACTCTCATCTTTTTAAAATATTTACCCAGGGAAAGTTCAATGCTTTTATTACATAGTGATGACATCTGCACTTGGCTTACTGCTCCAAATCTCAACCACACAGGAGGTCATACGACATTTTCCTATGCAATGGGTGACAGCCCAGTGATTTTCTTCCTTATAAATGAAAGCACTGAAATTAAAGGGGAGGTATAACCCAAAATTATAATTTTTTTATATGTTTTATTAAGCGCTAGAAAATGTCCTTTCCTATGTTATATTACTTGCCTGTTTCAGAATAAGATTCCAGCTAGTTGGGTGAAAGTCTATATGTCACTATGCTTAAAGGTCAACTCCTGGCCAGAGCTTTCTTCTGATCTCCATGGCTTTGAACCCTGGGCAATAATTGTGGATACAGGAAATGTAATTTAAACTCTGCTTTTCTCTTCAGAATTTTGGTTGGATCTGTCTAACCAAGGATAGGAGTTATAATAGCCATAGACGCAATTGGTTGTTTGATATAGTGATATCCTGATTTCCTCACCATCGTTGGATCTTGTATGGACAATCAGCCGATAATTGTACTATAATTCTTTCTGTCGGGCCAGTTTAATTTCTTTCTGGCCAATCCATACGAACATACAATCGTATTGTAGCGTCTATGCCCACTATATCAAGACAGATTCTCAATCCATTCTCTTATATTTACCTCTATATTGGGTCAACTTAGGGCTTTTATTCTTCTATATTTAATTTGTTTTTTGTAATATTTCCGTAATAAATAGCATCTGGGAAAACTGAACTGGAAGCCCCCGAACAGATGTTTCTATTGTGAGTAGCGACAGGTTCAGAGTGTTTGATCATCCAGCTCATGGTATATGAACTATTTTCATGGACCATATGGGAGAGATCACATCCATATGTGTAGCCTGGAATTCATTACATTAGTATAGGAGTATAGTATTATCTCCAGGTACTTCATCAATTGTTCTTGATATGTAAAGTCCAAATTGAATTAGTTTCAGTACTCAGAGAGGATGGACGGTTCCTTTGAACTATTTATTGCTGATAATACTCAATGGGACTGATGCAAGAAAAGGTGTAAAATTTGCCCAACCAGATGTTATCTAACTGCAGTAACCCAGTAAGAAGCTAACATCTAATTGGTTGTTGCAGGCTGTGTTAACCATCCAATAATTTGTCACAACCAAACGACATTTCAGTGTATCATTCGGTCGGGCCAAAATATTGGGTGGTTTCTTCGGGCAGACGTGGTCGCCATCTAACCGTTCTTTCGTCCTCTTTGGACCTCACGCTAGATCAAGGCAAAATGTCGGGATAAAGGATCGGAAGGTGTGTACCAGAGAATACTGCAATATTCTTACATTAGCACACAACATTCCATAATTAAACATAGGGAACAGAGAATTACCCTTGTGATGTAATCCCTATTACAAGGGAGAAGATGATTTAAAGCTCTTCCCTGACCTAAAGATGTAAAATTAGAGCTGCAGCAGGTTCTATTTCCCCTTCCATTGCCTAATCTCAACAAGATATTACAAGGACCTTATGCCAAACAAAAATATTTTTTATGGCCACTAGATGGCACTGTGAAATTGAGGTCTATTAATAAAAAAAATGCAAGCAACTAGACAGCTCCTACTCATTAGCCTGAGTACAAAAATGCAAAAGAATTGTCTTTGCGCACAATGAAAGTTAACCCTGGTCTTTTAAAGTAAATACGCAATAAAACGGTTATGTTTTTATTTCTAGAAAGACTGGAGGGTATGGGGATGGAATTATCTCCATACGGAAACAGGACACAGCCATTGGCCCAGGCAGCTAGAGACACAATGTCTGTGTTTTTGTATTTGATCTCCCTACACAACAACGTGAACATCTGTGCTGGGATTTAGTTTAAAGGAGAAGAAAGATCCAACAATTAAACTCGTATTGGATTCATGGCCGACACAATGTTTTGTAAAGGGTCAAATATCATTTATTTATCTTTTAATTCAGCAACAACAGAAAACACATTTCTCTTAAAAAGAAAGAATTCTAAGGCGTAGTTTGTAGTTGGTCTCAATCGAACCTCAACGACCACTTAAAAATTCCCAGTGCTACTAATGAACCAATCAGATGTAAGCTTTTCACCGGCCTGCTGCAGTTAGTTATCATATGATTGGTTAAGGCAAAAATGATAATGGTTACATCAGTTCCTAAGTGCTTTAAACCAAATTAACAGATCCCTACAAACACACCTAAATAATCCAGATACGGCACTATATTGGTCCCAATATAAATGCACCAAATATTAGTGCAAACCTACGACCTTCCAGTTTTGAAAAGTACAATTCCCAGCATGCCTTGGATGCAGAATGGCATGCTGAGAGTTGTAGTTTCCAAAACATCTGGAGGACTGAAGGATAGACATCCCTGACCTAGCTGGTCAGCTTGCCTATCACACAAGTAGGTAACATCAAGTATAAGAAGTAATTTAAAAGTTGTATATGTTGGCCTTCTAATACATAACCTTATATACTCCTTAGTGTATAAAAACAACCATTATAGTAATTATTATAATGTCATCTATTGTGAGTTTACATTACATTTACATATATTCGGAACTTCAGAAAACACTACGACTTTCCAGATCGTAATTACAATTGATATTATGATCTGATGTTGCATAATAAGATTGGGGAAATGTACAATTTTTTGGCCAATCAATGTAAATGTTGGATTGTATGTCAGATTGTACATAAAATCGGCCTAATGTATTGTCACCTTTGCATTGGTGAAACCATGGAACTTCAAGCACACAAGGTAAGTTCATTGAACAGTTAAAAAGTGGTCTGGATAAGTTTCTAAAGCTAATTTAAATATTTAAATAAATATATTGAGAATTACATATTCTGTAGTTCTGGTTGGTCCGGGGATAATTTCTGATTTCCATTTGGAAATGGCATGCTGGGCCACCCTTTGAATCAGCTGTTAGGTAGGTTTCAAGGGTAGAATAAAAAGGTTAGACTAGATGGACATTTTGCTTGTGGTCCCAAACAACTGATGTTTTCCAGGAAAGTCAATCAAGGGAAAACCAGGATTATGTATTACAACTGTCGAAATTTCACAGTTAGAACACAGCGTTTCGGTTTAAACGATTTCACTTTGAAGACTGAAAATGCGGCAGGTGTATCCCTAATTTATTAAGTAATTTGGAGAGCTTGCTCTGCTGAGCGTGGAATATCCCTTGTGTATTGTGCAAAAACAGCAATCCAACGTTGTGGAATTTCTAGTCCGCTTGCTGCATATAGACGTAGCAATCTGAGCACGCTCAGTAGAGCATAAAGAAATAAGTGGAGGGGTTTCCAAGATACTTTAATTGAAATCACACCTAAATGCTTTGATAGTTACAAGACACAATGTGGCATCTATGCAGATCTTTGTGTAAACTGACATTGCCTGGAATTAAAATTCCTCATGGTGCTTTGGAAGGGAGATTGTCAAACAGATCGGAATTGCTCGTTTATCTTCTTTATAGTGAAAAGACATGTTTACATCTGATGTTTCACAGCTGATAGACCCCGTAGGTTTGGCACATTAGCTGATGCGGTTTTGATATAACAGTAAGTGCTGCAAGCCGGGGGGGATTTTTCCCATCTGTCATTGCTGCGATTGTTTATTTAAAATCAAAAAAAAAAAAAAAAGCTACAATGAAAGTTTTCTGACAGCTGATGCATTAGACAGAGCGAGATGTTCAGGTCACTCGGTACATTTAATGTTTTCCATCCAGGGAACACACGTTGATGTTGAGAATGCTTTCCATTGTCCTAGACTTGTGCAGAGCTCCAATAGAGTCAGAGATGTCAGAACATGTTGTGTAAGATGGACTCTATTATTTAGTACAAATGTAGTTGTTATAGCAGCGTTCCTACCAGTGCTCCTGGGTCCTGGTGCACGCACGCGCTGCCAACGGATTGCTGTCCCAGGTGTGTGCGAGCAGGTGCCTCCTCAGGGGTGTGCGCGCCTTGGGTCCCAATTGCGGCCTGGGGTTGCTGGAGGGCGTGCATGTCCTTTTGCATGCGCGCATTGGCGTACACGCGTGGACGTGGGCATCGCATCCTGATGACGTCACGCTCTGTATTTTAGCCCCTCCGGCCTATGCTTTCTTGCTGCCAGATAAGTGTTTGTTCCTGTTCTTAAGCTCCTCTTGTTTATTTGTGTTATGCCTCGTGCTTATCGATCTCTGCCTGTACCTTGGACTTTGCCTGTGTTGCCGCCTATCGATCTCTGCCTGTACCTTGGACTTTGCCTGTGTGCCGCCTGCCTATCGACCTACTGCCGTACCTGGACTTTGCCTGTGTTGCCGCCTGCCTATCGACCTTTGCCTGTACCTTGGACTTTGCCTGTGTTGCGCTGCCTATCGACCTTTGCCTGTACCTTGGCTTTGCCTGTGTTGCCGCCTGCCTATCGACCTCTGCCTGTACCTTGACTTTGCCTGTGTTGCCGCCTGCCTATCGACCTTGCTGTACCTGGACTTTGCTGTGTTGCCGCCTGCCTACGACCTTGCCTGTACCTTGGACTTTGCCTGTGTTGCCGCCTGCCTATCGACCTCTTGCCTGTACCTGGACTTTGCCTGTGTTGCCGCCTGCCTATCGACCTTTGCCTGTACCTTGGACTTTGCCTGTGTTGCCCGCTGCCTATCGACCTTTGCCGTACTTGGACTTTGCCTGTGTTGCCGCCTGCCTATCGACCTGCCTATACCTTGGACTTTGCCTGTGTTCCGCCTGCCTATCGACCTTGCTGTACCTTGGACTTTGCCTGTGTTGCCGCCTGCCTATCGACCTTGCCTGTACCTTGGACTTTGCCTGTGTTGCCGCCTGCCTATCGACCTTTGCTGTACCTGGACTTTGCCTGTGTTGCCGCCTGCCTATCGACCTTGCCTGTACCTTGGACTTTGCCTGTGTTGCCGCTCTCTCTCTATGGGGTGCCCCCTATCGACCTTTGCCTGTACCTGGACTTTGCCTGTGTTGCCGCCTGCCTATCGACCTTTGCCTGTACCTGGACTTTGCCTGTTGCCGCCTGCTATCGACTTGCCTGTACCTTGGACTTTGCCTGTGTTGCCGCCTGCCTATCGACCTCTGCCTGTACCTTGGACTGCCTGTGTTGCCACTGCTATCGACCTTTGCTGTACCTGGACTTTGCCTGTGTTGCCGCCTGCCTATCGAACTTGCCTGTACCTTGGACTTTGCCTGTGTTGACCTGCCTATCGACTCTCTGCCTGTACCTTGGACTTTGCCTGTGTTGCCACCTGCCCTATCGACCTTTGCCTGTACCTTGGACTGCTTGTGTTGGCCACCTGCTATCGACTTTGCCTGTACCTTGGACTTTGCCTGTGTTGCCACCTGCCTATCGACCTTTGCCTGTACCTTGGACTTTGCCTGTGTTGCCGCCTGCCTATCGACCTTTGCCTGTACCTTGGACTTTGCCTGTGTTGCCGCCTGCCTATCGACCTTTGCCTGTACCTTGGACTTTGCCTGTGTTGCCGCCTGCCTATCGACCTCTGCCTGTACCTTGGACTTTGCCTGTGTGTGCCGCCTGCCATCGACCTTTGCCTGTACCTTGGACTTTGCCTGTGTTGCCGCCGCCTGCCTATCACCTTTGCCTGTAACCTTGGACTTTGCCTGTGTTGCCGCCTGCCTATCGACCTCTGCCTGTACCTTGGACTTTGCCTGTGTTGCCGCCTGCCTATCGACCTTTGCCTGTACCTTGGACTTTGCCTGTGTTGCCGCCTGCCTATCGACCTTTGCCTGTACCTTGGACTTTGCCTGTGTTGCCGCCTGCCTATCGACCTCTCGCCTATACCTTGGACTTTGCCTGTGTTCCGCTCCTTCGACCTTTGCCTGTACCTTGGACTTTGCCTGTGTTGCCGCCTCCTATCGACCTTTGCCTGTACCTTGGACTTGCCTGTGTTGCCCGCCTGCCTATCGACCTTTGCCTGTACCTTGGACTTTGCCTGTGTTGCCGCCCTGCCCTATCGACCTCTGCCTGTACCTTGGACTTTGCCTGTGTTCCGCCTGCCTATCGACCTTTGCCTGTACCTTGGACTTTGCCTGTGTTGCCGCCTGCCTATCGACCTTTCCTGTACCTTGGACTTTGCCTGTGTTGCCCCGCTGCCTATCGACCTCTTGCTGTACCTTGGACTTTGCCTGTGTTGCCCCTGCCTATCGACCTTTGCCTGTACCTGGACTTTGCCGTTTGCCGCCCTGCCTATCGCCTTGCCTGTACCTGGACTTTGCCTGTGTTGCCGCCTATCGATCTCTGCCTGTACCTTGGACTTTGCCTGTGTTGCCACCTGCCTATCGACCTTTGCCTGTACCTTGGACTTTGCCTGTGTTGCCACCTGCCTATCGACCTTTGCCTGTACCTTGGACTTTGCCTGTGTTGCCACCTGCCTATCGACCTCTGCCTGTACCTTGGACTTTGCCTGTGTTGCCACCTGCCTATCGACCTTTGCCTGTACCTTGGACTTTGCCTGTGTTGCCACCTGCCTATCGACCTTTGCCTGTCCCTTGGACTTTGCCTGTTTGCACCTGCCTATCGACCTTTGCCTGTACCTTGGACTTTGCCTGTGTTGCCACCTGCCTATCGACCTTTGCCTGTACCCTGGACTTTGCCTGTGTTGCCACCTGCCTATCGAAGTGTTCTCTCCGCCCCTGTATAGAGCCCTTAATAATGTTACAATTAAAAATAGATATCCTCTTCCTCTCTTTCCAGAATTATTGCAGAGACTGCGCTCAGCTACAATCTTTACTAAATTGGACCTCAGAGGGGCTTACAACTTAATACAAGTGGGGGATGAATGGAAAGCCGCTTTTCGTTCTAGGTACGGACATTTTGAATATTTAATCTCTTCCATTTATCCTAGAAGTTGATGCATCCGACGTTCCTTTTGGGCGATACTCTCTCAGAAAACGGATCCCAAGTCATTACCTTATCCGGTCGCATTCTTTTCAAGAAAACTCTCTGTGTCTGAGAGAAATTATGATGTGGGAGATTGGGAAGTGTTAAATCTGCATTTGAAGAGTGGCGATATTTACTGGAAGGGGCCGCTCACCCCATCACTATATTTACTGATCATAAAAATCTTGAATATCTACAAACAGCCAAAAGAATAAGACCTCACCAGGCTAGATGGGCTCTTTATTTTACTTGATTCAATTTTCATATCACATTTCGTCTTGGCTCAAAATTCTGGAAGGAACTTTGCAAAGAGCTTCAAAGTCACAACTCATTTTCTTCTGGTTATCATCCACAATCCAACGGGCAGACTGAAAGGACCAATCAAACTCTAGAACAGTATCTTAGATGTTTTTCTTCTGCCTCTCAAGAAGATTGGGTGTCTCTATTGCCTTTAAAAGAATTTTCTTATAATAATGCCTATCATTTGTCTACTAAATGTTCCCCATTCTTTGCTAATTATGGTTATAATCCAACATTCCTTACTGATATTCCCTCAACCAGCACCATTCCAGATCTCCACACACGATTGAAAGTATTGAAACAGAAAACCGCCAAACTCAAAATTTTCATTTCTCAAGCTCAAGAATGAGCCAGACGATCTGCTAATAAGTCAAGAAGGAATTCTCCCAATTTCTCAGTTGATGATTTGGTTTGGTTATCCACTCGAAATCTAAAGGTCCTTCATCTAAGTTAGGCCCTCGTTTCATTGGTCCTTTCTGTATCAAGAGAATTATTAATTCGGTAGCCTTTGACCTCTGCCTGTACCCTGGACTTTGCCTGGGTTGCCGCCTGCCAGTTGATCTCTGTTTGTGCCCAGTCTCTATTTGTTTGTTGCCTGCCTATTTGACCTCCTGCTGTTTCTTGGATCTTTCCTGCCTGTCTTATTGACCACTGCTTGTGTCTGGGTTCCACCGTACTGTCGCCTGAGTCTTGATCCCTAAACCTGTTTCCTGTTTCTACTTGGCGACCTTCACCT
This sequence comes from Hymenochirus boettgeri, assembly GCA_019447015.1. NCBI lineage: Eukaryota > Metazoa > Chordata > Amphibia > Anura > Pipidae > Hymenochirus > Hymenochirus boettgeri. The sequence goes on from CM033477.1 coordinate 24,552,187, forward strand.
TATTGTGGGATTTCTGTTCTTGAGTTTTATAAATGGGAAGAAAACGGCTGTGAAAAGTTAACGAATCGTTAACTTTCCGCGGCTATCTGAACAGTTACCGCCACTTCTATTTATAAAGCGGCGGTAACTGTTACGCATGGCTAATCTCAGCCATTATACTTCGGCGAAAAGTTAACGAACCTTTATAAATATGCCCCTTTATGTTTTAAATTTGGGATTTTTTAACTTTTTTTCAGAAGTTCGAAAATTCTAAATTGACCGTATTTTCGGAAGTTCGGCCATCTCTAGTCACTATCAGCTCTTTTCCGTTCTGGTTCCTATCACACAGTTCTGATGGTCTGTCGCTGGCTGTAAAGTCCTTATCTTATTGTCTTAATTCTCTTCCATTTGTATTTGTAATGATTGGTGCAGGTTAATGTGGTTAAAGTGAAGGTTCATCATCAAGCAAAAAAGATTTCATCTTTTGGGGGGATTTTAAAGTAAAAAGACAACATTGCCAAGACATTTTATTGCAGACACACCTGGAAATAAGCAGTATACACAGAATAAGTGTATACTGAGACTTTTTCGCATTTCTGTATATTTACGTGGTAAAGGTTACATAGTGGTTTCCAGAAAGGGCATTTAATATAATTGGTCGAAATTAGTCTATAGTTATAATTATTACAAATGAAATTATACAACTAAAGTGGCAACATGTTCTCCAATAGAAAGTCTTGTTGCAATGTGCCTTTATCTGGCCTTTAAACTCAATAAAAGATAAAAGATCACCTGAGGAAGGGGGAACCTACCCCCCGAAACGTTGTGAGATGTTGTGTGGTCAATATTAATAAAGTTACTATTTGGAGTGCCACCCTTGCTAATTATTATTCCTTTAAACTCAAGACTACATATTTCCTTCCTACTAGATTACATAACATTGTACCATCCTGTACTGCTAATATGACTAACTAATCTATGTAAACAAAATGGAGTTGGTTGGGATCAGATATGGCCTGGTTGAGGAGAGGGATCTCTCTGGTCATTCCTAAAGCTGGGTACACACTGTAGCAATCTGCAAGACAGATGGGAGTACACACAGTCAAGATCATTCTAAACTATTACCATTCATAAAGAATTGGTAAAACGTTAGTGACTGCCATATTCCCTATAATTGCGGACGACTCCCTATACTTTAGTACAGGGGGCTGACTGCAACCGAGGGAAATTTCCCATTTGAAACTATTGTTCCTGACTCTGACGTGGAACTTTCGTTTGCGTCGAAAACAATTGTTTCACCCGTACACTGGGGGGAAGTGAGAAAACCTGCTATATTGATCCAGAGCGCAAGTATGAGAAATGCAAGTTTGCTAATCATAATTAATGTAAAAATGGTTAGAAGTTAGGACCTTCCAGACTGGGGTTACCTTGACGTGGGTGGAAGGCTTTTCATTCATGTGATAACAGTAATGTATACTAAAACCCCTTTGTTTATAAAGTATGGCAGATAATATGATATTGTATGGGGCCCAGGAATGTGCATTGATTATCTTTTCTTTGTTTATACCCAGCTTAAATCTAGCTCTGATTTGATATATGTAACAAGACCTCCATGCACACATTTCTGTTGGGGGTCTGAATCTCTCAGATGGTCTCAATTTATTATACTAGTTGCCACTGTCCTATTTTTTAATCTTAATCCCCAGCTTTGTTAGACATTTCAGCCCAGAGCGGTGCCAAGATAGATGTGATGCTCGGACAGCTAATGGACATCGATTGAGTAATTTGGCAACTGAAAATAAGGATCGGAAAATGCACTGAGTACTAAGGGAGTCATTTGCAAAAGCCTTTCCCCAAAAAACAGGTGTTCGGGGATTAGTTTTATGCCACGGAGATCTGAATGTGTTTGCTGTTTGGGCACAATGAATTATTTTATGGTAACCCATATACTAGTGTCGACATTACGATGTGATTGTTTAATGAGGCTACACGGTCATTGAGACAGCTAAGCAGAAACAAAACTCATTTGAACAGCTGGTTGTGTAGACTGGGGTCCAACTGCCAAATTGAAAATATAAATTGCATCCTACAAACTTTCATTTACTATGGGCACCAAAGATTCTATTATATGTTACAGCGAAACCAGATACCGATCTAAAATGTAATCATCACCACGGAAGGCTTAAGGAATTAACACAATTGGCTCTAGTTCTCCAAACGTATTCCGTTTCCTGTCCAGAATATTAAATTGGCAGCCCTATTAATGATGTTCTAGTACCCAGCTCTCTTTCATTTCCCCCATGTCTTCCATTACAGGAAAAATAATATCTCTATCTAGCTATATGGCTGAACCTACTGGGAACCTAAATAACAATTTCAACTATTCTAAAATAACTGCTTAAAAAAAAAAATTCCAGCAGAAAGAGAAAATAGGCTTTAGCCATATGCCTGCTGTTCTACGGACATGATCAATAACTTTCACCGCTGAGCAGAAAATCAAATCAAATAAAAAAAGACCCTGGCAGCCAATGGTGTAGGAGAAAGCAGACGGGCTGTGAGATGAAGATTTATATGAGAATTATAGGGGAACACAATTCCCAGAGCGATAGGAAGGACTGGTAGCGCATATGGACTTTTTTTTTAAATTTTGCAACATTTATTAAACAAGCACCCATGCATTTAGGCATGGGGCTGCATACTTTCACCGGGAGGAGTTAAGAGTATGTATACATTAGGATGTTCAGATAATCTGGATATTACAAATGAGATTACCCTGGGATATAGCTACCAGGGGTGCAGGGGATGCAACCGCACCAGGGCCCTTGGCCAAGAAGGGGCCCCATTTTGTGCTAAGGATGCAAAACTACCAGTCTGTGTGCCAGCTGTTTTACCAGTGGTCTGCGTACAAAGCATTTTTACCATTGTCTGTGTGCCAAGCATTAAACCAGTGTCTGGCTGTGTGCAGTGCCAGTTTCCCAACCAGTTCATCAGTGTCTGCATGCCAAGCATTTAACCAGTCTTTGTGCCAACTATTTAACCAGTGGTTAGATACAAAGCATTTTACAACTCTCTGTGTGCCAAGCATTTTACTAGCGTCCGTTGGTTAGTTATCTTAGAAGGTTTGAGGATCTAAGTTTAGAAATACTGTTTGAATCTGATTGAATTGTTTTGCTAGGTGTGTGAGTAAAGTATGTTTGTCTGTTTTAAAATGATTGCCATTAAAAAAATGTTAATTGAATTTGGATGTTTTTTAAAATGATTATTTGGTTTGCGGTGCCGATTTGTGTTTGCGGCGGTGTTGGGGGCCCATGCCCAAATTTTGCATTAGGGCCCATAAGTCTGTAACTACCCCACTGAGATTACCGTCTGGGTGTGCAGAAGTATATATGATAGAGACTATGGACACTCTATAGGAAGAATAATGATGCTTCCCTTGCTGCTCAGTTCGCGATGTAGCCATAATGACAGTGGCAGAGAGTCGATGAGTTGATAGGTAAAGTACACAGGGTACCATAAACAGGTAAACAGGGAAGAGGTAAGACCCTAGGGCAGGATAAATCCCAATCAAAGCCTTTCTCTTTTTTAGCTGATTGGCTGCCTAGTGTTTTGGATCCTTTATCCTGAAAGCACTACAAGTAAATTGCAATCACAAATTGTTCGCTGGGGGAAAAAAATAAATGAATGATAATGGCAGCTAATAAAGATAGTGTATTTCCCCCTTTACATTGAAACAAACCATACAATGCTTTTTAATCTCATCTGCTCTAAGTGTCTACAAGTCAGAAGCAATTATGCTTTGAAATTTCATTAGCTGTCCTATAAATATATCTGCCTTTTATTTATGTTCCCATTTCGTATCCGAACAAACAAATTGTGATATTTTTCTCCGTACCAACCCTTGTTTTTCTGTTCGACTTATGAAATTAAGATATTTAGGATTGTTTATCACAATAATTGTCAAGCTACCTCCCTTTCCCACACTCCGCCGATCCAGCCATCCGAATGAATATAAAGAACACATCTGCTTTCCTTGGGGGGGATGGAAAAGCCTTCGGTGCAGTTTGGCAAATAGATATACTGTCAAATATTGAATAAAAAGGATGCAATGCTTGACGTTCGTTCGTAGAATACCATGGTAGTAAACTACAGCAATGGTATTCTATAGGCGATCCTAAATCTACTATCGCAGTCATAGATTTACCTTTGTTATCGTAGATTTACATGTACTGGGTGGAAGTGTAAAGGAAACAAATGACACTGTAGCTATAGATATACAGTAATGCCTGTCAGCCAGTAAAGCTGCTTGGAATGTACAACCCCCCCCAAATTTAAATCTGTACCTCAAATGGGTCCTTGTGAGGCATCTAAATGTACTTACCAGTACTTGTTCCTTTAACTCTCTGGTGCTGATGTTTCCGTGCATGGAAGCAGCAGAAGGGGCCGGACGTCTAGTGGCATCAGGGATTGGCTGAAACCGGATGTACAGATGGACAGGACGCAAAGGAGAAGTGTGTTGTGGCAATGCAAGTGAAAGGCACACATGCATTGGTGTTACCATTTGTTTTCACTGCGATCTGCACAATAGTGTTCAAACGTTGCACGCACAGTGTCGCCCCCCCACATTGTGTTAGCTTTTCTAAAAAAGCATGCATTTCTCACACACAGAGGGATTACAAAACACGATTGTAAGCGTGTGAGAAACGCACTAGTGTACTAATAGAACTTTCAAGCCAAATTTAAAGTTTATACTTACTTGGCTAAAAGGGCTGGGGGGGACCTGTGTAGTAAATCTGGGCCCTAGACTTCTACCTACAGTTCTTTTTGGGTTATCTGGCCCTGATATTACACTATTACACTACACTACAAACCAAGGCCAAATCTACTGAAGTCTTTCCGTCTCCCATTCAGTTGCACCTAACTGGTAGATAGAAATCTGTTTTCTCCGCTCACTACCCAGCGCATTAGAACATATGAAGGATTTGAGGAATAAATTAAATATTCAGAGCTAGAAAGACAGAGAGATACAAGGTGAAGGAGCTTTTTTCAGTTGCAGTCAGGCAGAGAATATTACGAAGTGTGGCAGCCAAGCGTGCTCACCCAAGACTCTACCTGGTCTCTTGTGAAATGCAGAAACAGAGGATTGAACAAGGATGATTGTAGACGTACAAGAGAGTCTGTTTGCTTTATCTTCCCCCTGCATCAATGCATATTCCATATAAATAGAACAATCATCCATAGAGCGGATCCTTAGAGATGCAGAGCTTCATTGTGAAAACCAAAATAAATGAGCCACAAAGCAGATTACTAACCAGGACAGGCAAGTTAAAGCTACCAAAATGGGTTTGGCCCAGATCGCTACCAGGACAAGACACAAAATAACAGAAGCTAAAGATAGTAATTAGAGATGTACGGAACCCGCGAGCTTCTTTCCGTTTTCGGATTGTCAGAATTCAAAAAAATAATAATTGAAATTCCGAAAACGAAACCATAGAAGTCAACAGAAAAAAAATATCCAAATGATCAGAGTTAAATGTAAATAAATCACAGTAAATTACCACAGAGGGCTCAGGTACCTGGAATCCCCAAACCTTAAAAAGAACTTGAATTTGCTTCATGCTGCAAATGTATATCCAAGGCTAGTTTTGGTAACCCTTCGAAAGTAGCCTTGTATATTCTGTAACCAATGCTGAGCCCAATGTGTACTGTTAAATAACCCTTATCTTTCTCTTCTTCTGGCCTTTTCACTGTTGAGGCCAAGACTGACAGTTCTTACCTGGAAGAGATCGTTACAAGCGCGCTCTGCTCCTGCGTGCTTGTAGCCTGCTTGAAACAGAAGGCAGGAGGCTGGAGTTCCGGCAAGGAATCATCTGAAGTTAAGTAAGTATATCTCTATATGGGAGCATCGAATTAAGGTAAGGTAAACTGAAAGTCCACTTAAGGGGGGTAATAAGGCTATACAACATTACTTATTTTTTAGGTGGACGTGCCCTTTAATACATTGTCTGCGGCATATAGGCTGGCACCTAAAAGGGAAACTTCACAAATGGCGCAACTAATGTCTACACCTCACTCCAACCATTCCTACATCACCGCAAAGCCCTTTGCGAAACTTTAAGACAGAAATCATATCGTATACATACCGTATATACTCGAGTATAAGCCGAGGTTTTCAGGTTTTAAAATTAACCTAACCTTGGCTTATACTCGGGTCAGCCACTTACCTGTGCCTGTAGGTGCGAGCGTGCACGGAAGCATCGGCACGTAAGTTACCTACTAGCATTCCTAGCAGTGGCAGCTTCTATCCGAAAAGCACGACCGTTGGGTCCTGCAGCAACCACATCTGTTTCAGTGGCTCCACAGCTTCCTTCTGCCCAGTCCCATCTGTTCAAGTTGCCTCCATCTGATGAATGTACCACAGCAGTTCCCTCACCGGTTGTTACCACGACAGCCACCATATCTCCAGTTTAGTCTGTGCCCAATGGTCATACAGTAATGGAGCAGTTAAGTGCTTCTATGGGGGGGGTTAGAGGTGGGCCGGTGGATTGTTTTTCTTCATTTCTTTGGCTTAAACCTTGCCACTCCAGATGTTAGAAACTGGATCTCCCAACAACCAAAGCATTCTGGGAGTTGTAGTTTTCTAACATCTGGAGTGCCAAGGAATTGTACTGGATCTGGCTATTACTGTATGTATGGGATTACTGTAATGGAATTCTGCTATCCATTTAAAGGGCAACTAAAGCCTAATTTCTTTCTAATTTCTACCCTTGGCTTATACTCGAGACAATAATTTTTTATATACAGGTAGCTGCCATTGTTACATAGCCCTGAATGTTATTTTAATGTAGTGGTTGCTATTTTCAATCAAGGTCCTTTAAATGATCAATATTGGTTTTATAATATAGCATAGCAATCCACTTGCCTCCCGTCTTCATATCACTCAACCAATCCTGTTCACACAGCGATGGATCACACGTGTTTGGGCCAAACAGCTTTAGTGTATATAACCTTAGTATATGTAACTGTTATTTCATTCTGCTCCCTTTTATCATTCTTTCATTCTGCTATTACCCAATTACATTCAGCTCTTCTTTATTCTATTCTGACACCTTCCCTATTCCAGTATTCCTTCCCCTTATCCTCATTCTATTGCGCTCCCTCTGCTTCTCTTTATTCCATTATGTCCCCACTGGTGTTCCCTCCCTTCATTCTTTCATGTTCCCTGTTTTATTAATCTCCCATTCTGCTCCTACTGCTTATACATTTTGCTCCTACTTCCCTTCCTAAATACTTTACCGAATCCATTATTACCTGTATTACCATGTTTCATTTTTGGACAACAAAGTGATCCTTCAAGGGTAAATAGGATCCTAAGGAAAAGTTTAAATTAGGTCTCCCTTTATGCTCATCATTTTATAATGATCGCACTGGACTTATTTCCGTAGTGTGTGTGTGTGTGTGTGTGTGTGTGTGTGTGTGGGGGGGGTTAGTGACTTGTACTGCAGAAATACAGGGGAGGAATAAAGGGCTTGTTCAGGAATTAAGATGTGTTGCTAAAAAAAAATAAAGGACACTGAAAATTATCTTTGTTGTAAGGAGGAACCAAAGACCTTTGGGCCCAGTGTCTCATGTGTACATCAGGCTCATAGACCATTAGTGTTTCTGCTTTCTGGGTGTGACAGACATGCTTCTCCAGCTTAGCAATGTCTGTGATCAAGTCAGGGGATCATCATGCAAACCTTTGGACAGCCTCCCTTGCCCGGTCTGTGTGAGTGTGTTCGATTGGTAGTTTGTTGGTTTTACGTTGGGAAACCTGGTGATAACTCCTTGACTTGAATAAAGGGTTCCTGCCTCTATGCATCTCATGTGTCTAGTCCTTATGCCCTAAATTTAAAATGCAAGGACAGGGGACCAAGCACTGGGACTTAAGAGAATTTAAAGTAATTCAGCTACTTTTGGCTACATTGAGATATTAAAGGACAATTATACTCACCTTCCCTCCGCTCCTCTTCTTAGGTCAGTACCTTTTACCCAGGGTGAGGACATGAACCGCTAGGTCCTGACCCCTGGGTTCGCGTAACTTGCAGCACAGCCTTACTGAAACGCTGCTCTGGTAGGCTCCGCCCCCTCCTCTCCTTGCGCGACGAGGCCAATAGGAAGGCACGTTTTTGTTTTTTTTTTACAATATCTTTATTGTTTTAAAAAAAATTTTTTACATAGTTAAATGCATCAATCAATCCAATCATTTCAGCCTACACATGATCCCTGTCTATCAGCCAATCCAGAGGAAGGCGAAAAACCCCAAAAATGAAGGGGGAAAATTCCTTCCTGACTCCAAATGGCAATCGGAAATAATCCCTGGATTTAACCCTAGCCGGTATTTATAAGGGATCGATATCAGCAAAGAACATTGTGCTTATGAGTTCATTTCACCATAGATACAAATCTACATGAAGATCTTCCCAAGGGTAACAAGCTTCATCTTGGAAATTATTTGCTGTAGGAAGACACAGGGTGGCAATAGGTGGATGTGCAGGTAACGTCAATGTCAGGGAGAGATATTAGGCTGATAGACGGTTTGGCACTTGACTGACTTAGACAGCCAATAGGAAACTGCAACTTTGTTCCCACTTGGTTAGTTTCTCTCTCCGTGCTCTGCATTCGTGGTAATGTCACACAACATGATTGGGTCTCTGGTCAATGATCTTGATTGGCTGACCTAGGAAATGAAGCAAGGCACATAGAGTTAGTATATAGCTAGTAGAAGGAGATTTTGATGGTTTATTAGATAATATTATTGACAGTAGGAGGAGAAACCAGTGGATATAAAAAGAATAATAAAGAATAAACCTTACATATAATGTAGGTGATGGAAATCAAGCTTCTCGCTTGTAAAACTGCTCATCCAAATGACTTATAACACCACGTAATCAAAGTCCCAAAAGGCGTTCGTTATCTCAAAGTCCATCGCCCAGTTGGAAATTCAATATATAATGTTATATTCCTCTTATTTATATGGTGACTTTAACTCTTCTAATGGGGCTTCTACTTACCACACCAAGGAGCATTTCATAGACCATGATTCCCACAGCCCCCCAGTCAACGGTCCTTGTGTACCACTCCATATTGATCACCTCGGGTGCCATGTAGACCCGGGTCCCAACGAAGCTGTTGGTTCGGTCTCCGTATCCGATTCCTAAATCACAAACAGAATTGTCACTGAGCTAAATATCATTGGGACACAGGAGAGAATTCTGGGTAATAAAACAGTTACAGTGGAAAACCCTTTACTAAAGGTGAATGGATTAAGATGGATCTGTAGCCCACTATAAATGTAATATGAGGATGTTCAATGCTGGGGATTCTACTGACACCATATAAAGGGGAGATTAAACCATAAACTGATCCTTTATGTTCTGCGTGAATAGAGAAAAACTTACCTTCTTTACTAAGCCCAAAATCAGCAATTTTTGCAAATCCTCTGCTGTCCACTAGGACGTTATCGGGCTTTAAATCTCTGGAAAACAAAACGCGTCACAATAGTAAAATAGTATTGGGACATTATTATTGTATTTATGGTGTAATGTAAAATAATCTGCTCCCCCCCAGTAACCACATTAATTAATACTTACCGGTGTATTATCTTGTGCTGGTGTAAAAAGGCAATTCCCAGCACTAGACACGCTGTATAGAACCTGCAAAGATGAACACAATACAAATCCATTTATTTATCATTGAAATACTGGAATGGATGGAAATATTCATGGATCACTACCAGTCATTCATTCCCTTTAATTCTGACCCCCTGTAAATCTGCAGTTCTACTTACTTTGTGGATGGGACATCCAATACCAAGCCCATTTTCATATGTGTCCTAAGTGTCCCTCCTGGAACAAATTTTATTTTATTAGTACGTACAACAGAGGAAACCACAAATTAACCAAACTCATGTAGGAAAAGCGCTTTGCTTATGAAACCCTCATTTAAGAAAGGAAATTGTATTTGTTTCTTGGTTAAACACAATTTAACACCTAATTTTCACATTCTGAGAACATAACACTAATACTGTCTATACACACAAGGGGCATATAACAGAATGAACCCAATTGGAATATTGCCAGAAATAAATGATGTTTTTATATCTCACTTCATAAACGCAACTCTGTGTGATTTATATTTATAACAAACCTCAGGGCTGTGATACAAACAGCAAAGCATGCTGGGGGGAGAGATGTCCGAACTTCATAAAGTTTGGTCCGTTTTCGAACTTTCAAACTTCAGTAAAAGTTTGAAAGTTTGAATTTGGACCCATTCAAGTCAATGGGAGACTGATAGTTTGAAAAGGCTGGGTTTATTACAGCTAAACTAACAATGGTAACTTACTGTAAATGGCTGTGGCACCTGGGAAATGGTCTGGGGAACATGGCACTATCACTAAAACTTGTTAAAACGCTTCCTAAACACTAGCGGGCAATTGTCTGGTTTTGCGCAAGCTACATTAGAGGGTTACGGCCAATTAGAGGGTTACCGAATGATACTTTCGAGGGTCAGCGAAAATAGAGCCATAAATTCGAGGGTTACCGAAATCGAACGATACTTTTGAGGGTTAGCGAAAACGAACAATACTTTAGAGAGTTAGCGAATGAAACATTCAAGGGTTAGAGATCGGCTTGTAAATTCGATAATTCTCGAAAACCTCGTCAACGAAGGTTCGATAATTATCGGAATCCCGGAAAGTTTAAAAGTCTGAGAAATTTAGTAAAAGTTTGAAAGTTCTAATTTGGACCCATTCAAGTCAATGGGAGAGTGATAGTTTGAAAACACTAGCGGGCAATTGTCGGGTTTTGCGCAAGCTACATTAGAGGGTTACGGCCAATTAGAGGGTTACCAAATGATACTTTCGAGGGTCAGCGAACAGTCCGTAAATTCAATGATTATCGAGTTTACGCTAATTATAGAAAATAAAGCTGCGAGTCCAGAGAAATGAACTAGTTCAAATTGTTTGAGTTCGTCCGAACTCGGGTTCAAGTTCGGTTTTGTGTCCATCACTACCGGGGGGCAATAAATGGAAGACCAGGTCTGTCCCCCAATTTTCTCTGTGGGCAAGTCTCTAAAAACATGACTGTACCAAACCAATATTGGCAGTTGGGAGATGCGGGACATATTAGCACATAAAAGGGATGTTCTGCAGCCAGGGAATGCTGGGAGTTGTAGTTTTTGAACATATATAGGGCTGTAGATTGGACCTTTATTTCCTGACTAAACTGTACATACTGTAATTTTTTCTGATTATTAAAGGTGGACTAATGCGCAAAAGCAATAACCACAACAGTTTTAGCACTGCTAGACGGGCAAGACCACACTGGCGCGTTTAGCCAGTGCATTTCAATGTGGATGGCCACACTATGCGCTGCGCTGCGATCCGTTTTCGTTGCACAGGTGATCACCGTTTTATGTCAGTTGATCTGGCCACGCTCGGTGCGCTGCTGTCCCTTGGGCCGCGATCCGCTTTTCGGAGTGCATGTGATTGTACACTATCGCACTGGAAGCGTTAATGCACAGTATTGAGAACTCTTACATTGCATTTCTAAATACGCAAGACAAGTGACTGCTGGTAGAATCTGCCGATCCGGCAGATTTTGCGAAATTCCGAACTTTTAATCAAAAAATTGAAAACCAGAAAATTCCATTTGAAATTGAAAAAAATCGAAAATTCCTAATGAAAACGCAAAAAAAATCCGCATATCGCATTGCACTTGAAAGTTCGAAAAATTCTAATTCAACTGGGACAAACAGTTCTGTTCATCTGTAATTCTATCATCCAATGAGAAGTTATCATTTTCCAGGTCTACTGCAGAGTTAACATCTCTTATTACATAACCTCCTATAATTACACAAATGTTAAAGGACAACTAAAGCCCCAGAACAACACTGAACCAGAAGGCAGAACACCTTGATATAAATCCAGTAATCTGTGTCTTAGCTCTCATTTTGATACGGGTGCTGGCAAATTTACCTAAATAACATATGGTTTGTGCTTTACTTCTCAGCATTATAGTATCACACAGTTTGGTCAATGACCATTATGTTCTGCACATGCTCAGTCCTTAGCTATGGCAGAAATTGTTACAGTTGGTCACACCCTTTAATAATCTCTAGCCAATCCTTTTACTGGACAGATGCAGCAAGGAAGCATGTGACTGAGGTCAGGAGGTGTGGTCTGACACTGCACATACACACAGATACTTCATCCAGTTCTTAACAGGCTTTGATTTACTTTAATACAATTTATTGAAGTGGGATTTAATAGCTTATTGGTGTTTTTAGGGAGTTTATTTTCAGATTCTGGAGTATAAAAAATTGGGTTTAGTTCTCCTTTAACTAATGCGATTTACGGATATTGTTTGTATTAGGAGATTCAAGAAGATAAAGATCCAAGCAAGTTTTTAGAAATCTCCCCTGACTGTCACTTCATGGGTAGACGCCTTCATCTACACAGGAAATTGTATAGACTGGCAGAGACATAAATCTAGATACATAAATCATGAACGGTGAATATAACAAGGTGTTGGATCAATTTGCCTTCTACTTTCACAGATTCAGATCTGCAATTTGATAGAAACATCTTGTAAGTCACTGGCACTTGTTTATTTAATGTGTATAGACAACCAGAAAGAAAGAGAGATCAGTAGAACAAGATACACTTTAGGCAAATCAGTAAAATAAAAAAAATGTTGCAGGAAATCAAACTGAATGATCTCTCCTATTAAAGGGCATAACCAATGGTTATTGTAGGGAATATTTACCATTTACAGTGCCATGCTGGTGTTTACATGGCCTGGTTGTTTATCTGGAGGACCTAAAGGCCAAGTTGATTTTTTTTGTGCAAAATATGCTGACTTCATTAGAGAACAATAAAGAGAGAGACCCGATCTGTGGTTCATTAGAGAACAATGAAGAGAGAGACCCGATCTGTGGTTCATTAGAGAACAATAAAGAGAGAGACCCGATCTGTGGTTCATTAGAGAACAATAAAGAGAGAGACACGATCTGTGGTTCACTAGAGAACAATAAAGAGAGAGACACGATCTGTGGTTCATTAGAGAACAATAAAGAGAGAGAGACCCGAAAGAACAAAATATGAGAATGAATTTCATATGAATTTATTTACATTTTTCATTTATAATACCTGTCAATCTCAGGTCACACATAGATACCAATTGCGTGGCATTCAATGGATTAGTGAGGTCAATTAATTGATAAATGTTATTTTCCAAGTGTCTATCCATAGGTACCCAGTGGTAATGAGAAACAAAAATGCAGCAATCTGATTGGTTTAAAATCAGCAGCCATTTGGTGATAACATTTTAAGAATAGAACCAGCTTTGCCCTTGGAGGGGTTTATTTCACGTGGTTGGGGCAGAGCCTGGGTGGTCTGGGGCACTGTTTGGAGAGTCCATGGGTGGAGGCAATCAAACATATGTCCCATCTCTGTCCCTGAGAGCCTTGGTTGCTATATGAATGGGTAAAATAAATGTGTTTTAGTGGTGGATGTTAAAACCTTCCATGTTACATTATTAGGGCTTGGCCACACTGGTGCGATTCTCACATGAACGTGTTTTGCTATCTGTTAGTGCAAGATTATCGCATTTCAATGTGAATGGCCACACTGTATGTGCTGCATTGCCAACACCCATTTTGTGCACAATCGCAGGTTAAACGCTCGGAAACACGTGTTAAACATGTTGTACTGCGATTGTGCTTTACACGCGTTTTGCCTTGCAATGGTTTGGCAGAGAGTACCCAATGTTCCATCTCCCTGTGATATGTAAATGGACGACATCTCCTGATCCGATCAATGTAATCTCCCGGCACTGAACATCCCAGTGCTGCCTTATAGACGTGGTTTAGGATCATTCACTAAAGTTAATGAACTAGTTAGGGGATATAGATCCTCTTGTTGTTGGATTTCCTTGTTCCATTAACGAATGTGTTCATTCCATCTTTATGATCTCCAGTAATGACTCTGGATTGTGAATCTCGTAAAAAAAAGCCATAATCGCTGCCATCAAACACCAATAAAAATTATTTACAATTGTGTGTTTCCATCCACAGGATAAGCAATTAAGATAAGGCAGTGAAAGTTATATGTCTCCTGTCTATTGGTTTTTATTATTGGTTCATGAAAATTGGTTTTGAAACGTTTAAAACTTTTGCCACTGCCGGTACCTGCCATTCAGCAGGGAATTCTTATTATGCCGAGGGGCAAATGAGCCAAATAATTGGTGAAATAGAGGCTGCCACCCCTTGATTTGTCATGTCTCACAGTCGTGTAAACCACCAATCAGATGACTTATAGGGCTTTAGGAGCAGCCCCCACCTTCCCAGGACAGCCCCCAACATCACTCCCATGGGTACGGTGTGAAGGCAACAACATTTACCAACTAGATTATTTTAAACATTTCCATTTTAAATTGATTCCACAGCTACTCCATGATCCCTAACTTTGGTGAAGGTGGCCCCACTCACTTGGACTACGACATTTGTGAGGGTGTTTTAAAGTCGAAATAATGTTTTGTCAGTAGAGATACTGCAAACACCAGACGGTAAACAAAATACAAGTATTCTGTAAGTTGTAGTGTTTGTAGCTATTATGGCTTTTTAAAGGTCTGCATTTTTTTTGTGAGAAAAAATGTCATTTTGTGATGAAAACTCGTCAGTTTTGCAATAAAGTTGGAACTTTTGATGTCAGTTTTATTACGAAACCCATGACAAAACCGCCACTTAAAATAATTGAGATCTGAATGAAGCCTGGTACACGCAGTCTGTTTTTTTGTCAATTATTGGGTTGGTCAGCCCAAAATATCGATTGAAATTTTAGCCATGACCGTCAGATTGCAACTGTTGGGCAATCTGTATATTTTGTCAGATTATAGGGTCTTCCATGGGCAGTTGCCCTGAAATGTCATCTACGGCACTTTTTCTTCCGACCAGCAGAATTGGTAATCTGTCGTGCTGGCAGGTACAAAATGGTACCAGGCCTAAAGGAGAACTTAAAGGGCATTTATAGTGGGAAAATGAACATTTTTCCTTTCTTTCCATGTGTTCTATAATTCCCCACAACCCCCAGAGTGTCTTCACTTTTTTCAGATTCCCTCTCTGTTCTGAGATACACCAGTTAGAAGAATACGTGATTGCATTCCTCTACTCCTACTTGGACTGTCAATCAAATCCCTGTGACGTGATCCCCCCTCCCTGCTCTGAAATAAACATAGAGATAAGAGCATTAGCAGGGGGAGAGAGGTAGCGTTGATGGTAGATATAAGACTGCACTTGACCCCCCTTCTTAATAGCTTTCACTGATTGATGATGGGTCACAAAGTGAGAGATCGTAAACTGTACTGATCTCCTTCTTCCGTGTCTCCAGGACAGCTTGCTTTCTATTGGCCACTGTGCGTGGGTGTGTTTTTCAGGATGTTGAACATTTAACTCCTACTGCACATGATAAGATTGTTGGTTAGCCGGAGTTGAGACATGGAGGAGGTAACAGAGGGGAGGGAGAAGGGGGGAGTGCTGCACACAGACCTGACACCATGGTTAAACAAAGTCACTGACAGAGATAGGATTAAGGCAGCACAGAGTACATGAATTTAACTTTGCAAAGGGGCAATGTGTTTTTTTTCACTATAGATGCCCTTTAAAATATATTTTAATGACCTAACCTAGAAACAGCTGATTGCCTAGTGTTATTAATTACACATTGTTCTTTTCTAATTAAAATAATAGATTAACTTTGCTTTTTTCCTAATAATATTAGCTAACAACACTTCAAGCAACATATTATTTCTTATTCTCATCACTTAAGCAGTTATATTGGTTAGAATTCATTAAGGGCTATCCATTCACTGGAAAGACAAATCTCAGCAATCTATTGACGGAGCGAGGACATTATAGTGCAACGTAATATATACGAATAGAAACCCACATCTCTAAGCCCCGTATTGACAAGATAGATCTACAGAAGGAACAGACACACATTAACAGCCGCCCCTGGAAGCGTGAATATGTAAACACAGTTCCAGGAAAGCACATCTGGTAAATGGAGTTAAATAATTGTATTATTTCATTCCTTCCGTCCCTGACTCTGGAGTTGGGAAGATTTTATTGGTTATTCTTTCGATCCATGTCACTATGATTAAATAGGATTAGAAGACTTTAATCATAGTTTGCTTAGCTTGGAATTACCTGGCAGGGAGGGTTAAGCAGTTTGATCAGTGTCAGGCTGCTAATGTCAGAATTCTGTATTAATGGCCCCTGCGTGGTACTATACTGGTGTAGGACTTTGTACACCTACATTAGGTTTGGACTGTAGCCACAGAATTGAATCATTAGCAGGGTTCTATCATTTTACCAATAGTATGGATAAGGCTCACTCAGATAAAAATTTCCCCCCGTGTTAGATCTTTGCAGCTTGCGGTACCCAGCAGATTTATTTATTTATTTTAACAGTTTCAGAAAACACATGTTTGAAATAAACTGTTTTCGAACATAGCTTAGATTTCCAGACAGAACTAGGACAAAGGTTCATTTTCAGCGCTGTGTATTACCAACAAAACTTTATGGAAATATTTGTGGGGGTTTCAAAGAACAGGTCCAGGTTCAGATGAAAATCCCAGCTTATCCATAGTAAATATACATATTATTTCTGACTGCATGGCAGTGAATTAGCCAGCAATGTATCATTATGCTGCAGCCTGCTAATGATCCTTCGAGTGCATAATTTGTCTTTTAGCCATTTTATAAGATGCTGTAATGGTGTACTGAGTCCTGATTACAGATGGATGTAAGAAAATGATTCATGGTTGCGGTGAACTGACTACAGACCACGCAACCACATTGCTCTTTAAAGGGCCAGGCAACATTAAATGAGATTGTTCAATCAAGATCTGTCTAAAGATTAGGTATAAAGATTTATCTGGCCAATAAAATGGAAAATTAACTGTCCAGAAAGGAGTTTATATATGTGTAATATAACAGAATTCATCTATTTATAAAAAGAAGAACTTAGGAGAAGAATAATACAAATAATACAATATATATAGATTAGATGCTAGAAAATAAAATGCATTATGTTTTCACATATGGAGCCTTTATTTGTCCTTTAATCTTATATTACCATGCGTGGGACATTAACTGCAGGGACCTAGTGATTTACAGGATATCTTCGTTTGATGAGACAGATATTGGGACAGTAATAAGAGATTTGTTTATATGAAAGGAGATGGAATATTCCACCATGTTTTGAAGAAATACATTAATTGTCTTCCTGCATATTAATGTTTTGCGTTGCAATGTTAAATTAGGGACGTTGAACTTGAGACCTCCAGATGTTTGAAAACTACAACTCCCAGCATTCTATATAGAAACGGGATAGGATACATCCACGCAGAGTGCAACTAGAGAACAAATTAATTCAATACATACAAAAAATAGAAGCCTAGTGCACATCCAATTAATTTGCTTATATTTTACTTTACCATTGTATTGCGACTTAAAAAGCCTGCCCTTCTCTCTGGATAAATTAAAGCAATTAGTTCAAAAACTTGGCCAAATTATTTTAAGCCCAGCCACCACTTCACAGTTTGCTTTATTCTGCTGGGTCCTAACTTTTAACCTGGATGCAGAATGCTGGGATTTGTAGTTTTCAAAACATCTGGAGGACCACAAATTCCACTCCCCTGCTATAGATAAAGGTGTTCATTGTGCAGGAATGAATTGTAGCCCTCATTTGCAGCAATCACTGTAGATTTATCATGATATATGCCAGTATACATAAAAGGAGCATGCAACCCTAAAATGTATTTACCCTTGTTTATAGCCCAGAAATATCTCCTGTTCTTCTATAGGAGCTCTTTAGTAAATGCCCTGCCATCTATTGGCCTTTTTGAATATTACATAAGCTGGGTAGAAAACTAAAACACCATATGGACTTGATGGATGATTTTGCTGATGGTATCAGTACAAGAAAGTCTGGTTTGGACTGTTTAGTGACATCACCAAGCCCCGTAGGTAGGTAGAGAGAGGTATTTGGAATTATCTCCTCTGTCTACAAATACATCATGTTTCCATGGAATCCTCTGATAACAATTTGTCACAATAACAACTTCTCTGTATGAAGATTAGTGGCTCAGCTGCCCTATCATTAAAGTGGGTCATTGTACCTGTGGTTAGCTTTAAACATGGGCAAAAAATCAGAACTTACACACAATTATGTCCATATACTGCAATACGTCTACAAAATAAGTCTAATTTATTGAAAATTAACACTGCAGAGTCTCAATTCCACAAAATCTGTACTTATGTCTAGAGATGGGCAAACTTCCAGAAGTTCGGTTTGTTTCCAAGCTACAGAACAGTAAAAGTTCTAAAGTTCTAAAGTTTTATAGTTCGGAAACTAACCCATTAAAGTCTATGGGTGAAAATAGTTTGAAAAGTCCAAGTTAATTACAGGGAAAATAGCAACGGTAACTTACAGTAAATGGCTGTGGCACCTGGGAAATGGTCTGGGGAACATGGCACTATCACCGAAACGTGTTAAAACACTTCCTAAACACTAGCGGGCAATTGTCAGGTTTTGCGCAACACTAGCAAGCAATTGTCGGGTTTTGCGCAAGCTACATTAGAGGGTTACCAAACGATACTTTCGAGGGTCAGCGAAAATAGAGCCATAAATTAGAGGGTTACCGAAATCGAACTATACTTTTGAGGGTTAGCGAAAACGAATAATACTTTTGATAGTTAGCGAATGACACATTCAAGGGTTAGAGATCGGCTCATAAATTCGATAATTCTCGAAAACCGCGTCAACAAACGTTCAATAATTATCGAAAGTTCGAAAGTCTGAGAAATCCTTCAGTAAAAGTTTGAAAGTTCGAATTTGGACCCATTCAAGTCAATGGGAGAGTGATAGTTTGAAAAGGCTGGGTTTATTACAGCTAAACTAACAATGGTAACTTACTGTAAATGGCTGTGGCACCTGGGAAATGGTCTGGGGAACATGGCACTATCACCAAAACCTGAACATTACCTATCCCCACAATTGGGCAATGGTCGGGTTTCCGCATGCAACATTTGAGGATTATCTGCAATTTAACAGTTACCGAAAGATAAATTTGAGGTTACCAAAATCGAGCAATACTTTTGAGGGTTACCGAAATCAAACAAAACATTTGAGGGTTACTGAACGACACATTCAAGGGTTATCGGCAATTCGCTGGTTACCGAAAGATAAATCTGAGGTTACCCAAATCAAACTATTCTTTCAAGGGTTACCGCAATCAAATGACACATTCGAGGGTTACTGAACTATACATTTGAGGGTTATCGTCAATTCGAGGGTCACCGAAAGATAAATTGTAGGTTACCGAAAAATTGAACTACATATTCGAGTGTTACCAAATCAAATAATACATTTGAGGGTTACCTAAATCGAACGATACACTCAAGGGTTACCGAACAATACATTAGAGGATTATTGCCAATTCGAGGTTACCGAAAATCAAACAATACATTCGAGGGTTAACGAAATCAAACAACATACCGAACTATACATTTGATTGTAAAACTGAACATTCAAGGGATATCGCCGAAACGACACATTCGAGGGTTATCTGCGAAAGCGACATTTCCGGGTATATGCCGAAACGACACATTCGAGGGTTATCGCTGAAACAGAACATTCGAGGGATATTGCCGAAAATCTGCATCTGTGAAATGGAACATTCGAGGGATATCACTAAAACGCCCCATTGGAGGGTTATCGTTGAAACGGTAGATTTGAGAGTTATCGAAAATACGTCCGCAAGTTCACAAAACTCAAACTAGTTCGTAGTTCGGGAAGTTCTAAAAGTCCGAGTTCATCCGAACTATGAATTCTGGTAAAGAGAACCGCGGGTCGGGTAGAAGAATTTCAGACTTTAAAAAAAAAAGTTTTTTCCCTGTCTTTAAGAGAGATCTGCCTATAATAACTTGGCGGCAGCTGGCAATGTTAATGGGGTAATAGCCCTAAAGGAGGGCTGGAAGAGGGATGCAATTCCCCAAAAGTATGGGGAATAATAATTACCTCCCTGGGGTAAATAGGGGCCCCAGGGGAGAGTGGTGGAGAATTTATCGTGGTGCCTCCTGGGCCGGACAGGTGGAGCGGCGGGAGGCTTGGCTTATGGTGGAGGTGGAAACATTGCCAGTAAAAAGCTTATTGATAATAGTTATTTATTGTTATATGATTATTATGGAAATGTCATTGTTAATAAAGTTTTAAAAGATATTGTTAATTTGTCACAATAAAGTGGCCATTATTCCTTTCCTCTCGGAAATAGCAGTGTGGTGTGGTTATTGGGGGGGGGAAGGAAGGGAAATGGTCAGCGGAATGGGGTGGGGGGACGTATTTGAAAAGGAAGAGGAGGAAGGTCGGAGCAATACTCGGCCTTCACCTTCAGCACTCTTACCTAATCACACTGTGTTATCCATCCAAGACAATGTGCAGTGTGTAATATATCTAGATCAAAAGTTCCCAGCCTCTAAAGGTTCACACACGTGCGATCGTGGGTGCCGATCCATGGCACACAATGTGTACGAACGGACGCTTTGGCCAATAATCGGTCTGTGTACTTTATTGGCTGAAACGGCCGCTCGCTCGGGGATCATTGTCTGATCCGCTGGGCGGATAAGGTGCTTATACACTGGCCAATTATCGTCTGAAACGGGCGTTCATACACATCGTGCGTCGCGGGTCGGCATCCATGATCGCACGTGTATACGAACCTTTACTGTGTTTTTAGCTGGGTAAATATTGAGTAATCAACAGATCTAATATGTACAGTATTTATACAGGATGCCATTGAAGATACAGACAGATATGTTGAACTTTAACTCTTGTAGTACCTGGATAGATTTTGCAGAGATCACTGGGTAAAAAAACAGTTATTAATGCTGGAGTGACTGGAAAGGCAGGGGTTAAAGTTCTGACCTTGGTTTTACTAGCAGAGGTCAGAGCCAACAAAATAACAATCTCCCATAGAACAAAGTAACAAACTTCTCTCTGCACCTGCACCTATGCATGAGACCAGAGCAAGTGTCTGCATGGGAACAGATGACATGTGATTTCATTGGTCTTTGTAAATCCTTCTGGCCATTATGATCTATGGGATGTGGATGATTCTAGTGATGATAATAATAATAATAATCTACCACTTGATGAGGTTCAGCTGGAACTACAGCAGGTATGTGGACCTCAAGATGATGCCATTTTAAACTCCCAATCATTGTACAACAGCAGAGTGCAGACAGGGAATGCTGGGATTTGTAGTTTTCAAAATATAGCATACATATCTACACCCATATAAAGATGTATATTTTTCACTGCAGCTCCATCTGCTCCCTACCCATACTGCTCTGTTATGGTACCTGCTCATTGTAACCTTTACTGTCTCCCATAATGCAAGTTTACACAGTGGGTGGAGATTAAAATGTATATTCTGCAGGACATAGTTATAAAATCATAGATAGGTAACCATTAGATCTCCAGATGTTTGAAAACTATAACTCCCAGCATTCCTTCGCTATTAATGCTGGGTGTTGTAGTTATTAAACCATTGGGATAACGACTGGTTACCTATCCGTCACAGATCAACCAGAAAATAGTTGCAGATTAAAATTGAAAATGAGCTGAGGTCCATGGGTAGGTAGAAGTTGGGGACAGTAGAGGCCCATAGGTGGGTAGAAGTTGGGGACAGTAGTGGCCTATGGGTAGGTAGAAGTTGCAGACAGTTCATCCAGGACATGGTATATCTGTAATATTCATTCATCCAGGTCATGGTATATCTGTAATATTCATCCATCCAGGTCATGGTATATCTGTAATATTCATTCATCCAGGTCATGGTATATCAGTAATATTCATTCATCCAGGTCATGGTATATCTGTAATATTCATTCATCCAGGTCATGGTATATCTGTAATATTCATCCATCCAGGTCATGGTATATCTGTAATATTCATTCATCCAGGTCATGGTATATCTGTAATAGTCATCCATCCAGGTCATGGTATATCTGTAATATTCATCCATCCAGGTTATGGTGTATCTAATATTCGTTCATCCAGGTCATGGTATATCTGTAATATTCATCCATCCAGGTCATGGTATATCTGTTGTATTCAATTAGATCAACTGGACTTGAAATGTGTTCTTGAAGACGTTTTCGCTAGTCATCCGACTGGCTTCTATTCAGAATGACTTTGTACAAGAATCTGTGGCAATTATGTACCCTGGAAAATCCCAATTAGCATTATCACAGCCAGGTGTTAAGGGCGTGATTAGATAGTGGCTAAGAGGTGTTTATAGGAACGCCCAGGGTAATCATGATTAGTAGAATTAGGCACTGTAACCGTTTGGCACATAAATAAAAGAACATTTAGAATAAAAGCTAGATTTTATAATGTATGTTTTAAAGATGGAAAAAACACTGCAATAAGAGGATTGTGCTAATATTGAATTAATTTTAATCACAGAATGAAAATTTTACACAGTATGTATATTTTAACACGGGATGATACTTAAAATAGATGTGAGTTATTAACTAATGTTGAAGTGTAAAAGCCACTCCCTAAAAAGGGAAGGGACACATGTATAAAGGTTGCACTAAGTGTGTTGAATTATGCACCTGAGGAGGGGACACTCCCCGAAACATTGTGCACGCATGTCACAATAAAACAGTAAAACGAATTAAGTTTATTAGAGTGCGTTGTTCAAACAAACACAAGCTACTGGAAATTAGACCCATGTAGGACTCAAGTGTAGATAGATGAAGTTCACATTGGTTCCATTCAAAACCATGTTATTATTTTACCCAGAGCAAACTAGGATATTAATACTTATCACTGATCAGCCCTACTGTGTATGGCCATAGTTGCAGATAAAATGGTTGTAGCCGTGTTACTGTGTATGGCCATAGTTGCAGATAAAATGGCTGTAGCCGTGTTACTGTGTATGGCCATAGTTGCAGATAAAATGGTTGTAGCCATGTTACTGGCAGGCCATAGTTGCAGATAAAATGGTTGTAGCCATGTTACTGTGTATGGCCATAGTTGCAGATAAAATGTGGTTGTAGCCATGTTACTGTGTATGGCCTAGTTGCAGATAAAATGGTTGTAGCCGTGTATGTGTATGGCCCATAGTTGCAGATAAAATGTTTGTAGCCGTGTTACTGTGTATGGCCATAGTGCGCATATAAATGGTGTAGCCGTGTTACTGTGTATGGCCCATGTTGCAGATAAAATGGTTGTAGCCGTGTTTAGTGTATGGCCATAGTTGCAGATAAAATGGTTGTAGCCATGTACTGTGTATGGGCCATAGTTTGCAGATAAAATGGTTGTAGCCGTTGTTACTGTGTATGGCCCATAGTTGCAGATAAATGGTTGTAGCCGTGTTACTGTTGTATGGCCATAGTTGCAGATAAAATAGTTGTAGCCATGTTACTGTGTATGGCCATAGTTGCAGATAAAATGTTGTTGTAGCCATGTTATGTGTATGGCCATAGTTGCAGATAAAATGGTTGTAGCCATGTTACTGTGTATGGCCATAGTTGCAGATACATGGTTGTAGCCGTGTTACTGTGTATGCCATAGGTGCAGATAAAATAGTTGTAGCCATGTTACTGTGTATGGCCATGTTTGCAGATAAAATGGGTTGTAGCCGTGTTACTGTGTATGGCCATAGTTGCAGATAAATGGTTGTAGCCATGTTACTGTGTATGGCCATAGTTGCAGATAAAATGGTTTAGCCGTGTTACTGTGTATGGGCCATAGTTTGCAGATAAAATGGTTGTAGCGTGTTACTGTGTATGGCCCATAGTTGCAGATAAAATGGTTGTAGCCATGTTTACTGTGTATGGGCCATAGTTGCAGATAAAATGGTTGTAGCATGTTACTGTGTATGGCCATAGTTGCAGATAAATGGTTGTAGCCATGTTACTGTTTGGCCATAGTTTGCAATAAAATGGTTGTAGCCATGTTACTGTGTATGGCCATAGTTGCAGATAAAATGGTTGTAGCCGTGTGTAACTGTGTATGGGCCATAGTTGAATAAATGGTTGTAGCCATGTTATGTGTATGGCCATAGTTGCAGATATAAATGGTTGTAGCATGTTACTGGTATGGCCATAGTTGCAGATAAAATGTTTGTAGCCATGTTACTGTGTATGGCCATAGTTGCAGAAAAAATGGTTGTAGCCGTGTTACTGTGTATGGCCATAGTTGCAGATAAAATGGTTGTAGCCGTGTTACTGTGTATGGCCCATAGTTGCAGATAAAATGGTTGTAGCCGTTTTACTGTGTATGGCCATAGTTGCAGATAAAATGTTTGTAGCCGTGTTACTGTGTATGGGCCATAGTTGCAGATAAAATAGTTGTAAGCCGTGTTACTGTGTATGGCCATAGTTGCAGATAAAATGGTTGTAGCCGTGTAACTGTGTATGGGCCATAGTTGCAGATAAAATGTGTTGAGCCGTGTTACTGTGTATGACCATAGGCCAGACAAGTTAGCTGCTGTGGAGCTATTGCAAAAATGTTTGTAGCCATGTACTGTGTATGCGCGAACCGATGCAGTGTTGCACGAGTAGTCAATATGTTTAGAGTAGCAGCAGTTATCTGTGTATGGCCATAGTTCAGAGAAAATGGTTGTAGCGTGTTACTGGTGTATGGCATAGTTGCAGATAAAATGGTGTAGCCCGTGGTACTGGTGTAGGCCATAGTGTGCAGATAAAATGGTTGTAGCCGTGTTACTGTGTATGGCCATAGTTGCAGATAAAATGTTTGTGCCTCCATGACTGGTGGTTAGTGGCCATAGTTGCAATAAAATGTTTTGTAGCCGTTTACTGTGTATGCCAAGTTTGCAGATAAAATGGTTGTAGCCGTGTTACTGGCTATGGCCATAGTTGCAGATAAATGGTTGTAGCCGTGTTACTGTGTATGGCCATAGTTGCAGATAAAATGGTTGTAGCCGTGTTACTGTGTATGGCCATAGTTGCAGATAAAATGGTTGTAGCCGTGTTACTGTGTATGGCCATAGTTGCAGATAAAATGGTTGTAGCCGTGTTACTGTGTATGGCCATAGTTGCAGATAAAATGGTTGTAGCCGTGTTACTGTGTATGGCCATAGTTGCAGATAAAATGGTTGTAGCCGTGTTACTGGTAGTGGCCCATAGTTGCAGTAAAATGTTTGTAGCCATGTTTAGGTGTATGGCCATAGTTGCGAATAAAATGGTTGTGGCCGTGTTTACTGTGTATGGCCATAGTTGCATAAAAATGGTTTGTAGCCGTGTTACTGTGTATGGGCCATAGTTTGCAGATAAAATGGTTGTTAGCCGTTGTTACTGTTGTATGGCCACTAGTTTGCAGATAAAATGGTTTGTAGCCGTGTTACTGTGTATGGCCCTAGTTGCAGCAGATTAAAATGGTTGTAGCCGTGTTACTGGTATGGCCATAGTTGCGTAAAAGTGTTTGTAGCCATGTTACTGTGTATGGCCATAGTTGCAGATAAAATGGTTGTAGCCGTGTTACTGTGTATGGCCCTAGTTGCAGATAAAATGGTTGTAGCGTGTTACTGGTTGGCCATAGTTGCAGATAAAATGGTGTAGCATGTTACTGTGTATGGCCATAGTTGCAGATAAATGGTTGTTAGCCAGTGTTTACTGTGGTATGGCCATAGTTGCAGATAAAATGTTTGTAGCCATGTTACTGTGTAGGCCATAGTTGCAGATAAATGGTTGTAGCCGTACTGTGTATGGCCATAGTGTTGCAGATAAAATGGTTGTAGCCATGTTACTGTGTATGGCATAGTTGCAGATAAAATGGTTTGTAGCCATGTTACTGTGTATGCCATAGTTGCGATAAAAATGTTGCTAGCCATGTTACGTGATGTATGGCCATAGTTGCAGATAAAATGGTTGAGCATTGTTACTGGTATGGCATGTGCGAGAAATGGTAGCCTGTTACTGTATTAATGTGTATGAGCCATAGTTGCAGATAAAATGGTGTAGCTGTTACTGTGTATGGCCATATTGCAGATAAATGGTTGTAGCCATGTTACTGTGTTATGGCATAGTTGCAGATAAATGTTGTAGCCATTTCTGTGTATGGCCATAGTTGCAGATAAAATGGTGTTGTAGCTGTTACTGTGTATGGCCATAGTTGCAGATAAAATGGTTGTAGCCGTGTACTGTGTATGCCATAGTTGCAGATAAAATGGTTGTAGCAGGGTTACTGTGTATGGCCATAGTTGCAGATAAATGGTTGTAGCCGTGTTGTGTTGGCCTAGTTGCAGATAAAATGTTTGTAGCCTGTTAACTGTGTATGGCCATAGTTGCAGATAAAATGTTGTACCTGTTACTGTGTATGGCCATAGTTGCAGATAAAATGGTTGTAGCCGTGTTACTGTGTATGGCCATAGTTGCAGATAAAATGGTTGTAGCGTTGTTACTGTGTATGCCATAGTTGCAGATAAAATGGTTTGTACCGTGTTACTTGTATGGCCATAGTTGCAGATAAATGGTTGTAGCCGTGTGTACTGTGTTAGGCCATAGTTGCAGATAAAATGGTTTGATAGCCGTGTTTACTGTGTATGGCCCATAGTTGCAGATAAAATGAGTTGTAGCCGTGGTGTTACTGTGTATGGCCATAGTTGCAGATAAAATGGTTGTAGCCGTTTTACTGTGTATGGCCATAGTTGCCAGATAAAATGGTTGTAGCCATGTTACGTGTATGGCCATAGTTGCAGATAAAATGGTTTGCCAGTGTACTTGTGTATGGCCATAGTTGCCAGTAAAATGGTTTTGTAGCAGTGTTACCTGTGTATGGCCATAGTTGCAGAATAAAATGGTTGTAGCCGATGTACTGGTATGGCCTAGTTGAGATAAAATGGTTGTTAGCCATGTATGTGTTGCCATAGGCATAAAAGGGTTTGTAGCCATGTTACTGTGTATGGCCCATAGTTGCAGATAAAAAGGTGTGTAAAGCCTGTTTGACTGTTAAGGAGTAGCGCAGATTACCAACTGTTTGTGAGTACATGTATTACTGTGATGGCCATAGGTTGAAGATAAAATGGTTTGCTGTTTAGCTTAGCATTATATGTTCACTTGTGTATGGCCCCCAATAGGTTGCATTGCAGTTTCGATAAAATGGTTTGTAAGCCAGTTAAGCACTTACTGTGTATGGCCGCCATAGTTGCAATATTTAAAATGGTTGTAGCCAGTTACTGTGTATGGTCCCATAGTTGCAGATGAGATAAAATGGCGTAGCCGTGTTTTTTACGGTGTATGGCCATAGTTGCAGATAAATGTGTAGCCGTGGGTTATGTGTTGGCCCATAGTGCAGATAAAATGGTTGTAGCCATGTTACTGTGTAGGCCATAGTTGCAGAAAAATGGTTGTAGCTTGTTACTGTGTTGGCATAGTTGCAGAACAATGGTGTAGCCATGTTACTGTGTATGGCCCCATAGTTTGCTGCAGATAAAATGGTTGAGCCATGTTACTGTGTATGGCCATTAGTTGCAGATAAAATGGTGTAGCCATGTACTGTGTATGGCCATAGTTGCAGATAAAACTGGTTGTAGCACATGTTTACTGTTATGGCCATAGTTGCAGATTAAAATGGTTGTAGCCATGTTACTGTGTTATGGCCCATAGTTGCAGAAATGGTTGTAGGCCATGTTATGTGTATGGCCATAGTTTGCAGATAAAAATGGTTGTAAGCCATGTACTGTGTATCCGAACAACTAAGTTGCAGATAAAATGGTTTAGCCCATGTTACGGTGTATGGCAATGTTGCAGATAAAATGGTTGTTGTAGCCCATGTTACTGGGGATGGCCATATAGTTGCTGGAAGTTAAAATGGTTGTAGCCATGTTACTGTGTATGGCCATAGTTGCAGATTAAACATGGTTGTGTTGTTGTAGCCAGTTAACGGGTAGGCCATAGTTGCAGATAAAAATGGTTGTATTTGTAGCCCCATGTTACTGTGTATGGCCAATAGTTGCAGGATAAAATGGTTGTGAGCCGTGTTTTACTGTGTATGGCCATAGTTGCAGATAAAATGGTTTTAGCCGTGTTTTTGTAAGCGTGGTTACTTGGTGTATTGGCCCATAGTTGCAGATAACATGGTTTGTAGCCATGTTATGTTGTATGGCCCCATAGCTTGCAGATAAAATGGTTTGTATGTAGCCAGGTGTTTTACTGTGTATGGCATAGTTGCAGATATAAAATGGTCGTAGCCTGTTAATGTGTATGGCTATAGTTGAAGATTTAAAAAAGGTTTGTAGCCATGTTACTGTTGTATGGCCCATTGTTTTAAGATACTAAAATGGTTGTAGCATGTACTGTGTATGGCCCATAGTTGGCAGATAAATGGTTGTGTAGCCGTTTGTGTTTTTGTGTAACTGTGTATGGCCATAGTTGCCAGAGATTAAAAATGGCTGTAGCCGTGTTAATGTCGTATGGCCCCATAGTTGCAGATTAAAATGGTTGTAGCCATGTTACTGTGTATGGCCATAGTTTGCAGATAAAATGGTTGTTAGCCATGTTACTGTGTATGGCCCATTAGTTGCAGATAAAATGGTTGTAAGCCATGTTACTGTGTAGGCCATAGTCATCAATTTAGTAACATGTTAGTGGCAGATAAAATGGTTGGAGCGTTGTTGTTGTTAATGTTGTATGGGCCATAGTTCAACCTCCGCCTGCCGCAGTGGCGTGCGGCGCGGGTATGCACACAGTGTGCGCTGCGCTGTAACGGCGGCCGTTGACAGCCGACAATGTTCGGTTTTTGTGTGGTGTCTATGACGACTGTGGTCGTGTGATTTGTAGAGGTGCAGCCGCCCCCCAGTGTGCGCCATAGTATGGTTTGTAGCCCATGTTACTGTTTATGGCCATAATTGACAGATAAAATGTTTGTAGCCATGTTTACGTTATGGCCATAGTTGCAGAGATAAAAAGGTGAGCATGTATGTGGTATCGGCCTAGTTTGCAGGGAAAAAGGGTGTAGCAGTTACTGGTATGGCCACGCTTGCAGATAAACAGGTTGTACCCTGTTACTGGTATGGCCAATAGTTGCAGTTGTATTCAATTAGATCAACTGGACTTGAAATGTAGTTCTTGAAGACGTTTCGCTAGTCATCCGACTGGCTTTCTCAATTCAGAATGACTTGTACAAGAATCTGTGGCAATTATGTACCCTGGAAAATCCCAATTAGCATATCACAGCCAGGTGTTAAGGGCGTGATTAGATAGTGGCTAAGAGGTGTTATAGGAACGCCCAGGGTAATCATGATTAGTAGAATTAGGCACTGTAACCGTTTGGCACATAAATAAAAGAATCATTATAGGAATAAAAGCTAGATTTTATAATGTATGTTTTAAAGATGGAAAAAACACTGCAATAAGAGGATTGTGCTAATATTGAATTTATATTTTAATCACAGAATGAAAATTTTAACACAGTATGTATATTTTAAACACGGGATGAATACTTAAAATAGATGTGAGTTTATTAACTAATGTTGAAGTGTAAAAGCCACTCCCTAAAAAGGGACACATGTATATAAGGTTGCACTAAGTGTGTTGTAATTATGCACCTGAGGAAGGGGACACTCCCCGAAACATTGTGCACGCATGTCACTAATAAAACAGTAAAACGAATTAAGTTTATTAGAGTGCGTTGTTCAAACAAACACAAGCTACTGGAAAATTAGACCCATGTAGGACTCAAGTGTAGATAGATGAAGTGTCACATTGGTTCCATTCAAAACCATGTTATTATTTTTATCCCAGAGCAAACTAGGATATTAATGACTTATCACTGATCAGCCCTACTGTGTATGGCCATAGTTGCAGATAAAATGGTTGTAGCCATGTTACTGTGTATGGGCCATAGTTGCAGATAAAATGGTTGTAGCCGTGTTACTGTGTATGGCCATAGTTGCAGATAAAATGGTTGTAGCCGTGTTACTG